>QVRM01006003.1:0-116266 GCA_003439945.1 Dermanyssus gallinae
ACATGCTAATGGCCGACGAATGCACTCGTATCATTTTCCGCTGAGACGAACTGTAACTTATACTTGTACAACTGTACGGTAAAACGACACTTTTGTTGAGAGTAGTCAAAGCGGTAATAATGGCAGTACGAATAATAATAAAAGTTGCGAATAGGGACCAGTTTACACATATTTATAAGATGTTATTGTCGTTTTGTTGACTTGTTTGTGTTGGCAACCAAAGAGAAAATAAAATAATGTGCAACCTAATTGACTGTTTATTTAGTGACACATAGTAGTAGAAGCCAAGACAGAAAATCTATTGATGTTTGGTGTTTCGCTAAATAAAAAGTAAGGGAACTTCACCATGCTTCACTTATAATGAATTTTGAAAGCACATATGCACTCCGTTTGATTGTCGACGCAGAGAGTTGCGTCTAGCCTTAAAGAAACCAACTAGGTAATTGTGGCAGTGCCATTAGGTGGTGCTACCAGGGTAAATTATTTTTAGAAAATTAGTCTTGGGCACACGCTCTATATTTGCAACTTGTAGGCACTTAAAGGAGTTCAGACAGGAAAGTGACCAAACTGGCACTAATCTGGAGTTAACCTTGCTATAACAGCTAGGCGAATGGATCACCCTTAGCTACCAGGCAAGCAAGCCCAAAGAAGCTTAAGTTCAGCCACTTGCAGTTCCGAGGTGAGCTTTGCTACTGTCAAGTGCCTCTTCCTAGGCCATCGTTCTCAGATGTTTTTTCGGGGTTCCTCCTCATAAAGTTCAGTGGACAACCGCTTGTAAATGTAATCACTTCCAGGGCCATTTGCCTATTCGACTCGTTCGGACCGTACCATCGAATGCCGAGAACATCCGATCATACAGTAATATATATATATATATATATATATATATATCGGACCGTCGGCACGTATATCTGCTGTTAGACATCTACAAAATGTATAAGAAAATTTGATGCTTAATGTTGAGCATATGACGGATATGATACTGGAGAAAATACAGATCAAAAACTACGGATACGCACTCTCTCTAGATTCTACTAGGCCATGTATAGACAAAAGACAACACACGTGCTCTGCCTTATTTAGGAACTCTGAAATGACCCTATAGCTCTAAGAGTCCAGAAGGGAGCCGAACAGGCCAGCAACTGTACATTGTTGAAAGTTGAAGAAAAGAATAGATACAGAATTCTATACGAGAATAGAAATGCTTTTATGTTTTGCTCTGCAATCTAAATGTATGCAAGCCGCCCTGATTTCGGCGGGTAACGCTAAAAATAAACCAAAGTATGGTTCATACGCTCAAAAAAATAATCTCCTTCAAAATAAGTAAGCAAATACTAATAATAAGATAAGATAATAAGTTTACGTTATCGGCGGATGTGTCTTCTGTTGAATGGGTTTGTGCACCCAAGCACTCTAAGCAAAAGTTTCGAGTAAAGCAGACTTTTTTGTGAATAAGTGCATCGCGTACATATCATAGTGGAGCAGTGTGGAACACTTCCCCCAATTGCCGCTTCACACTGATGGCTTCGCAGCCTGTATACAGGCTGACGAGTGCCAGGGCCTGTCGAGATGTTTCCTGGATCAATCGGCAGGGGTCACCAGTCAGGATTCTTACCTCGGCACGGCTCCTTGATGCCAATACATTATATATATATATATATATATATATATATATCTAAAACAATATTTCACTGTTTTATAGTTAATGATTACAATTTTTACATGCGGCTTTATAATAGTTCAGTTGTTCCTAAGTTTACGCATTGTTGTGAGGTTTGGCGGCCTTACTTAGACAAACACATTAAAGCAATGGAAAGTGCACAAAAAAATTCCTTCGTCACGTCTCATTGGGTACAGCATTGCCCGAAATTCGATTGTGATATGCCCTATTTGGGAACTGTAGTCCAGAAAGGCTATCGCATGTACAATCGAATCATAGAATCATCAAATATATCAAACAATTTTAGCATTCGTATAAACAATCCTAGAAGCGGTAACACCATGTCATCAAAACAATGTGTAAATACAAATCGTTTAAATAACATCATGTTCTTATGGCTAGTGCACCGAGAACTCAAAATGCTAACGGCGCAAATGTCGGTACACAAATAACTTGACTGTTGTATTTTACATTTTACAACAAAGTTTACATTTTAGTAGATAAAGGTTTGTAAAACGGTAACTTTGTAAATACATTCCCCATTGACAAAATAAAGGTACATTTGAATTGAATTGAATCTGGCGTCATCCTGTTATCCCGACAGAAGATGTGCGTCCATGCAACATGGCTATATGTTCTGTCCATGCATGCAATTCTTACACCTTTTAGCCGCTCTTCTGCAGCTTGCTGGAGCATTCTTTATCTAAAGCCCGCGCTTTCAGTCCTGAGATTTTCCTTGCCAACGACGACCCTAGCTTGATTAAGATCACAGCTTTACAAGATCGGAAGAGTCCCTATGAAATCCGTTTAAGTCGCTGTTTCGTTCTGTTCAAACATGTTTCCGTTTGAATTCGCACGGATGGCCTGACCGCCGCGCAGGCCGAAGTACCGCAGACTAAATTGCTAACGCCAGTTTGTTGCATTGGTCCTGGGTTGTGCTTCTACCCCGTGGAAGTCTGACGAGTTTAACGGGTCACAGGCATCGACACGACATGCACGTGTCGATATCTATAATGTAATGTGTGACATCTTTAATGTATATATGTATGCCATGTGATAGTGCGTTTTTCGGTACACGGCTACCACCACCACCACTTGTGCAGTGCAGAAGGCTTCCACGATCCCGGTGTTGACTGCAGATGTAAATATTGTCATACCGAATGCTCTAGATATCACGGTCTTGTGTGCAGGAACCATGGGTCTCTAAATCAGCTGGCCCGTTTAGTGTCATTATAACTTTTTTACTGTATATGTCTATACTTTATACAATTTTTGTAACTGCATTTGTGAGCTCCGAGCGCCGAGCCAAATCTTTTTTATCTAGGTATCATCGACACTAAATGTGTGAATAAATGGAATGTGTTATAATGTATATATACCATTATAATGTTGTATACGTTTTACAGAGTACATTTGACGTTTGTAATAGCACTGACACAAGAAGCTAGAGTCGTAATAGAAGTGACTGATAGTAGTCGTTAAGTTCGCTCCCTGATTGGCTGTGCGGCGCTCTCCTATACGCATGCTATATCAGGCTTTTGAGTTATAAAGCGGCAGTTTAGGAATTTAGCATAGCACAACTTTCGGTGTCAGCTTGAGTGGTAGAACTCACTCAGAACGCAGAACCCACAGGCAACTTTTTAACAAAAAATAAGCCGGACAACTACATTACGGCGGCATTGCATAACAGGTGGGGAGATGCATCGATGCAGAGGATGCACCTTGGAGAGTGCCTTGTAAATAAATTAATATCAGAAAGCACGGAATGGATATCCTCAACTGACACAATTAATTTGAAGTGAATGTGTAATAGACATGAGCGTTATTTCGAAAATAAACGCACACGTCTACTCTAGTTACATTCATATATTCACTCCGAAATATACAGATGCACCATTCACGACAAGAGAGGTTTTGACCACTGCGAGCTTTGGAAGCCATATGAATTACCTGAAATCTCATTGCATGAGACGGGTTTTGTAAAGAACAAACAATACCGAAATTTTGCTCCTTTGTCAAATGTCGGTCCCAAAGGTGTGCAATAGTTTCTCTGTAGGACAACTGATTATCTTGTATGTTGGGCTTGCAACATGAATCTAACCTGTTTAGGTAATTTTAATTTCATTCTCGTAAGCGAGACATCTCCGCCTCTCATTCTATTAGATAATATACATTTTCTTGGCTAGTTCTACCATTCCATATATATATATATATATATATATATCCGTGCTATTTTGAATCTATTTTGAGACTCTCCGTATTCATATTTAGTTAATGCCGGAGTAATGTGTTAAATCAATTAATTTTTTTTATAAGTACTAGTAATGCACATGTATGTATGTATGTATGTATGTATGTATATATATATATATATATATATATGTACACACTTGTGGTATATCTACCATTCCCTATCTATTAATTTTGAATACATTTTGAGACTCTCCGTATTCATATTTAGTCAATGCCGGAGTAATGTGTTAAATCAAATCAATGTTTTATAAGTACTAATAATCCACATGTACATGTATATATATATAGATATATGCATATACATATACGTGTGGTCGATCGATACGAATAGCAGCGAGCACAATAAGGCTAATATGGATGATAATGAAGCGACGGCGGCGCCGGTAGTACAATAGCAAAAGCAACTATGCTAGTAGCCCAGCCAGCCACAGCGCCATAAGACCACCTCGTCATCTTCAACGTACGTGTTCTGGCAAGCCTTAGCCTGTGACCCCTTTTGTCTCTGTGCGTATGCTAAGTACAGGGGCCGCTTTTGTTGCTTTGCTGTCGTTGTTGTTGTTGTTGCTGTTGTTGAACCTTATTCTGGCTGTTTGCAAAAGAGATTAGTAGAGTAGTTCAATCCGATGAGAACGACGATGACGACGTTTATACCGCTGCAGCTGTTGCTATTGCTGATGACCGTGGTTGTGACGATGATGATGATGATGTTGATGATGATGATAACACTAATATTCATAGTACTAGCCATTCGGCCGGCCGGTAGCATAGGCCAGCATAGCCCGCTTAAGTGAGTGCACTGCATCTCCAGCGGGTTCGTAGCAAAAATGTCGGCAATAATCACAACAACGACGATGACAGCAGCAAAAACAACAACAACAACAATAGCAGCAGCAGCAACTATAACAACAACAATAGCAACAGCACCGACGACAACAACAACGTCAGTAATGACGCCAACGAGGCGCCAAAAATGCTACCTTTTTCTAGTCGAACTCCTCTTCCCCCCTAGTTATCCATTGCTATACTCGCCTGATAATGACTTTTCTCTTTCTCTCGCTTGCTCCTTATGCTCTCTTTATTTGTTTTGCATTCTTCTTTCTATACGCTATATTTAAATGAAAGAGAAAAAAAAATATATCTATATATATATATGTCTCTCTTTTCGTCTTTTGGCTTTCCGTTTGCTCTACATCCGTTCCCATCTTCCGTTGCGATCAATCGTCTGTCTAGTAGCTATTTCGGTCTCAGCTGTGTTATTTCGCTGTCCCTCGCTGCGTTCTCTCTCCCCCCCCCCTCTCTCTCTTTCTCTCTATTATTGTGTCATTTGCCTCGCTTTCATTTTTCGTTTAACGTAGATATCTTACGATATGTTTGCTAATAGGGCCGCTGCGGCAGATGGATGCTACTCTTCGCTGCAAGTCCATCTTTTTGTTTCGTTCTGAAAGAAGTGGCTACGATTGGCCTAGTCCGTTGTGCGAATCGGCTGACGTTGCCGCTGCATCGATGAGCTATGTTCTCTCTCTCTCTCTCTCGCTGCCCCTACACGTGATTGGAATGACGCACGTCGAGCCTATCGTGCTTTTTGTGGGGGTGCTCATTGTGGGGGGTGCTCATTGTAGGGGGTGCTCATTGTGGGAATGCTCATTGTGGGAATGCTCATTGTGGGGATGCTTATTTTGGGTGGTGCCCATTGTGGGGTGTGCTCATTGTATCGTTCGCTAGCCGTCCGTCGTCGGCGTGGTCGTGATCACTTTGATTTATCGCGTCCTGCGTGACTCGCCTGCTAAGACAGCAGTGTTAAGACAGTTCGTTGGTGGCAGTTCGTATTAAAGATCACGTCGTAGTTCGCATTAAAGATCTCGTCGTAGTTCGCATTAAAGGTCTCGTCGTAGTTCACATTAAAGGTCTCGTCGTAGTTCGCATTAAATACCTCGTCGTAGTTCGCATTAAATACCTCGTCGTAGTTCGCATTAAATACCTCGTCGTAGTTCGCAATAGAGATCTCGTCGTAGTTCGCATCAAAGATCTTCCTTTACTAGCCGACTAAACCGCCATTTTGGTCAGTCGTCCAAGCACAAAACAAAACACAAAAAACAAAACACTGAGGCCTGATTGGTATGTCTGTCTGTCTATGTATCTGCCGGTCTGACCTGACTGCGTCGCCTGTTCAAAAGGACCAGAAATGGTAGAGCATCGAGAGATCACGAGCTAACGAGAATAAAGGGGTAGAGAGAAATGGGTAGATACGAACATGCGAGAGAGCGAAATAGAGAAGGAGAAATAGATATATAAGACGAGAATGGGAGCAGAGGAAAGAGAGGTGAGAGCTCCTTGAGATATTTATGTCGGATCCAGCCGGTTGCCATCCTCGTTTCTTAGCTGCATTATGTTAGCCCTTATTTTCGCTTATCATTTATCTCTCTCCCTCTCCCTAGTAATATCCCCCATCTCTCTCTCTCTCTCCGCCTCTTCCTTTCTCTCTCGTTGGCATTTCCTTTTTGAGGTCATATATTGTGTGTCGTTTTTCGAACGAATGTAATTCATCATCCCAAATTGTTACGTTTCTAGACAAGTTAGCAAAGTAGATGACACAGCAAACAGAGACGAAGTGAGAGAGAGAGAGAGGGGGGGGGAAAGAGAAAAGGTTGAGGGTAGCGAGATGGCTGGAAAGAGAAGAAGAAAGACGCGCCACTTTTTCAAGAAACGCCACTCCATAAGAACGACCCACAAGGCAATCCGACCACCCGACGTCAACAATGTATGAATTTACCTTGGCCGTTGCAAGTGTGGTGTTGAGAGAATTGAGAGAGGAACAACGAAGCAGGAAGGAGCAATCTACAAATGCTCGGGCCGAGTGTGCACTGTGATCTCCACCATTGATTTGCGTTCGTTGCGAACCATAGTTGTCGTTAGTTATTATATATCTCTTCATACATTTTCATGGACGTCATTGCGGGAGAAAGGAATTGCTCGGTAGAGAAACCAAACATACATTTGTCGTGTTCGGCATTCTCTAAAGGCTTATGCTGGATACAAGAGGGCAAATAGTCACACATAGACAGCAGGTCGCAAAATCTAGACTCCAGGAGGGATGCTACATTTCTAACATCCACGTTCGATAACCTGAAACTTCAGTGTTGCGGTCAGCATGCAGTACAACAATCACAAGAATGTACACTTCACACAGATAACTTTGGCACCACATGGTGGTCCGATTCGTGGGTCCCGTGTTTACAAACAAGGGACGTTTTATAGACAGTGGCCGCCAAATCGATACAGTACACCAGCCGCTAATGTCGTTCCTCTGTTAACACGACGCTATGGGAGATACACGAGCTTATCGGGAAACGGGGAAAAATGGCGTAAGGAAATCACATTATGAATCCAGTCATCATCAATATTATATCAAAATGATCCCTGTAACGTAATGTACATTATTGTGGGATGAGCAGATGTTTTTATCCGAACACGACGGTAGTTCTAAGTCACATAACAGGGGCACGGCACCCCTGAGACCAGTGGCGGAAGTGACGTTTTCGTCGCTTCCTGGCAGAGTTGAAGCAACAAGAGTATCTAGATGGAGGATCTGCATCGTTCTTGATTGCGTCTTGTAACTATCCTATTGTAGCTTTGAAGACTATTGTCCATCCGTTTCGTAAGACTGCATAAAATAATGGAGCAGGGCCAAGGAGCGCAGATGCAGGGATTGACAGTCGGTTGATTGGAGGATAAAAGAAGACACCAAGCGGCTGTATTTTTGCTCAAATGACTGGCACTGTTCAATTTTGTATGTTGACCTGTCCTTTTCTGATAGAGGCACTGCATCCTACATTGATTCTTGACTTCATACCAGTCAGCCACAGGGCACCGTACGTGGACGAGGTTTACGAGGTCGAAGTTGGCCGAGTAGATACTATTCCTCTTTTGAATAAAATCACAGGCATTCGGTCACGACAAATAAAAAGTGATAAAATATGTTCATTATCAAGGTTAGATACAGCCAATCTGATTAAGGATCACTACACATCCGCTATCTCGCATTCCATTTTGCCTCTTTCCACGATGACTATAGCAAGTCTAAGCCCGCTGAAACAAACCCAAGTTGTGTTTCAGGGGGATTAGCGGACTCGCTTATAGTTTCAACTGGCGATTGCTAGCGCTTTAACGAAGCGTTGTGAAGACAAAATGTCTTACACCATCTAAACCAATGTATGCATGATGGTCACATGCCCCCTTTCTATAACGGAGACGTCGACCTGTTGTCGACTGCTCAAAATAAATGTATGTATTACACGCGCTGCTTAACGACGTAGCGTTTTAGGACTTGTCCTCCTCTATTTGTAATCCATAGATAGAAGAAGCAGACATTCGCATTAAAACAAATTTATGAGCAGCAGAAATTTAGTCAGGTTTCTCTCTGACCAACAAGTAAGGATTAGAAGTAATTTTGCTGTGAGACCACTCAGTCGTATCGCATGCCTTCCGCTCTATAAACCCCGGCAAAGCTATTATAAACTACGCAATTCGGCCATATAAGTGTCTAGCTGCTGAATAATGTTTATAACACACAATTTGAACTTCCCTCTAAAGAGGTGAACATATATACGAGTACATATATATGTATGCCCGAAATGAGCACTATTTTGCGTAATGCTTTTCTAGTGCTTAGAAGTGTTTAGAGATATATTGCTTTTGCACAGTGCGTCATCTCACATAGTGATGTAGTGTGATAGGCATAGTGAGTGAAATACGGACCTTTGCATCATCAGACGGCTTGGCTTCGGATGACGCACACTAGCCTGCTAGAGATAGTCGCAAAATTTACAATATATATATATATATATATATAAAGAGAGAGAGAGAGAGAGAGAGAGCAGCTTGTTGTCCGTGAATGAGTTGTGGCAAACGGAGGGCAGTAATTTTCGAACTAAAGGGTGCCAAAATTATTATATAAGCTTTTTGTTGTGGTTACCGTTGATAAACGCATACGATTTATTTTCTATGTAGAGAAGCGGTCCGCTACTCAGAGTTTACCACATTCATGACGATCTTTTAGTATGACTAGACGCACACAATTGCCGTTACTTTTCGTTTGAGCTTGATGTTCCTTTCAATTTCTAATTTTGCCAACATTGCGACTAATTGGTTATATATATATATATATATATATATATATATATATGGGACAGCGGTTTAGCAGGGAACTTTGACAGCAGTAGGTCAACACTTATGCTACGCGCATGCCTTATTGAAGCGAAATGCGGAGAAAAAGAGCCTTTTTTTGTCAGATAAATATATGACTAACCTCGACAGCAAGCGCCTTGATCTGCCCGCCTCTAATTAGAGTAGAGACTGCCTCAATTGGCGGGAATCCATAGTGCAAAGTACCACACAACAACAACATGTCGTCGGTGATGTCACTGCCGCCGCTGGTGTTGTGATTGTTGTTGTTATTGTTGTTGTTGTTGTTGTTGTCATGTTTGGTATGCTATCAGATGCAATGCGCGCGTCACGCGTACTATTCGACTAGTGTGGGCTGGCGTGGCTCGTTAACTAACCTGGTTAACGGGGAGCAGTGATATCGCAAAGACAGCATCAGCAGAACTAGTACAATCAACAGCAGCAGCAGCCTTTGATGTGGCCGGGGTCGGTCACGTTAATAACGGTGACTGTAAGGATGACTGGAGGGGTGAGAGGAATGGGGAGCCTATGATATATCTGGTCTTTGGTATGCCGGGCGGCCGGCCCTCTTCGCTCCGGACAGGTCGAGTGAGTCGGAGTCAGCCCCTTATTGTGACTTTCTTAAATAATAATAATAATAATAATAATTACTGTCGGGCACCACTAAATAACCACAGCCGTGTGATAGTTATGGTGGTTGTTGTTGTTTGATGCCGAAGTCTCTCTGTTTGTCAGTCAGTCTGGCTGTCTGTTATTAGGACAGTCTGGTGTATATCTGCTTTATGTTCGCTTGGCATCGCAGGCAATGAGGCGTCTCGACGGGCCGCAAAGCTGCGTTCATTCTACACAATTTCTTCACACGTAGCGTGCCGCCACCGCCACTGCCGCCCTAACACCGTCGCCGCCGCCTCCACCTCCGTTCCGCCTTCACCACGACGACCGTTGAAGCTGCCGTCATCAAGCAAGCGGCATCTTGAGGCCGAAGGTCGTGGCTCGGATTTTGTTTGTCTTGGTGCCTTTAACAACCACGACCTCAGTATCGACGAACAGCGACGATGTCGAGCGCAACAGCGTTCGACTTCAATCAGTTTAAACTATAGATTGCTGTTGCTGTTGTTGCTTGTTGTTGTTGTTACTGCTGTTGTTGCTCTTGCTGCTGTTATTGATATTGTTGATGTTTTTGTTTCTGCTATTGTTATTGTTGTCAGTATGGCTGTTGTTGATATCGGTTGTCGATGTCGTTGTTGTTATTGTTGTCGACGATATCTTTCTTGGTAATGCGGCTATTACGCAAGTAACCGTAGTAAAAGTGTGGCCTTTATAATCAGCATCATACACATAATAGAGCCGTCATAATGATAACTGTCATTAGTTTTGGCGCGATGTTCGTTCTAATTTGAAGCGTGGGGCTTTTCTATGTGTATCATCATCACCATCATGAACAACTCTTCTTCGTAGTTGTTGTTGTTGCGTTGTTGTTGTTATCTACGTAGTAGACCTCCGAACAGTGGCAATCATGATATGAATTCTAGTTGATGTACTATTAGTGAATATGCAGTAAGTATATAGTCTTCCAAAGTGACCTGCTTTCCGGATTTCGACCACAACACTCGACGAACCATTGACTCGTAATTGCTCTCGTTTTTTCGCGATCGCTTGCGCATCGTCTCAACCTCTTATCTCCCCTCTCCTTTTCCCTTTTTCTCTCCCCCTCTTCCTCTCTGTTTCTCTTGTTTCATTCTCCTGCCTAACTCTGTCGTTGCCCAATAGGCAATCCATCCTTCCTATGCTTCGATTATAATACGTGCATTTGTGTGTTGTGATTATTATTATTATTAGTTCTATTATCTTATTATACCCGACGAGGTCGCACCACTCCCCATCTCGACTAATATAACCAGCGGCCTTGTATAGCGTCTCTCTGCTGGTCGTCATTTCAGCGGGAGCAACAGAGGCAACGAGATCGACAATTCGATTCGACGCTTGTTCGACCTAGGTACGAATTCCTTCGAGTTCCTTCGACGATACAGATCGGGCGCAAAGGACAGAGAAGCGGGGGGCGGCGGGATGACGGAACAACATGGCAACGATCGAATCGACGCCGTCCCCGGGCGCACTGGCACGCCGTTTTTCTTTACTATGTTGATTATTATTATGATCTACCCTAACATTCTAGTTGGTTCATTCTGAAATCAGAGCCGGACGGACGCTGGCCGGACTCTCTGTTTCTTGTCGAACGTTTTGGTGTACGATACGGCAGGATTTTACTGCCTGATTCATCAGGTTAAGGGCCCTGCACCCTTGAACAGTCAACCCTTAGTCAGAGATTGTATATATCTATTTATCTAAATAATCGTAGTTAAAGTAGTAGTAGTAGTAGTAGTAGTAGATAGTAAAAATGTTATGACTGTAGAACAACTATAATTAACTAGACTCTTCTGATAATAATAATAACATTATTATTACGAAAATTAGAGAAAGGCTGATATTATTACTATTACTATTAATAGCATCCTAGAGAACAAATATGACTTTAAACTATTCCGAGGCAATAGGAAAGCGAAGCAATTTTTCCTAAGGCGACCATACCTCGTTTTAAATTGAGTACGCAGATAATTTCAACGCTATACGCAAATTTATCTTACCGCACTGTTAGCTTCTAACCCACGCTCTAACCCGCTTAACTCTGCCAACATTGTTAGACGAATTTAACAAGGCTCTTCGTATGCATATTTAGATTTAAATATAAAGCTAACTAAAAAATTATGAAGGCTTGAAAATAGTAGGTCTATATATAAGAAAAAGCAGAATAGGTCTATATATATATATATATATATATATATATATATATATATATTAGAAGAAGCAACTTCCATTAGCGCGGCCACTCAGTGTAGTGACCAATCCAACGATCGAATAGTTGAAAACAGAAAGTAGGTCAACCGCTGGTAAGGGCAACCACTCTGTATCCCACGATAACATCGACGTTTACTCTAGCTCTTGTATTCGGATCATTACACCTTATTTCGTAATTTCTTCGAACGATATACTCTGAGAAAAAGTTGTAGGTGATTGTAATTGTCATTCTATTTATTGTGGATAATGCAGCACGCCAAGAAGGTATACGCAGAGTGCGCTCTTCCTGTAATTTCTAGTAAACGTTCACGAGCTAGCATCGGTGGGACGCTTTTGTGTATCTTTTTTAGGCGATTACTTAAATGTTAGAATCGGCGCAAATTTACAAAGTCTGGCTGCAGTATGTGCACGTGTCAGTCATCTCTAAACATTACCTTGTACTGGCGACCGATGCAGCAGTAGTGTTGCGACGGGGCCAATTCTGTTTAAACCATAAATCTTTGAGTGGAAGAATCCCAAACGGCATAAACGGTTACTTTTCTGAGTGGTTACATGTTGATGAGTCGCACGTGCATGCATATATATGGAGGCGAGCACTGCCGAGTGTGCAAACGTATTGTAAGTGATTATTAAATCATCACAATATATATATATATATATATATATATATATATATATATATATTAAATACTCAGTGCTTGCACAGTACATTTGCATGTATATGTAGGTAGGCCGGGCATTGACGTTGTTTAGCATATAGCCGTGCCGCTACTATGATTCGTGCGACTGGAATTTTTCTGCGTCAGTGCCGCCTTCCACGGCCTTTCTTCGAGTGCAGCGATGTTTAGTGATCCGAAACTTATGACTGAAATGATTCGTTGTAAGTTAGTAGACCTTTCTAAGTAACTAAGGGGCGAAAAACATGATCGACAATAAAAAATGAGAACAATTCTAGCTAATGACGAACGGTAGATGCCATTTGGGAAGAAGTCTAGGGGGTCGAATATGTTGAGCCCGGTGGCGTGCGCCGTTCGGCCGGAGGAGAAGCATAGGGGCACACGATCGACTCCATCTTTCTCGTTGCACATTTGTATTTATGGGGTCCGTCCCACGAAGCAATGCAAAAATCATTCCGTGGACGTTCAATGTTGGCTGAGAGTCAACCCGAAAAGAAAGGGTCGAAGATGTGGCTGCTTTCAGAAGAACAAGCACTTTTATTTCTTTATTCTCAACTGTAGAGATGTGATCTATGGTACTAACTACAACTGTAGGGCTTGTTGTAGTTAGTGCTCTAGATCACATCTGGGTAATAGAGTAAGCGCCAGTTTCTCAAAACTCTTATGCAAATATATATATATATATATATATATATATACGTGAAAAAGTACGATACTCGTACCACACCTATTCAGTCTGGAAGGAACCTTTCCTAAGATTTGTAAATGTGAGTTAAACATTAATGTAAAAATATATAACGGTTAAGAACCAATGTTTTTTAACGTTCTGATAGGCACGTATTAACAATGTATGTACCACATCTTTAGGACAAACAAAGAAGAGTTCAAGGAACAAAGAAGCGCTAGTGTGCGTGAAAACCTACCACCACAACTCATCACGTACAAGTGGGTCTCAGGCGACTACATGCTCAAAATGCCTTAAGCAAGTTGAATACTTGAACGCCTTAAATATTGTTTGTACAAGCGTGAACCAACCAAGGACGTGTATATGGCGCATTATAGGGCGCTTCGCTTTCAGGCGGTACCTATTGGGGCCCAGTGAGGAAAAGAGTGGTTTTGCTTAGTGTCGTAATCATCCGTCGCAAATTACGAAATAATTGATCGATAGATTTCACGCACCTGCTACCGTTGATGACCATGGTGTGGGAGCTTCGTACGGCGGGTGCTGTCGGCTTGTCCAATACATTGCATAGAGCCAATTATCGCTGCAATTCTCTGCAAAAGTTTAAAATAATTACCAGTGGCGTGCGAGCGCATCTTTTTTGTTCCTCCACATGACGTACTTGCCATGCGATCAAAGATATCCATTCTCTAGAATAATGATAGAGTATTCAAAGTAGGCAATGCTGGACTATCATGCATATATAACTAACATAAAATGACCGAGCTGTTACCACCAAATAAGATCACACAGAATGTCGTAATCAGAAGAAGCGATTTATAGAAACGAAATATACAATTTGATTCAACAATGGAAAAGAGTTTTATGAATTCGAAAAAGAGTAAAGCATTATGTAATTCGTGCATATAAAATGTCGCGTGTTTCTCGTTCGGTGAAGGGAATTCCGCGGAACTTCCCGTTACTTAAAACTAGTAGTACAAATAATAATAGATACATTTATTATTAACTTTGTAAATGTGTTCATAAGTAGCGGTAATAGTAACATAACTTTTCGTTTTATAACGAGCTATTTAGCTAGATGTTTCGCGACCTGACTACAAGCTGCGCTGTCGCAGGTAGTCAAAACTGTTTCCTATTCAGTCCTACCCCGCGACATGCTATAAGCTTCGGTGGTTTGTGTGCACGAGAGAGTCTAGATGCTATTCAACGGCACTACAATTTAAGTTGAACTCATAGAAGTGTCAACACTGATAGGACAGGTGACAAATTTAAGTATCATGTCGTGCAACGTTGTGTAATAGCCTCGTAATATTCGACAATGTCGCATCCAGACGGTGGCGCTGCGAATCGATACAGAGCGATGGCGTTGAGAAAGTGGATCGATCGGAGACTGACCTACAGAAAAGCAACGGTATCGCTGCTGTGTAGCTGGCAACCTGAAGCGTAAGGCGGTAATATGACACATCAACTACATTCTGTAGAGGAGGTAGTCTACATAGAATGCACATAGTATACAGGGGTGAATTCGGGGTCGAATGACAACAACAGTAACAACAACAACAACTTTAACAACAACGACCCACCTGCTACCACACCTGGCATTTTTATCCAATATCGAATAATATCAACATAACGTTTGAAAGCCTGTCGCCATCAACGTCATCATTTCAGCCGCAATCGTAGTGTAATCTAACTGCCGTTTTCCCGAACACCTCATCATGAAGTCTAGTTGTGGAGCCGCAATGCAATTTGTCTTCCACAGGTAAACCACAGGCCACGATCAAATTATCAGTTTTGTTCGTCATCAAATAATTTCTCTATTCGTACGAATTTATGCGCTGTCGGAGTATTCGACGATTGTGGTTAGTGTGATTCGACAATTGTGATTAGTGCGAAGGATGAGGATAGAGGGTGTCACGACTGTGGTTAGTGTGATTACTACGATTGTTATACGTGTTGCCATTTGTTTGATTCTTCTTTGGGTGACTCATGAACAAGAAGCGATACTTTAAGCAGACTATACTCGGTAGTCTGCAGCAAGCAGCCTGTGTCCCTCTAGTGCGACAAATAACTTCGTGAGTCTAACTTGCGGAACTAAAATTGTTTGCGATTTCCAACCTGCCAGTTGTTCATAGTGTGTTATCTATCTATCTATCTATCTCTCTCTCTCTCTCTATATATATATATATATATATATATATATACAAGTATAAATTTATTTTGTCCCTGTCCCTCGACGTTTCAGTCGTAAACATCGACTAACCCGCGTTAGTCTTGGTGTCACCAAGTGTCGCCGTTGGCAATCCGGCGACAGACAGACTCAGCAGCATGTATTTCATAGCTGTCGTCTTTGTTACGTTCACTTCAAGGTATTATCGTTGCCAGTAGTAGCGGGTGTTTAAGTGCGATAAACAGCGACGATTTGTGACCCTGGTAGCCACGACCTTAAGGGACGATCGAGCCAGCTAGTTATGAGCTAGCAACGCGAATCAGATCTTGCTCAGATCTCGCCAATCACAGTTCCCAATTAACTGGCTATGATCTGCAGGTTAGCTCGCGACTAATCTGGCTGCCATAGATACGTCGCGGCCGTCGCCACGCGGCATAGACCTTTATGCAATTGCGCATAAATTGAGTAGATCCAACGTTTACAATTGTGTTACAAGGTGCAGATATGTATATATACATACATATATACAGGGTGCCCGGATAATCTAGTCGAAAACTCTGGCGTCTGGCCAAGCTCGTATATTTCGTATAGGAGTGAGATGAGAAATGTTCTAAGCTGTGATTTTAGATAGGCTGCCGGACATAAGTTTATAAAATGCACGATTGTGACAGAACGTACTACCCAATTGAAAAGACAAGCATACCGGCGCATTTTGAAAATTCTTTATCGTCTAAAATATGTTTGGTCTTAGCTGGAACAGGAACTCTATATATAAAATTATATAATTTGTGAACTCTCCTTATTATCACAATAGTTCCTGCTCTAGCTAAGGCCAAAGTAGCATAATTCAGACAATTTAGAATCTTCCGAACGCGTCGGTTTGCTTGGGTTTCCAATCGAGTCATGCGTTCTCTCACAATTTCTAAACTTATGTCGGACAGCCTACGTAAATCGGTTAGTCTCCTTAATGATCGGTTCCACTGCCGTCACTAGAATAGATACAAAAATGTTTCTCGTAGCGAGTTCAGAATATTCACTTATTTAACTAATTTAGTGTGTGCCACTATCCAGACTTTACCGGGCTGTGATGCGACAGTCACGGCCGTCGTGGATGAGACTGCGCTACTTTATCGGTAGTTTTCAAGCCATTTCTCGCACGTGTGTATGGTATGCCAGCCCTCCTGACAGCTACTCGAATCACACTATTGTGTTCCACGTGTCTGAAAAGACTAGCGAGGCTTTTCAGATAACTGTGTTTGTAGGCCATTAGAAATCACAGCCTCTCCACATAGTTTACATAAGAATGGCTTTTGGACCGGAGCACTTATCCTCAGCGGGCACGCTGTCCACTAAGTATTAGAATCTACGCGGTCTTTTGGTTGTCTGGGGCTTCTAGAACTTCTCTGGCCAATGTTTTAATTATGTTCTTATGAAGTTCTTCTAAGAGACCCAGATTGAGCAAGCCGCTTCTTTAACCAGTGACTCGACGAATGAACAAAGCTGGATAGTAGAAAACGGCAGAGCAAGCTGGGACTAGATCTCTAGTTTGCAATATTGCTTAGCGTCTCTTGCCTAGAGGGAGACTTTAACTTATCCAGGTGTTCCCGCGTCAATTAATGATTAGTTTATCCTTGCTAGTTTTGTTTAAGATCTGTAGTTCTTCTGGACACGAGAACGCAGGAGGCGCTCATAGCGTAGTTGTAAGTTAAAAATCCGAAGCTGTCTCTCCACACGAAAACTACTGCTTATGGGTGCATACTTTATTATTATTACTATTAGCTTAAATGAGATTATACATTATTTATAAAATTGCCCGATTGAACAAACCTTGCACACTGCCGAAGTCTTACAGACTAGACAGCGGCTAGATAAAAAAAAAGTATAAAAAATGAAACTAATAAAAGCCGCAGGTTGATTATGATACAGTCAAGTCATACTGCGTGACAGGCAGGGAAACTGGCGTAACCAAAAGATGGAGAGTTCAAGCAGTGTGGAAGCTCCTTCATCAGGACACTTGCAGTCGGTATCGGAACTGATGGCTGGCGATATCAACTGGACCCACTCAAGGGTGAACAAACCGGTTGAATGATGTCAATCAAGCGGGCAGTATGTTTATATATATACAATACATCATTCGAATCTCCATTTAATTGTAGCATATATATATATATATATATATATATATTAGTCTTTTTCTGATAGGTTTGATAAACTTTGAAACCAAATATGATCCTGTTCGGGGAGGCCTTCGACGTCTAGAACAGAATGAAACGGTGAAAAGTTCGTGATATAGTATTCAACAGTCGACGACTTACCATCTGGGAAATAGCTAAGAAACCAGAGATATCTTATGGATCAGTTGTATCAGCCTTGGCCGATATTTTATGTGTCAGAAGACTGGCAGCGAAGTTCGCTCCAAAAATGTTAAAATGATAGAAAATGCACGCGCAACGTGAAATGTCCGAATTGAACTTTTAGACGGCCTGGATTGCTTTAGATTGTGATACCAGGAGACGAGTCAAGGGTACATGATTGCGACATCGAGACCAACGACCAATTCTCCCAGTGGTGTTTCCAAGGAAAGAGTCGACCAAAGAAATTTGGACAGATCAGATCCGACACAAAGGTTTTTTTGTAATACAAGAAAATTCTCTCCCACGGATGTTTCCCATCTGGTTTTACCGCAAATAAGGAATATTACCTCTAAATTTGAAGAAGATTGCGCGAGAACGTCCGATGGAAGGGGCCTGAGCTATAAGTGAATAATTTTTGGAGCCTTCGTCACGATATACGTCATACAGTCGCAGACATTGTACTAATTTCAGATTATCTAATGAAATGAAATCTAATGAAATGCGAAAATGAATTTTCGCAATCTTTCTATTTGCTGGAAAAGTATTTAGAAGAATGAGAAATAAAGTGGCACAAGTGCATTATAGCGAGAGCAATTTTTAAGGAAACAAAATGTAGCAGTGCAAACACACATTATATATACTTGTAAAACTGCAAACACACATTATATATACTTGTGAAACTGAAAACACACATTAAACTACTTCTAAATTTTTGTGCGACTGTGAAACGCCCTATATACCAATCCATGGCGGAAATAGTCAACTTGTTATCGATTTTGTAATGAACCATTTATAATGCAATTACTGTGAAGTAGTTTTTGCCGAAGAAATAGTGTTTTACAAATAGAAAGGTTGTGCTTTTATTAAGGTCCTAGACAATCGTACTGGGGCATAAGAAGCCTAAGAAAAACGATACTAGGAGGACATTTTTTTCAATTTAAACATTGGAGGGTGTATGACGGTAAAATTAATGTGTAAGCTCAGGAGAGTGCATATTGAAGAATCGTCATGCCACAAAGTCAACACCTGTGGTTTTCCCGATCGATTAAATCACGCAATGAATTAACGGGTCTTTTTTCTCCCTCTCAGCAAAGTCACTATGTCACTTAATCATGTCACAAATCGAACACTTGCGGTTGTCTGGTTGGTTAAATTAAAAGAGCACTTAATAAATGAGCTTTTCTTCTTTCTCTACGCGAGAAGCGCTCTTTTTAATTGCGACAAGTTCTGAACGAATTTACTTGTACGTTGTGCTAGCAGTGAAATATGCGTGTATAGACGACTATATAGAGTGTTTGGGGTGACTCATATTCACAGTCACAGTGTAAGTGATAGAAATTCTTCGTTTAATTGTCTGCTTTACCACGTGGAGGGAGTTCACGTGTACATCGGAGCGTCGGAGAACGGCCAGCCATGAATCTGTCTCGCCGCAATCTCGACCGCAGGACAGTCGCACAACCGTTGCAAGTGAGATTTATGGCACGCATGGTACGTAGCGCGCGCGAGGCCACTATTTCTACGGAAGCGTTGGCGACGCAGCGCTGGGCGCGAGCTGTCGCAAGCCACTGGCTGGTGGACCTACCTGCGTGGATACATTTGGACTGGAACTTGTACACCATTTTTGGAGGCGATACGGTCAAGTTTCAATTCGGCGATCAATGCCTCAGCTTTGCACCTGCTTTTCCGGTTAGCTGAAGCGGTTGCTGTTTTCGTTGTTGAAAACTAGACAATTCTAGTATAACACCCTCGTGCTTTTCAGATGAGCTCAGAGCTGCATAGACAGAGAGTTTCCTCAGTTGCTGTGGAAGTTGGTTAGCGCGACGCTTCGATTGAACAAGATCCGGCACAGGTTTGTGTTGTGATCGTTTAGTGAGACGAAGCCGCGCTAACGTCAGAACCGGGTTAACCCTATATATATATATATATATATATATATATATATATATAACCAGGTTGGGTGTCCCCTATTCTTAAAAACTTGCCGCGTTGACCCGAATGGACGAATATTTTCTCTGAGCGCGCCAGAGGAATCGCATTCGTCTCTTCATTCAGTCGGATCGTGTCGTGGCAACTACGCGGGCCAGACCTTCGTTCGACTAGAGACCATGGAAATGAAGCAAAGCGCTCCATTTGGCGGGCAAACGTGGGCATTGTGACGTGCTACAGCATCTGAACGTGTTTAGATGCACATTTTATGATACGCACAATTAAACGATACAGGTTCAGTGACTGTGATTCGCAAGCATTAGCCTCACTGATAGTGTGGGTTAGGCACGCCGTTCATTTTCATCCCTAATCGAGTCAAAATTGACGGGGCGAGGTGCCGCCAACTATTTTGAAAGGCTCATCCAATGCCGCGAAAAAAATCCTGCGGGAAATTCTTGAGGCCAATGTTCGCACTGTCAGATACAGTTCCGTCAATGCCCTGCAGCAAGCTCATGTAATGGAGTGGGGATAAGTTCCTACAAGAGATTGTTCGTAATTTGTGCGAGGCCTTCTTCGGCGGATTTCGAGTTATGTTTTAAATTAAACACTGATATATATATATATATATATACTTGGAGAATATTTTATAATTATGGACCTTCCATTTTGTGGCAAACACTTCTAGATGACTCTCAGCCAACATTTCAACGTCCACGGACTTGCTTTCGCACTGCTTCGTAAGATGGACGCCATAACTAGGAGAGACCTGGTATGGCTAAATCTGTATGTAGTACGGTAATGTTTGCCTTACTAAAACTACGGCGTTTTTTTAATGGGATAAAGGTAATAACGTTTTCTCATTTGCGTCAGTACATCACCAAAGCTGGGCCGCACTTCGAACCCTGCTAACGGCCACTGTGAACGAGTGCAGTTCGTCATTTTCGCTAAAGGTTAGTGGGTGATCAATTTCACCTGCATCTTCAACCTCCAAGGCCGGGCCGCCGGGGTTCGTGAGTTTGGGGATCTAATTTGTGGCTGTGTGCTTGAGAGCGCGTGCTTGTGTTTGGGTGTGTGTGTGTGTATATATATCCATGTGGCTTTAGGCAGGCCGCATAAGCAGGCCACGTAACGGTAGGCCAAGAGTGGTGAAATCTATGTCCTGTTGTTATTGCAGGGCTGCGGCGGCGGCGGCGGAGATGGTCCGGGCACGTAGCCGCGCCGTCGCTCTCGCGTTGAATCATGACTAAGGTATGCGAATAACGCAAGCGAATCTATCATCTTTCGTTTACGGCTGTTCTTTTTCTGGCATCGATTACGCTTTAGCGTGGCTCTCTGGCTGACTGTACGTACATACATACGTAAGACGTAAGACATGAGAGTACGCGTGAATATGTGCGTGACTAAGGCTTTAGGTCCGAGTCAAGGGCTGGCTCGTCATTCGACGGACGCATCGTATCTTGCAGCGGCTCGCCTAATGGCGCGTCTGTTGTTGCTGTCGCCATTGCCGCTGTTGTTATTGTTAGCACTGTTGTTGCTGTTGACTGTACGCTGGAGTGAGTGATCGCCAATCGAGCCTAATCGAGGCCCAGCTGAGAGGCTGCAGCTGTAGCCGATGCTCTTGGAGATGATTCTGATGATGATGAGGGTAGGTGACGTCATGATGATGAGGTGATGATGGGGATGCTGTAGACGGCTGGAATGATGATATAGTGATGATAAGGATGCTGGTGCTATGATTCTAGGCAATAATTAGTACTACAGTGTAGTATTTGATATAATATATTATATATATATATATATATATATATATATATATATATTATATACATATATGTATATATATATTGTGAATACAATATATATATTATATATATATAGTATATATATATATATATACTATATAGTATATATATATTTATATACATATATATATATATATATATATATATATATATTATATATATATACATTATATGTATATACAATATCTATATATATATATATATAACAAATACTGAACTGTAGGATTAATTATTGCCTAGAATCATAGCACCAGCATTCTTATCATCATCAGAGAGAGAGAGAGCGTAGTTGAGCACCAGCTGCGATTGCACTGTCCGACAACACGTTGATTCTTTCGTTGGTGGTGGTGGTGGTGGTTGATGTTTGGCATACGCTGACTGCTCGCTTTTTGGCTCAGTTTCTTGCTGGTTGGCGCGTTGCGCGTCGTCTCATCAGGCATCATAACTCCGCTAGAGTCTGCTGATGTTGTGTAAGATGAAGTTCTATTCACGGCGGGGACGGCCATCGCCATCAGTACTCGCGTACTCTGTCTGTAGTACACGAACGAGTACCCCTCCACCTCCTTATCCTTCTCCCTTCTCCTAGTACAAGCGCTGCCGCTCCTGCTGTTGCCGTCATTGAGCGCGCCGTGTTCTCGTCTCTCCTCGTTGAGGTGACGTCACGATGTCGAGACGAGTACGAAATAGCGATGGTATAAACTTGACCTCACTCTCTCTCTAAATATATGTG
The DNA here is from genome assembly GCA_003439945.1 of Dermanyssus gallinae. NCBI lineage: Eukaryota > Metazoa > Arthropoda > Arachnida > Mesostigmata > Dermanyssidae > Dermanyssus > Dermanyssus gallinae. The sequence goes on from QVRM01006003.1 coordinate 22,292, forward strand.
TGTGTAGATATATATATGTATCACCTCCCCCCCGTCCTTTCCGCCCTCCCCCTCCTTCCATGGTTCCTTTCTCCGCAAGGCGTCCTGCGGCATTTTGCCCGGCATCATCTTCCGGAAGCTATAAGAAGCGGGCACGCACAATCCGCCAAACTCAATTTTTGACTACGTTCACACCGCGCCGGCCACGCCAGCGGAGCATGTGTGGATGCGAGCGACGCGTCGTTACGCCGCATCCACACGCCGAATAGTTTGGGGCTGTCTTCCGTAAGTGTCTCTCTAAATCTCGTCTCACCATAACGAGACGTATCGTCACCGTCACTGTTGTAGTCGTCGTTGTCATCTTGTGATCAATGTTCCCTCATGATTTCAGTAGGTCAAACTTTTGCTGGTACGTCTGTCTGTTTTGCTGTCCGTCCGTCCGTCAGCAGTGGAACAGCGGCGGCTTAACAGGAAGAGGACGCTGTTGTAGATTTGAGTGGTGGTGATGATAATGGCATTATGCCGAGGGTGATGATAGTAATCCTGGAGGCACGTAATTAGTAGTAGTAGTAGTAGTGGCACAGCAAGCGATGAACTTCATCACCATTCACTCGTTGACTTACTTCAATTGTTGTGACGTGACGATTTGCCGCCGTTACAGGTGTTCTACAAACGAGGGTGCGCTCTATCCTGGCAGCTGTCCGTGACGGCGGTGAAAAGCTCGATCAAAAACGGCGGCGACGACAACGACGACGACCCCACCACCACTACCGATACGCACAACTCTAAAGATAACAGGACTTACCCTGAAGTTTCTTGCCAGTAAGTATCCTAACGACGTCAACGAAACGCTCTGCAACAGCAATAACGGCAGCAAACGCTTGCTGCGGGGCAATCATCCAACACGACCTGCATCACCGGCACGAGCAACAACAACAACAACATAAACTACTTCAACAATCGCGAGAACCACGAAAACCTCGTTGTCGGACGCACCTGCCGGCAGATACTGCTAGGCGTGGTCAAGGATTGTTCGCGTCGAATCGAGCCCCGCCAGGACCGAAACTCACCGTTCTGAGAGACCGGCGCTCAGAGGTGGGGAAGACGCCGACAGGCGTCGGCCAGACGATTTCGGGATATAACATTGGGTCCTGCACCACGATGTCAACGATGTGGTTGCGCTCGACCAGGGAGCGTCGAGCGCAGCTGCGGCCGCGCTCGGCGAATGGCGTCCTGCATTGGGAGGGGCACCGCTGCTGCCCTTGTGGTGGTGATGGTGGTGGTGATGATGTGTTCGTCGGCCGCCGACGCACTCGACTGTGCCCCGCCACCGAACCGTGACGGAATGTACGTCGCCTTCGGCAAAAACTACGTCGAGTACGCGTGCCGCGATGTGTCGTACCGGCTGCGCTGCGTCAACCAGCGGTGGATTGGCTACGTACCGATATCGTGCGATCCTCCGACGCCGCGATACACCACGCCACGGCCACCACCGCCACCGCCACCTCCACCTTCACCTCCGGTCGCGCCCGTACAGCCCGTGGAGCCGCCCTACACATTGTGCGGCCACCCCCCGCATCGCGGCGACATGCTGCTGATGGTGGGCTATGGCGGCGAATTTGTCGATTACTATTGCAAGCCGCCAAGCGGCCGACCTTGGCAGCCCGTCGCCTACCGTCTGCAGTGCCTGCACGGACGCTGGGTGGGCCATCTTCCGCACGAGTGTCCCCTTGGAGCTCACAGCTATGGGCTAGCCTAAACAGCGGCGAATCTAGTCAGGCGGGTAGGCATTTACCGCGCCACACCTTTGTGTTGTTGGTTTTTCTATTTGTCTGTTAAGCAGCCTACGTGCATTCACAGACCAAAATGCAGGCCAATAGGCAAGGGCGAACTATTGTGTTGTTGTTGTTGATATTGCTGTTACTTTTATTTGTTGTGTAATAACATTAGGTGACTTTCAACGTGTTTTCTTCGTTTCGTCGCTCCAGTCTGCCAGTGCTATGCTCCATGCTAGTTTACCGCACAGTTGAACACTAGACGCAGCTCTCTTTGGCCAACATATTGCCAGTGACAGAGGATTTTGTCTGGAACATTAATCTGTGAGTTCGGAGTCTATATTGTTGAAAATATGCGGCCTGTAAATTATTCTCTAGGGGTTCTAGCTCTTGACCTACTACACATATGCTTGTGATTTCCATAGCAACTGATATTGAATAATGTCCACCTGACAGCACGGCTTAACTTTTTATTCAAATTCTCTATAGTTTACTACTACCCTCTAGAGACCTTTTGTACGATAAATAGTTATCTTGCTTCAAGAAGGGTATGTATGCGTAAGATGTCACCCTCTTACTTTTAATGAGCCCGAAAACATTTGGGTTACATTGCCGCCGCACAACCGATTGTTGGAAAATTTTCTTATATTTGGGCTGACCTCGGTATGTCAAGTCAGCCTGCCGAGGCCAACCAAATATACTCCATTTCCGTCTACTGCCGTTCTATGATTATACTACTATATTTATTGTATGTATTTAATCTTAGTTCGCATGGACTACATTATAAATTGCCTTAATATATGTTAGTTGAATCCAGTTCACCCCATTATATATATATATATATATATATATAGACTTGTTGTCTCCCAACATCGTCAGAAGTTATATTGTTGTTTAAGACGTTCGACTACCGTATGGTATTACAGGCCTATACGCGGCTAATTCTGGGCCGCCGTTGATAAACACCTTGTTTACGTATAGCCAGTCTAGGCTGAGAAACTGTTGTAGTATAGGCTAGTGTTATTCTAAATATTCAGGTATATATTATCTATCGGCTGTCCCTATATGTTATTCAAACCATGGAAAAAATCGGAAAAACGTCTGTGTTAGCTATTCTGTCAGAATCAGTCGTCGACGTCTTCTATCGACTATAGGGTATTGATAGCTAAGCTGTTTGCTACTGTAGCAGGCTGTGTATTAGTAGGCTATTAATCGCCGTAATACCGAGACTACTTTTGCGACTTCAATGAATTGTGGGGCGAGGAGCCGAGAGAGAGATAGAGAGAGCGCGCGAGTGGGGATACTTCTCCAATACAAGTGCAAAATGTAAGCCAGCGAATTTGACGAACAAACGATTGTAGTATATATTCTAGCTGTCTTGCCTGGCTGGAGGAGTTGGGTTGGTACGAAACGCGCCGTTGCAAACCAGAGGGGTCATCTGAGTGAAGGGGTGGACCTTGGCAAGCGAACGAAACGATGCAGCAGCGCAGACAAAGGAGGAACCAGCCCGGCAGCAGCCAAGGGTTACCCCTTGCGGGTTTTGAAGGGATTCGAGTGTACGTTTGTGTGTGTGTGTGTGTGACTACTGAGTGACATCACTGCCACAATAAGCTCCGTGGTCTGACGCCAACAAGTGAAGTCTATACAGTACAAGTCTGTGATCCGGGAACAACATTCGGGAACCGTCGTCACTTAATAGCGACGAGATGGTGGTGGTGGTGGTGGTAGTGATGATAATGGTGGTAAAACGACAACATCGCCACCATCGGCTATGTTAGGTAGCATTTGGCAGACAGAAGATCAGACTCCAAAGAGCGAGCAGCGACAAGAGGTGGTTAATGAGTAAGGGCGCGCAACGGGATATAACTATAGTATTATTATATAGCTATAGATGCACAACACAGAATATATTAGGACCGAGATACATAGACACTATTGCACGACGTTTGTAAACGTCAATGGGCATACGAAGGTTGGCAGTTAGACAGGTAACGAACGCAGGGGCGGGGCGGGGGGGGGGGGTAGAGAGGTACTCAGACTACACACTGTGGGAGGAGGTACTACAACTATGCCTGGCGCACTAATTGTATATTCAAGTCAGGTGAGGTGTTCATTCTCTATATCTGTTCCTTTTTCTCAATGCTGTTACTGCCGTGAACTGTTTAAAGGGCAGCTAAGAGCCAAGGGCGTTCCCGAGTGGACTCTCTACTTTATTTATGATGTTATCGATATGCATACACATGTAATGAAATCATGAATGAAAACGAATAAAGTTGCGCACTTTAGAGCGTTTAATTATGTTTACATTTGATTTATAAATGTATATGTACACGCAGGGTGGTTCGGCAGAGATGCAGTTGACATATATATATATATATATATATATATATATATGTCAGGCATATTGTATATAGACGTTTTGCATGTTATTTAGTGGTTATATTAAAAAATAGGTGGGTATGAAAATTGATCAGTTGAACATACTCTTGAATTTTTCCTCTATTGCATTTGTGGGTCATTGAATAGGCGTTTTGCTTCTACCCGTGGTGCAGAAATTGTTCTTATGAGCACAAGTGTTATATAGCACGGGGCAGAGAGAAAGTTGATATATATAGGAAGTAAAATTGAGCGTGTAGTCATTGCGAGATTTACTGTTTGAAAGGAGTTCAAATTAAATTTTGGGCCCCGGGGCCTAGGGGTTAAGGAAGACTCTAGTAGAGTCTATCTAAAAGAGAGTCTAGAGGGAGTAATACACAGAAAAGAAAGGCAATACCGTCGAAATAGCATAAGGTGTTAAGTATTATATTTGCTCTCTATTATTAACACTGCAAGGGCGAGTTTATACAAATGAAGATAATTTTACAAAATTCTGTTGGCTCCTATATGACCTATTATTTACGGTAGGGGCTACGCGTATCGTACGCATTCGGTCTCTAACTCCAAAGTCGTCAATCGGCTAAAAAGACGCTTTATTGAATAGTTGGCAAAAAAATGTTTGGCGTTGCCTAAGGCGTATTATAAATAGCTTTATTTCTGTGATCCATGATGTAAAGATAATAAAAGGAATAAATGCAACTAGAGCCAACTTGTTTATTCTCGAAATACAGGCGTAACCTTTTATATATATATATATATATATATATGGTCGTTGCTTTGTTGACAGCTAGACGGCTATTTCTGGTTGCCTAAACGGGTTATTATACGGAATACCAGAGAATACTTCGCGCAGTAATGTGATTGTTTCATGTAATGTCCACCAAATGGCAGCGTCCTCTGGAAACCACATATTTTTTAGATCCATATAATCTAAATGAGAGAAAAAAAACTCGATTATTATGCTCCGATACCGTCGATAGTAACCCATAACTGTATGTATATTCTCTCCTTTCTAGAATTCGAAGAAAAGTTGTCTCGTGACACCTCCAGCCCAAACAATAGCACGTTTCGAATGCATTACCCGAATAAAACTCACACGGGTTTTCCATTAAAAAAAATCCGAATTGTTTAAGCGTTCAAATCTGATGGCACATCAGCAGAAATTACGTATGTACGACATATACGACTTTCTTAATGATGTGTCGAAGAAGGTGACTGTTCATTAGTATTTGACTAAGTGACTAACAACAGTATTTGCTGAAGTCACAAAACGGTATCCTCAAGGGTCCCGGATGTCGCAGTGGTTTTTTCTCCACCGCGCAAGCTTTAGCACTAGTCTGTAAGTAACAGCAAAGTTTGCTTCAAAATTGGTACGCATTGCAGCGACTAATCACGGCAGTTCTAATGTACGAGTCATCATGGGAACTACCGTAATTAATCTATATATATATATATATATATATATATATATATGAAAGAGAAAAGAACGACAATACCATCAAAATATCATATATATATATAAATATATATATATATATATATATATATATATATATATATATATATATATATATATATATATATATATATATATATAAATAGCGGTGCAACAAGCCAACCTTAGGCGGGTGGAACAAACACAGTGCCGCTCTTCTTAGGATGTCCTTTCAAAATTTTCTCTGTTCTTTGCTCCCTTTTTCGAGGAAGTATATATTTAGTTAGATGGAGACGGACGACATACATAATCGGTTATCCTGTTAGATGTGGCCTCGTTTAAAGCCTCCTGCGCTTTCTGTGGCGCATACAACATCGACATGTATGCTGACGATGATGATGATGATGATAATAATGATGTTTAATATCAACAGGTATCCGTCAAGAAAACCTTAATCGACCGCTATCTACCGGTGTATCGCTGTCTACGATCTTCTCCACCTGATTGCGCCACTTGGAGAGTCTTTCCCGCCCTCCTAAAGGAAAATAAACAACCGTAGCCGGCCTTGCTCTTATTTGAGCATGTTTTTTTTATCAATCAGTCCAATGATCTTCCAGCGTCGAGTTGTTTCCAAGCAGCATTCATTAGCTTGACGCACACACAGCAATTGACCTATGTATACATATATGTGTGTGTGTATATATATGTGTATATATATATATATATATATATATATGTATATACATATATGTATATATATATATATATATATATATATATATGTATATACATATATGTATATATATATATATATATATATATATATATATATATGTATATACATATATGTATATATATATATATCTTTCACGTTTTGAGAACCACATTTTAGGCGCTCATAATAGGAGCAAAAATGCTTATGGCACGATAGCCTCTAAGTGCACCCATCTTCATGGGTTCTTGCTAATGAACTTATATAGGCTATCTTCATCAGAGAAGAGTGCAGCAGCAAGACATTTACAACCACGTCCAGCAGAAACAACCGGGCAAAGCAGCGCCTCGAACTTGCGGAAGTCGGTCTACTGATCCTGGTTGCTACGACAACGCCCCATTTCAAACGATGCATTAACTGGCAGAGCCACCGCGGCCACAAAACGACTCAAGTGGCTTATAGATACTAGTATATATATATATATATATATATATATATATATAGGCACACACACAACGTACATACATATATACGAGTGCGTATAAATGTATCTGTACACACACCATTCGTTTTAAGAGTAGCCACATAACTCGCTCTTAGTTCTATTCGCTATGTAAATGCAAGGCACTCACGGTCGCATGTGACCTACAACGATCTAATTGACCAGCCAGCGAACGCACGTTGGAGCGGTACCGTAGGATCGCTCTGAGCAAGTCCACGACTACAACAAGAGCAACCGAATCAGTCACAGATGCAAAGACGCATATGTTTCTATATATACATAAATGTATATATGTATGTATATATATATATATATATATATATATATATTTATATATATACATATATGTATATATATATATATATATATACATATATGTATATGTATATATGTATGTATATATATATATATATATATATATATATATATATATACATATATGTATATATGTATGTATATATACATATATGTATATATATATATATATATATATATATATACATATATGTATATATATATACGTGTTCCAACTCGTATATGCCAACTATACGCATAAATAAACGTGCATGTGTGTGTTTTTTACTGTTAGACAAATGCAAGGTTAAGGCCGTTCCATATATGTCAATCATTTTTATTTTAATCGAAATGGTCTATTCAATGGTAAGGCAAGGACCTCCCACAATGTTTATTGTCTTCAAGGTGCAACCTACCGTCAACCAAAGTTCCACAAAGCAATCCAGGTCTTGATTGATCAATTTTTCTACCGTTGTTGTTGTTGTTGTTGTTGTGTTGTTGTTGCTGCTGCTACTACAACGACTGCTGCTCTTCTTGTTGTTGTTGTTGTTGTTGTTGTCGCACTTGCTGTTACTGGCGTCGGTATAACCGGCACATTGCGTGCCGTCGGTTCCGATTTGAAACAGCACGTTATCTCAGCATCATCTCGTCCGAGAAAGGTTGTGCCACTAACTCTCTGCGCACGTTCCTTGGCGTTGCCGTAGCCAACAGCGCTGTATGCTAGGCTATAGAAAATCGCAACATAGCATTGCTATATAATCTGATGCTTTTGGCAGTGGACGTAGTGAGGATTAGGTTAGCTGTTGCTGCTGCTGCACCACGGAGAGTTCTGTAGCTGGGTGGCGGCTAACACAACGAAACAGAAGTGTTTGTTTCCTTCTGTTGCTGTTGTAGTTGGTAGTGTTGTTGTTGTTGTTGTTGTTGTCGTTGATGTTACTTGTGCAAGTTTGACTACGCGAGTCAGTGCAAGCTCGCGCGGAGATCGCTTGCGCGCAGGACGCGTGTCAACACACTGCACACTGGCATCGTTGTGCAGTTCTGCAGTGGCTGGTCAATACGGCCTGAATGCTGTATCGGGCCCTCATCGTGGCTGTCGGCAGCGTTCTGCTGCTGCTGCTGGCTGAACGGCCGGGGGTGCAAGCGCACTGTCTGCTCCCACCCGAGCGGCCCATGCCAAGAATGGTGTACAGCGGGGGTACGGTCGTCGAGTACATCTGTCCGTCGCGAGCATTCCGCTTGATCTGCATCGACCGAGTATGGCGCGGTGACGATGTGCCCCACGAGTGTCCAGAGACGCACATGAGTGAGGATGCTGCTGGTTCATCCGTGGTGCAAGCAACGCCTTTGTGCGGGCCTCCACCTGAACGGCCCGGTACAGCTGTACTAAATAGGCAGGCGGACCACGTCTGGTACGTGTGCCTTTCGAGCGGGATACACGTTCGTCTGGACTGCGTCGGCGACCAATGGATGGGATCTTTTCCAGAAGCGTGCGACCGTTTACCAGGCGACGAGTCTACACGTGTGGCGATGTCTCCAGATCAGCGATCCGGGCCTCACCTTGAGCATGAACCTTCCTCTGGCGGACCAGTTTTGGATCGCATCGCCGAGTGGCCTGCGCAGGAACAAAGCCAGGAACGCATCGTTTCTGAGAGCATGGACGCTCAGTCTGACTCGCATCTATCCACACCATTTACGTGGAGATCTGGAAACGATCTGGCTATCGAAAGGCGGCAAGGTGACCTTGAAAACAATGCAGCACCAGAAAGGGACGCCATTCGCATCCGCCTGCCGAAACCGTGAATCCTTCATTGGCCACTGCGTCAGACAACGTCGATGATAACCGTCGTGTACGTTTCGGAACTAGCGAGGATATTGAGCATACGCCTAGAACAACAACAACGACCACAACAACGGCCAATCCTCTGGAACAGGTGACGACACGCATGCCGGTAGTACCTCGTCCGTCACCTTCAAGTCCAACGACTGAGCTATTCGAAGGTACTCGGTCACCCGGTTCGCAAGCGGCGTGTGGGTCACGACCCTTCAGGTTGGACATGATCGTTTTTCGTTCAGGCAAGCGGCTTGTCTTTCAGTGCCGACGAAGACCCAACTTGCGATACCTAGTAGAGTGCAGTGGTGGCCGTTGGATCGGCGACCTGCCTCTAACATGCCCTCCACGGCGGGATTTCGACTCGGCGTCCGCCAACGCCACCGGTATGGCTAACATTCTGGTGGTCGAGCGGTCTGGTCGCACGAACAGTAGCGACAGTTCGAGCAGCCCGCCAAGATGCCCGGAACCACCACGAAGGCATGGCATGCTCGCCATAAGGTCTGACCAGTACACACACTACTACTGCGACAGCGGCGCGTTTCCCGCGCGAGGTCGGACACTTCAAACTGAAGTGCGTTCGCGGACGATGGCTCGGCTACCTGCCCGACCGGTGTCCGATGCCCGATCCGTCGGATTCGCGCGACGGAAGCAGCTGCGGCGAACCGCCGGATCGAGCCGAGCTTCGCCGTATCCGCATCTACTCCGTCGTGCTCTACTATTGCTGGTCGCAGCACGAGCTGATCACTGGGCCGTTCTACAAGGTGCGCTGTCAGAACAGCTCTTGGCTGGGCACCGACGCATTGCCGAGGTCGTGTCCCGCGTCGCGCGTACAAGCGATTCCGCCGGCCAGCGCAGCGGGCAGCGACTCGTTGCAGCCATTGCTGTCTGACGCGCGTGCGCTGTGGCCGTACTTTGTGGCCAGTCAGTATCGGCAGAACAGGAACGACTCCCGAAGACACCGGAACCTCAGTGCGCGCAGCAAGGACAAACAAGCAACACCGTCGACGAGCACCATCAAGAGGCCTGATCGGACCACAGCTCAAATGATGCACACGGACGACCCAACCATGGCAGAAATTAGTCGAAACAACAGCACAACTCCAATGCCGAGAACAACTACAACGGTAGCAGCAACAGCAACAATGGCAGCAACAACAACGACAACAACAACACCAACAACATCCACAACAACATCGACGACAAAAGCAACTCGGCGGCCGGTGACATTAACTGTACCTCCGAGGCGGTTGGTTTCCAAAGCTACGTCAGCAGGGGGGTCATCATCACCAGGGGGGTCGACGGCGACCGCCCTGGCCCGTGGGGTAACCAGCACGCCCATGCTCTGAGTTCTATCGAATCTAGAGCTCGCGAATGAAGCACAAACATCAGCGCTCGCTTAAAGAAGCGCAAAACGACGATAAGTCTAATGCGTCGTTCACAGCGCGCGCTGTGATTGTTGAGTCACGGATGTTTGGTTCGCCACACTCGAGTGCCCGAATAATGACAGCTCATTATTATTATTAATAATATTAATTAATAATTATGTATTAATTAATGAATTAATAATAATGACAGCACCGACTTTGCCCACAGCCTACTGGATTCCTGTATAACCAGCACAAGCGCTTTGCATGCTACAAGAACAACAATAATAACTAGTAGATAATAATTAAAATAATAGCAACCACAACCGCAGCAGTAACAACAACAACAATGGCAAAGTAGAAGTTGAACCATGAAAGAGGGGCTTTTCAGCGAAGCTTTTCAGACTCCATTAGGCTTCCTTTAAACTAAAACAATAAATTCGTCTCAATATGATTAGCATCTGTACACTTTTAACTGTAGTCACTAGTGATAGAGAACAAACGTCCAAGTAGCACGGTCAATACGCATCCACTACTGGAACATCAAACTTAGTTCTAGGCGACCGATCTTGACCTTTATCAATATAATGTTCCCAGTAAATATAATATCGTTCCCCCTACGGAAGAAATCTAACAACATTAGGATAAATAAATGCTGCTCACCTGTACCGATGGCGGGGTAGACAGGTGGCCGGGTTATACATGATGTTATGTCGAAATTATTCTTTTGTAAGTCCTTTCGTTTTTGTCGGAAACAATGAGAAGTCGGAAACAATATGTGTGTTCCGTAGCACAACTAGCTAACTTGCATAGTTGCTGTGCTAAATAATAGTTATATATATATATATATATATATATATATATATATATATATATATATATATATATATATATATATATATATATGTATAAATATAAATATATATATATATTTGCTCATTGGCGATTTCTTCCAAACAACCTATTTGTGTCTAATATCATACATCGATTGCCCTGCACTGTAACTAGTGATACGCTATGGTTTGTATGATATGCGCACCCTTGAGCATTCGCAGCTTGGTGGCCCGATGTCACCCTGCCTGGCAGGGCGAGTTGTTCTAGTGGATCTTTTAGGTACAGGTTTTCCAGGACTCCGGGAACGTTTTTACTTACCGGGCACGTTTATGACTGACGTTCTCTTTATAAAACCAAGTCATCGACAGATTTGCGCTCATGCAGTAGGGCTGTACTAGATTTAAAAACAGTATACCTGCAATCTATGGTCTATTTACTTTCCTGTTCAATAGAAAATACTTTGACGGCAGGCAAGCTCTAGACTTGGCACATTGGAATTGGCGCTTGCGGAATACATTTTCATTTAATAATTAGTACTAGAAAGAGTGATAGGTTAATTGGTTTCATTAAATCAGTTAACTATACCGTATGGACAACGGACTTATTAAAGCATGATTTTGGGTATCTGTCCGACTAAGTTAAATGCACGATTGTGAAAGAATGCATTATTCAAGTAAAGAACCAAGCATAGCTTCAGGTGAAAAATCTACATTGCCCTGAAATATACTTGGGCTTAGCTAGAACAGCAATTATTGTCATATCAAGAAGAGTTCGCAAATTATATTATTGTACTTTTGTATGTTCGAACTTTCACGCTCAAATTCTCAAAATTTCCTTTACCCGTGCACAATCAATGTGTTTAGATTAATGTACCTCTTAAATAAATCATTTTGGTACCAAATTCGTTAGAACCACATTCTCGACCGGATACTCTATGAAAGGTATGCCAAGAGTTATCGTAAGGTTGTGCTTAGAAATATGTGATATGTTGATTATTAAATCCGTCGGAAAGTATATAAAGTCCGTTAAGGTAGCTGTTCACTATGCCAGTTCCTATCTCCCAAGTACAATCTGCATACGAGGACGGATCAAAATGATCTGATACATATTTATAATAAAGAATATTATTTAATCTTTCGAGATGTTTTTGTTCTTTTCAAAATATCTCCCTCCAGGTGTGATACACTTGTGCTACATTCTTTGCCACTCTTCGAAATATTTTTTCAACGCTCTTGCAAAAAAATTCTCTTCTCTATAGTTACGAAACATCATCCCTTAATTTTTTATCCATGGGTACAGAAAAAGTTGCATCGAGCCAGGATTGGCGATAAGGAGGTTACGTAAATATATAAACTGCGTTTTTTGTCAAATAATCCTAAGTAAGTAACAAGTTGTGTTCTAGTATATTGTCATGATTTAGTTGTTTGTCCAGGGTTCAGACCTTCTTCGTCGGATGTTTTTCTTCAAGATTCTCGCGCAATCTTGGTGTTGGATCTGCTCTGTCTGAATTCCTTCGACTTTTTTTTCTTTGAAGCACCACTGAAAGGGTTGGGTTTTGGTCTGTATGATATGTTGCAATCATATATCCATGGCTCGTCAACTGTAGTCACTCCCGAAAGCAATGCAGGCTTTTTTGACAATTAAATTCGGACATTTCCCAAGGGGCGTTCCTTTGCTAGATTTTCAACATTTTTGGAAAGAAGCCTTCATGAAGTCTTCTTACGATATTGGTCAAAACTCTTACAATTGATCCAACACATATCTTTAATTCTTTAGCTATCTCCCTGATAGTAGTTCCGTGATTGCTAAATACGGTAATACGAACTTTGCAACATTTTCTTCTGTTATTGGCGTCAAAAGCCTTACCAAACAAGGTTCATCTTCGCTCTTTTCACGTCCTTGGCGAAATCGACGGTACCATGTATACACAGTATTTCGGGACACTGCTTGACCACCATAAGCAATTCGTAATATGTCCACCCCTCTATAACATATGACTTGGTTTTTAGCACAGAACTTGGCGCAGAATTCGTTGCTTCTCTTTTTTGAATCCTTAAAAATTGCAATGCCTCATTTGCTTCACTACTTTATACATAACTGAAGCAATAAACGCCGCCACCGATTGACGCGACATTTAGCCATGTGTGTAGCTGACAAATAGCGCTTCTAAAACAAACCAGAAGACTTTAGTAGTCTCAGTATAATTTTTAAAGTTCAAATTACTAGAACTTGCCGATCCGCCGGCACTTCAAAAGGTTCTTAGAATGAGCTACTTAGAATTCAACTTGTGGCGCGCTTTCACCGCTATTGGAAAGAGCAACGGTTCAGCTGCTAGCAGTCAAAACAGTATGGCGATTGGTCTAATTTAGTTTAAATGCTTTTCCTGTACAACAAGTCGGCGTGATTTTGGAAAATAGTAAAAGGTTTCGAGCTAGCTCAAATAAAAATGGGTGCCGCGTTTGCTCAATCAAGGGCAGAAAGACGCACCTGTTCCGGCTTCTCAGCGAAAATGAGCAAATATCTCGAAAAATCCTTCGAATTGTTGGCGCAGATTCGTGACCGTCGATGGGTCCATCACTACACTACCCAAGAAGCATTTCTCCAATGATGTGCACCCGATGAATGACCTGCGAAGAGGGTGCGGAAACAGCATCGGCCGGAAAGGTAGTGGCTACTGCTTTCTTGAGAGCAACGTGTAATAATTCTCGTTCGATCACCGTGAGAGCAGTAAAACAATCACATAAGAGTTTTATGCAGGACTGTTGGACCACCTGCTGTCTGCCTCTGAATTTTATCTTTGAGAAACGGCCAATTTTGCAGAAGAGGGCTGTTTTACTTCACCAGGACAATGCTTCTGCACACAAGTAGCGGCTAGCATTGGTAAAACTGGCCGAATTGAGGTTCAAACTTTTTGAACAACCTCCCAATTCTCCGTACCTGGCCCCCCTGTGATTTTTCTTTTTGGAAAATTTGAAAATAGTCTTGGTGAAAAGCGTTTTTTAAACAATAAAGAGATTAAGGCTTAATGCGTATTTTCGGTATAAAGTCGCGGAACTCTACTCAAGCGCTTTGAAGTCTTGGTGGAGAAAGTATACTGAGTTCTTGGGAAGTATATCGAATAAAACGTTTAAAAAGAATTATGGAAATTATTGCATTCCATGACGTATATATATATATATAAATGTCAGATCGAAGTATTTTGATACATATTTATCAAAAATATTTGTATAATAATATTTTTTCTTAAGTTCCTGTTCTCTTCAAAATAGCTCCTGTTTGCTACAATGCATCTGTGCCACATTTTTTCCCACACATAAAAAACTAAATTTTACGGGTCTTTCAGCGTTTTTCTTCTATATCTTCTCTACAGTCTCGAATCGTTGTTCCTTAAAATTGCATCCATGGGAACAGGAAAAACTCACACGTAGCCGGCAAATAAGGATGCTGCGGAAATATATAAATCGATTTTTTTAACAAATAATTCGAAATCTGTAAGGGTGTGTGCGTCGGTGCGTAATCGTGATGGAGGACCCAAGGTTGTTTGCCCAGAGTTAAACCCTCTTGCGTCGAACGTTCTCACGCAATATTCTTAAAATTTTTGACTAGTATGCCTTATTGATCGTAAAACTCAGTAGAAAAAACACAGGAGATCATTCCCCTGTAGTCGAAAAAAAACAGTTTAAACACATTTGGTGTTGGATCTGCTCTTTCTGCATTTCTTCGACCGATTTTCTCCTTGGAAGCACCACTGGAAGGATTGGGCCTCGATGCCGCCCGCATACCCATGAATTCTCTCCTGCAACGACTCTCTTAAGGAATGCAGCATCCTCTCCTACTCCGGATATCTCTTGCGGGTGTTTATTTGCTGGACATTTTTTAAACAAACTTGGCTGCCAGTCTCCTAACGCTCGGTAAAGACTGTTACAACTGACCCATAAGATAGATCCAATTCCTCAGTTCCCTGATGGTAATTCGGCGATTGTCGAGTACGATATCAAGTCAAGTTACAAGAACCTTTATTCAAGGGTCATATGTGCATTACTATACAGTTTGTTTACAAAATATTGAACATTTGACTACATCAGGTCTGCCGATTTCACAGACTTCGTTGGACTCTTCAGGAGAATGTGCTGTTTATCTCCACCGAGTGCGCGACCTCCAGTGATCTAACATTTGCACCACTCCGTAGCCCATTATCTACATAATTAATTTCTGTGGTCGCCAAGCTTAGTGACGGCCTTAATAAATGCTGCCCTCTCTATTGCGTACTTCCTGCATTTGGTAAAGATATGTACAATGTTATCATATGTGCTACACTGTTCGCACATGGGTGATGATTCTACTCCGATTTGGTTAAGCGTGCTTCCGCTTAGACCCTTAGCCATCTTAGACAGTGCACCGTAACTACGCATCTCAAGTCATGTGGCCGTGCAAAGCTTATCCAGGTCCACATATTACCGAGTGTATACAGGAGCTAATTGTCATCTGATGACACCACGGCCCATTTAGGCACACATATTTGCATTTAATTTCTACAACACCATTATTCATGCTAGTTGATTAATACGAGAGGAGACGAGTATATAGAGATAAGTGACACCTTATGGAATCAAGGACGTATATTCTGCAAAGCAGGGAGCCAAGGCACAATCCTTGCGGCACCCTCGAGGTGAACAGAGGAAGTCGGTTTCCCCGTCACCGGCCCTGATTTTTTGTTTGCCCGTTTACAAGTTGTGGAGTCAATATCAGTTCTTCCTATTTTTTTCTCACAACCGTGTATGATTGATCTTGTCAAATGCATTTGAAAAATCAAAACGTATACAATGAAGTGCTCTTTGAATGAATGAATATTCTAGATATATTCTAGAATAGATCTATGTGTATGCTCCACATTTGGACTTATAAAATAATAGATATGTAAAAAAAAACAAGCTATGAAGCTATGACGCGAGCTTGGTTATCTAGACTAGCTATAGACGGAACAAGGGTACAGGAGGCAGCATGGTACCTACCGCAAGGTTAATTACAACGTTGACACACACAAGAGTGCGAGGGATCATGGAACCCGGATGTCGCGCATAGCACGTGGTGGAAACCATGCGCGGCAAACCGCATGGCGGTTATACCGGCTCGGCCCTTTCCATGCCGAGTTTTGCATTGCTCCTGTGCTAAATCCGCAACGATTTTAGCAAATTTGCACTCCCACGTTTTGAGCACGTTGACGTAGTTGGAAGATGTGGGCAAGTCGAAACGTTGTCTTAGTTCCTCGACGAATAGGGAGGTGTCCGTGAGGAGATAGACAAGTCGGTTGCGGGCTGAACGATGGAGGCCCAGGACTCCCTTGAGGTACGCTGCCTTCAGATTATTTAGATGCTCAAGGCTGGCTGGGGTGAGATCGTTCCAGATTATTTCGATACTGTAAGCGGCCATTAGAGCAATCTTCAGATCGAACAGTCTCAGTGCCTTTGGGATGGACAACAGCTGCGGCTTTCTAATTGTGGTCATTGCTACCAGGGCTTTTCTACATCTTTCCTTGATATGCTGCTGGACACATCGGCCGTTTGACGTTAGAAGCAGTCCCAAATAGGGAAAACTTACTAAAGTAAAAAAGGCCAAAACCGGCTAACGAAGTGCATCGTTAGCAGCTAAGCGCCCTTGTCTAACCTTCATGGCCACTGTCTTCGTCAGATTTATGGTTAGTCTAAGCACAGACGTGGCCGCGTGAATTCTGGCTAAGGGCCTGTTGAACCTGAAAGCGACTCTTCCTAGAGATGACGAGATCATCTGCGTACAAGATTACGTCTACCAGATTTCTCAGACCCCGGATTTTCGCGGGTAGGTGTTTAATAAGGACTGAGAAAAGTAACGAACTCAAGTTGTCGCCCTGCGCCACGCCCGTAGTCTGGAGAAAAGGGGGCAATTTGGACACACCGTCATCTATTCTGATTCTGTTGCCCTCGCAAGATGGCCATCAACAGGTTGAGAATGGCAGGAGGGACTCCAACCTTGGCCAGAATTCGCAGAATAATGTCTCTGGGCGCCGAGTCGAAGGCGGCTTTGAAATTGACGAATTCGGCGTACAGGGGTTGGGATCTTGCTTGAGCCTCCTTGATAGCCCCCCAACAGATTGGCGCATGCCGTAATCGTAGAACGATTCTGTCGGAAACCGTGCTGCTCAGTAGGAATAGCATTAGTTGTTATCTCTAGAAACCGATTTAGTCTTCTGATGAGCAGTGACGAGAACAACTTGATTTGAAAGATTATCGGATCGCAATGCAAGCACCGCTACTGGCTTTCGATTCTGTTGGTATCTCAACTCGGCGACAGTTTAATCCTTTGAGTATTCCTTGCATATCCCCCTCTGAATTTTCGATTTATTCGATGCACCGAGTATCAATCGCCACTAACTATACTAGTGAGCCAGGTCCCTGAAATGAACATATACTATCGATATTGCTTAATAAACAATCATCTGCAAGGGTATCCATAACACAACCGGAGTGACTACTGAACGATCGATCATACAGATAAGAAAAATTTAAACTAGTCTGATCACCACCAGCCAATCTTAGGCTGTTTCTTGTTTCACCGGGATTGGTGGTATACCATAGCGGTCCGGGTGCTTCGACCGGAAGAAGCAGACGCTCTAAGTGCAACAGGAAACTGGTCGATGTGCTCGGTATCATAGAGTTCAGTCGGTAGCTCTGTTTTTCCTTTGTAACCTTGCGGCATCCGCAGAGCATAATATGTTTTATATGATATATAAGAATGGTGTTTTTGAATTGTGTCTGGTGCTGCCCGTTGAGGTTGATATGCTGTTTGTCGATCTGCTGCCACTGGTGTCGAATCTGACAACGGCCACGGTAGTTCCCGTCCTCACAGTTCGGCTGGCTCTGTTGGAATGCGCTGAGGTGCACGCGCAGCGTTTGAGTTGGGACGATGTCCTCTAAGTTGCGAGGATCTACGCTGCGTGCCGAGATCTAAGGGGTGACTGACTCTGTTTGGCAGTGGGATTAGTCCGATTTTGCCAGAAAGCCACACGCAATGTCCGAAATGCCTGTGGCCACCTCACTCTGCCCTACTATCATGTTTAAGTGCATGCCATAATCGCCGAAGTGGCCTAGTTAGTTGAGGACGAGTTTATAAACCTTCTTCTAAACAGTAAACTGAAGTGCCTGGTTACACAAGCCGACAGGGTGGGGTTAAACCTATACTTCTCTACGTCGTAGATGTGTCGTATCAAGCTTAATCTGAGCTCGATACTTTCTGAACAGCAATGCAAGATGAACGCGTAGCGACGAGATTGTGACTTACAAACAGAAAAAATATCGACTTAACCTAGAGAAGATAACCGTGATGTTTGATATCTGACTGTCGACAGCAATTCCCAAACCATTTCGACAACTAAAGTCATTTGAAGCCCGCCCATGCTATGTACAACTAACAGCTTGCTTACGCTTGCTATAATGTCAGGATGCGATAATCCGTCGGCCTATGGCACCTAACTAGCTGCGATGGCTGCTAATGCTGATGGTTTAATGCTGAAGAAATACTCACAGATTTTATAGCAACGACTGCAGGAACACCTGCAATCTGCATGGTGGCAGCCCTGCAGAGGTTCCTTCTAGCAACATGATTTGCTTTCTCTTCACAGCGCCGGCACAACTCCGCGGTCCGCAGCTGCTACAGCTTCAATAGCACAAACTTTTTTGTTTAACATAACGTTTTCTACTGTTATGGACGTCGAAAGCCTTCCCGAGGCGTTAGTCTTAACAGAAAAGGCCTGTCTTTGGCATTATGATTTTCCGAAATTCGTTGTGTATGCCGTTAATTAATTGTACTTATAGGACGTTATATATTTTAAATAATTTAACAGCTTATATATATATATATATATATATATATATATATATATATATATATATATATATATATATATATATATAGATATATATATAGATACACATTTGTGATGCAAAAGTATGTGCAAAACCCGTCCGGGGCATGTGGAGCACTATTATTGTTGCCCCACATGCAAGATTTTCTCTAATACTCTTGAAACCCAATTTTGAATGAAAAAACGAATAAAGTCTGTTTCGTATTATATTATATTACATGTGTTGGAAGCCTCAGCCTAATCGAGACTCTGAGTATACACAGACAAAGGACAGAGGCATAAAAATCACACCGATTGTCGGGAAGAGTAACCGGCGACTTTTTTGTATGAAGCGAGTATACCTTGGGTCAAACTTGCAAGGGTTTGAAAGATAGGGAATTACTCTCGCTTTCTATGAGCGCTCCACACGGAGTCACTGGGTCATGTGTTGCGAAGAAGTGTGGTTTGAAGCACTTATTGCATATTACGAAGCTCTAGGATACTTATTAGTAGTACCTTTCGTCGCAAGCAATTAATCAAGTATTTTGTGAAGCTTAAATCTCTGATTTGTCCGTGTGTAGATATTGACGCGTAGCCCGATATTTACGTTTACGGCTTTTTGCATATGCCTCTGAAATTGACAACATTTATTTCGTCAACTTTACTCCGGGGCATTAAAATTCTGGAGTCTAAAAAGGTTATTATGAGATGAGATAAATTAAATTTTGAGTTTAGTATTCCGATATTTATGATAAGGACTGGATTCTGAATGTAAACATTTAATTATGCCTAATCGGCATTATTTAGGTTTCACACCCGTATACATTAAGAGGAGTTGTAGGAAAAAAAATGTATCACTTCTTTCTATTTGTTTGGTAAATACAATTATTTGAATTGTATTTTGCACTTTATACTTACTGACAATAATTATATTATAAATCATTTATAAAACTAAATTGTTATGTTTTAAAAAAATAATTTTTATTAAAAAAAACATTAATTTTATATTACATATACATACTGCGTCATTTTTAGAAATATATAATTTAAGTTACAAATCAACTACTGCTAAAAGATTATTTTGTAAGCATCTAACTATCCATTACCTTATTTACTTCTTTTTAACACACCTGTATAAATCAAGGGATATTTTATTTAAAAAATAGAAAATGTCTTTCTATTTTTTTATTTAGATTGTTTTAGGGGCTGTGAACAACAGCATATCGCGTGACGAGATAACGGAGCACTTTTGGGGCTTCTTTCCCAACTGAGACTTAACTGCCAAGTGCAAGAGAGAACGTCCAGATAGCAGAATCGGCTCACTAACCGGACCAACTGGAAAATGCGGTTTCACACAAGGACATCGCGGCAAAGCAGCTCCCTGCAAGCGGAGGCCTGTAGTGTGGGACTTCAACCCACTAGAAACCAGTCATGTTCCCGTCGACGTAGTAGGAAAAGGTTAGTTCTCCCGCCGGTCGGTTGAGCCAGCATCTAATGTTGGGACCACAGTGCAGAGGCTGACGCCTGGAGCACCCTGTTGTAGACTGTTTTTTCCAACAATTCTTGTTGCAGCATAGTAGCCGACTCCCAACAGTATAGTTTATCACCTGTACCTTATGAACATCGTTCAAAGAAATTCCATGAGCAAGAGTTATCGAACCGGAAGCACCACGGCAGATGATAACTATAACTAGAGCACTAGCCCCCTAGCCCGCACCGCGACTTATATATATATATATATATATATCGACAAAACGAGAATTAGAGTTCTTCGTAATCGTGTGCATAATTGCATTCCGCCTTCTCAGTCCACAAGCTGCGCCGAACGCAGCCTTGCTCCTACAAATATTTGTAAAGTATTTTTTATTGTAATAATCTCGGTAAGGTGCGATAAGGTACGAGCATTTCGTAACCGCGTAGTTGCGTGGAATCTGCTGTTGGCCACTGCGTATGTAATTGTTAGTTAATAATTGCAGGCATATCTGCCCAGCATGGTCATTTGCCGTCCACGCTCGTCAGCTGTCGCCATTAGCTGTCGATTAACATGGCGACTCAGCAACGGTGTCAAGATACCAGCCAAAACGTGTCTACATTCTAGTCGGGAACACCGCTGCTGACAACTTATCTTAGGTATGTTACGCTCGGCAAACATTCAACCGACGACAATCCGGACGATGGTAACGAAGACAACTTGAAACAAATCAAGCGACTAAGTTTGAAACGAGAATTATCTGCCGTTGTTGGCCAGCTTACTTACCAGCAGCAGCTCTCGGCGCATTTGGAGCTGCACCGATGTCATAAATGTGTTCATTCGACGGTTTCGTCTCTCGACGGCTTGGGCCACGTGTCATATCAGCGCTCAATGGGCGAGAACGTTCGCCCTTCGACGGCTCCTAAATTTGTCTATATAAATCTAGCTTCGCTAATGGCGCTGACATACTAGATGTAGTTTTACATAGCTTGGCTAGAAGCTGTTGTACATGTATAGACACAGTTTGTCGTGCTATTATTTCCGCTGCTGCTGCTGATGCTGCGTCAGCCAGCGTTGTTTCTAGCTTTCTACTGAGCCAAGTTTACGTGGTCGCCTATTCGTGTAGTGGTGTCGAAGTAGCGTCGCGACTCTGCCGGCACTTCACGCATGCATAATGCTCGATTTTATCGCCATTGTGTTTCTGCTCATAGCAGGACAGTGTGGGGCACAGGTGCGCTGTCCGCCCCCTCCCGAGCGGCATTCCATTAAGCCTCACGGTTTGGTGGAGAGCAATGGCGTGGTGATTGCGTTCTACATCGGCCCTTCGGAACGGTTGTTTCGCTTGACCTGCATTAACGGAGTGTGGCAGGGCGATGCTGTGCCCCTCGAGGGTCAACCAAAAACGACTACGTTGTCGAGTGCAACCAAACCGCACACGAGAAACTCTACGACTAAACTCACGCACAAATCCTCTCGGTCAGGATTTGGACGTCTCAGCAACCAGAATCACATCATATCAGATAACCGTAACGGCAGGCCGCAGCAGCAGCCACTCGAATTTGGAGAATCGTGAGCAGAAAACAGCGCTGGTCACGATATTATCCAAAGCTGCCAATACGTCAAGAACTTCTCGTCCTTCGTTGCCATCATCAAATCAAATGACTGAACCCCGGTCGTGTGGTTCACTTCCCTCGAAACAGGACACGATTACGCTTATTGCGGGCAATCAACTTGTTTTTGAGTGCCGAAGTGTATTTGATCCACGCTCCTTTGCCAGGTGCAAGCCAGGTGGCCGTTGGACCGTAAGCCTACTTTTGGCATGCCCTTCGCGACGAGATAGAACTCCGCCGTCGACTAGCAGAGTCGGTCTTCGTATCAGAACGCGTGCGGACTGCCCAAACGAAGATAGCGACGGTGCCAGCGGTGCTGCAGATTGCAAGAAACGCCTGCTGCAACGAGGCCGTCCAACTGGCACTTCTGCCAACTACACACTACAGTACTACTGTGCTGGCGGAACGTTTTCTCGTTTGCGAGGTAGGCACTTTATGCTGAAATGCATTGCAGGCGGTCGATGGCTAGGCCAACTCGCGAGCCGCCGTTCTCCGCTGCCGGAATCCGCTGATTCGCACACCGACGACAAGTGCAAGAAGAAGCCACTGGGAGACGGAGATCACTCGGTGGGCTGCCGGGAAACCCCATCTCGCACCCCTCTCGAACGTCTGTCTAAGCCGGCCAACACCCGCAACGCTGCATTGGTGCATACTGCAGCTCACTATGGACATGTCTACTCACCACGCTACGTAGGTGGCTACCCTCATACACATCGGATTATCTACCGGCCGCACTATGTAACTGGCTATCGAAATCATCGACGCAACAACTATTGGCCGCAGTATCATCATCACTATGATCATCACTACAATCATAATCGTCGAGGACATCGACATCGGTCGCACTATGCACCCAGTTATTATCGCCCGAATCACGCAAGCACTCAGTACGGACATCATACATCATATGGACAGGATCATGGTCAACATCACGCCTACCATTATACTACCGAGAAGCCGAGTAAAACCACAACGACTACCTCGAAGCCGATCTTGGCAACCTTTAGTTTGTCGCCATTTAGAACAACTACTAGACGTCAGTAATCTTTAAGCCGACTGAAAGAATCGTGATTTAGTCGCACGAAGTGCTTGACAAAAAGTTGGTATCGGTTGGCAATGACGATACCAACTTTATCAAGCACTTCGTGGAGCCAACAATTGGCTCAGTTTCCGTTGACCAACATGACGAATAAGATGACAACAGCCTCGACGACCGCCTTCTGGCGCCAGCCCGACCACACGATTCTTCAACGACGTCAGAATTAAGTATTGACGTCAGCTCCAACAGATTGTTCCACCGCCAACCCAGAGTCACAAACTAGATTAATCCAGGACAATATATAATATATATATATATATATATATATATATATATATATATATATATCAGTATAGCACGAATTATCGAAACTCTTTGTAAAACCGAATAAGATGGCTTAGTGGCAAGGTTTTGCCTTGCTTTCGGGAGATCACCTGTGTTTGAGACCCAGCCAGGCCACTCTTAATTTGGTTTTCTTGTCTCTCAATTTAGACAAGGTGAATGTCGGAGACGACTTAAAATCGGTCATGACATGACAAATCCGTACACGGGCATTCATTAGCCTTACGGAACACTACTGAAACAAAAAGCAACAAACTTGAACATGTTTAAATGTAGTTATTTTACCGCTCTACGTGGCGTTACAGCACAAACATAATACGCCTGGTTAACGCTGTCTCTGTCTTCCGGGACGCTCTCGGAAATCGTCTGGTGGCGGAAAACTGAATAACGCTCTCTGCAACTACGCGTTCCTAGGAAACAGGAAAGTGCACACGATTTGTTTCCAAAAAAAAATCTTTACTTTATCACTTATATTGACTTATTATGGCTGGTAAAACTACGTCTATATTCCTCAGTATTAGTAATAACCCAATGAGAAATATATAAATAAACATGCATTTGTTTACACGTACTACAGTATTTTGTAATGAAAAAAAATGCATTTGCTTTTTATTCACAAGACAGGTTCATAGAAAGCTCCAGATCATGTCTGGTCATCATGCGCTTCGCGTAAAAAACGGTGGTATGAATACGTAGGATAGACTTACAGTAAGAAAATTAAAGTTTAAAATCTACAAGGTTTCGCGAACAACGATAAGCTGCGCTAGTCTATAATGACTCTAATCACTATTCAACCGCGTTCAACATTGATATCATCTATCTTTCCAAGAAGGAAACGCTTCATAACTAGTCGTACTCCTCGAGTGGCATTATTAAGGATTCTAATTACTCCGGGAGAGAGCCCATCTTTTACAAACATGACTTTTACATCAACTTGACTTGGCAATCGTGTAGTGGTGGCGTTAGGCTGGACTGCCATTGAGGGACCGGATAGCCTCGGTCATCGCTGACTCTGTTATGACTGAAAGCACAGGACAGTATGGGCTAAAAAAAGCATTCGGCTCGAAGAGGAATGCTGAGACTAGTGCCCAATCTTATCGTGCCCTGTAGCAAGTCATAATGTACAGACGAGATCGCAGAAGCCATACAGATATGAAACAAAAAGAGGTAAGAGAGCCCCCCTCCCTAGGCACCTCGTCTCGACCATTGTATCGTTCAAACCTCGCCCTCCTGTTTTTTTCCAGGGTCCCCTTAAGTGCTAAAATGGCGTCAAACCAGTTTGTTGCCTCTTTACACGCCTCCGGCGGCATCTTCAAGTAGTCGACGGCCACCCTGATCGTAGATAGGCCCCTCAAAGCGGTAGAACCAGCGCTGAGGCGCACGTCATACAGATGTCACGTTAGCCTTTGGATTCCTCATCATGTAGCCTTGGAATTGACCGTATCCGGTCAGCACTGGTGTCATACTGTAGGATAACTCCCCATGTAGGCAGTCGTACCACACTCCGAGGTCTAGTATCAGACTCTTGGTCCAGCTAGCTCCTCTTGGTCATTCCGGGTGTTATTCCCCCCGAACCAGGCTTTGGTTGAAACCGTCCGGTATGCGCGGCTACTCAGGTCTCTAGCATCCGTTGGGCTGAATTTAGTGCTCCCCTATTTTTCGCCGTCTGCATCGCATCATGTCCTTTTTTGGCCTGTTAGGTACATCGCCCCTGTCTTGACGGGCGCAAGCTTAAGATAATGGCTATCCATCCACTCGTTCACACAGGTCAAGGCTTCATTGGCGGCGCTCTCTAGAACTGACTCGGTCCTAGCCGTAACCATGAGTGCAAGATCGTCGGCGTACGCTAGCGTCTTCGCCCCACTCGGGAGATTGTCCATGCTGAGCACCCCGTCGTAAGCCTAGAACCCTGTAGGACCCAGCTGTAACCTCGTACTGTTGCCCCCCTGCAATCAGATATCGGTCACCTAGTAGGATGAAATCATTTGACGAAGGTAAGCAGGGATGCCCTTCCTATTCATCGCCTCCACAATTACTTCCCAGTTGATTGTGTTAAAGGCACTTCTAACATCCAGAAGTTTAAGGAGCACGAAACCCCTCGTTTTGAAAGTCTTCCTCTTCATCCCCTAAACCTCTGCCCAAGAAAACCTCTCTGTTGCCCCGCGGTTCCTTACAATAAGGTTTCTCTCGGAGCCCGTCCACCAGATCGCGGTGTCTCCGCATCTGATACCCTTTGAGTTTTACGTATAGTAATCGCGATATTTGGCTCTGACAGCAGACATGGAGGCCCATACCTAGCCTCTGAATCGTCTTTTCGAGCACATCAAGCGCGATCCTACAGTTGTTAAGGTTTACTTGAAGCATTGGCCCAATGACGTGTCCTCAGCCTCTGCCGGAACATTCCAGTCATGTTTTACTCGATTGCCGATGATGTGCTACATGAACAAGAGTGTCTGAGGTTGTAGAACCAGTGGCACAACACAAACTATTATGTTTGTTTTGGTAGTCAAAGGAAGCGTGGAGGGAGCAAAAGAAAGGAGAGGAGAAGAGGAAACCAGGCTAAAGGCCTGCATCGAAATAAACATTTTCAGGCAAGGAGGTCTCTCTGGGAGGATGGTCTAGTAAGTAGAGGCCTAATGGCTAAATTGTTATATCCTTTATATCGTTAGTAGCACTGTCATGGCTGGAGTTGGTATATGAAGTTGTACATGTAGAGCGTCGGCTATATACCGTATATGGGAAGCTATATGATACAACAGCCGGGTATATCGCAGTATTTGGGGCTTGTGTTTCTACTACTATGACAAGGCCCGCCCACACATTATTCTACATCTATGGCGACCTGCCGCAAGTTGCTCGATTTTAGCAGCCTGAGCAGCTTCAATTACTTTACGGACTTCCGATAGCAAAACACTTCCAATATTTTGTAAACATTTTTTTCCGGTTTCTGTTATGTCATAACTAACTTTTAATCCACTTCGGCATTTACCTTGTTTAAACTGGAAACCGTGCAAACCACTTTAAGAGTGGCGGGTTTGGGTCTCGAACACAGGCCTCCCAAATGCAAGGCAAAAGCTTTGCCACTAAGCCATCTTGCTCGGTAATCTGGCAATTTAGTTCAGTTTTTCAAGCACACGTCTTAGCGCCCCATCGCGGAACAACAAAGACTTAAGCACAAAAGCGTAAATAATCTTTTAATCATCTTTTAATTAAACTAAAATGGTTCTGTTAAACGAAAATCACACTTTTGTTATTGCTTATTTTGACTGACCAGATCTAGATGCGTATAGTAATAGGGGTGTGCGCAAACTACTAGCACACATTTCCACCGATACTTAAGCACACATAGGTAGCTCCATTCTTTAAAATTGTACTTGCCCCACAGTGGTCAGGAGAGCATAGGGCAGTGATTGTATGTTGATGGCCAGTGACAGTGTTACAGTGTGAAATTGTTGGGGCAAAATCGCGTTCATATTTCAAAGAGCTGTAGCTTTCACAAGGTACAGGGCAGCCGCCTATTTTGACGGCTGCATCCATGTTTACATCTTGTCGACAGCCAGTCATACTCTTATGCGTGTTCACGATGCCAACCGATGCTGCTGCTGCTCGGCGACAATTTCCGCGAGCGTCTCTCCCTTTCGCGAGGTCACCAGCCGGGGCCAATCAATTATTGGCCACGCACTCGTTTACTTTCACTTAGCTCGATTTTAACTATGTCTTTAGAATATTGGCATATTGACACACGTCCGAATAGAACGAGTAGTAACAGACTTATTCGGTCGGCAATTTGTGTGTGTTCGGCGATAGTCGTACAAAGAGCATTCATACCCACGTGTTCCCACGTGTTACCGGCTACCGGCATGATCTACATAGTAACGCAAAAGAAATACAATTGCGTGAAGTGCACTTTGGTCTTCTAGTCTAACCGTTATTGAAACAAGATGACATTGGATGCACGTGCGGCTGTTGTTGTTGGTTATTGTTGTTGTTGTTGTTGTTGTTGTTGTTGTTAGTTATTGTTGTTGTCGTTGTTGTTGTCGTTGTCGTTGTTGTTGTCGTTGTTGTTGTCGTTGTTGTTGTTGTTGTCGTTGTTGTTGTTGTTGTTGTTGTTGTTGTTGTTGTTGTTGTTGTTGTTGTTTTCAGATGCGTTTTATATTCGATTTGTAATGTAGTGTTTGGTGACATTGCCGAGGCATCCTTCATTGGTGTGCTTATTGCAGCTGGCGGTGTTAATTTGTGGCTGAAATGATCGTCGTTGTTATGCGTTTGCTTTCGCTACTTTTATCATTGTGATATAATACGCCTGGTTAGACGAGCTTGGATATTTGCATTCATGTATTTATTTAGCATTTAGAGACATTTAGATTTGGTAGCAACTTTTCAGCATTGACATCAATTTTGTGGCCTAAATGTGGCTCAATATTTTCTATGTTTCTCATCATGTATGACCTACCTCACACCTGTACGAATACCTGTACAAATCCAGCAACAACGTATCGTGCCGTATCAAAGTTTTGTTTTAAATACAGCAAAACAGCGACTGCAACGTATGAAACGATGTAAGTTTTAAAATTTCTGGCTGCGATAAATCGTCGTCTCGGCCTGAACTTTACAACTCCGGCAAATTTTGTCTACTCACGGCAATGTGCTAACTCACCGAATGTGTGTGTTCACACATAAGAAAGATTTTTCTAATGTTTCTAATAGTAGCGAATCGTATCGCAAAGGCCGACTTTAGCTTGCCGGGTTATGACATTTCTCTTTATTTAGTCCTTTAGCAGAATAGCAATTGGCTTCTGTACTTCTTTTTATGCATATCCCTTGGCGTATAGTGCTCAACAAATCTTGATTGCAATTGACAACGTGGTGTATCGATCGAACTGCATCCAACAATGCTTCAGTTCTCAAATAAAAGTAATGCAACAAATAAATGACAGGAATAAAACAAAAACGACTACGCCACCATTTGAATAAGGCGAGATACAAATATATATTCGCGATTTTTTACTAGAAAAACATACGGAGCACATACGTTCTCAAAACAAAATACTTCCAATAAAATTACGTATAACACAATTTTAACCTACATCTGATATTAAAATCTAAACACTTGTAATTGTACAGACGCATTGACGGCAATGAGCCAATTTAACATCTTTGAGCATGACAAGAAGTCTTATAATTAAGGACGTGCAGGATCTTAGATTGTTAGGTAATGAGACTCAGACTGCGGGCAGCCGACAGTATAGGTCCTGTGACCTCAAGTTCTCGCTGGCGTTCGGGACATCATATATAGCGACTGTCCTAAATGGTCTCACATGTTTTTGGGTTAAAGAGATAGCATACCCTTCTGGAACTAGCCAACGGTTGGTTCTATAAGCGCAGGCGCCCACTCCAATCAAAAGTTAAGTCAGTAACCGGTAGGAGCCCATGAGTAACATACAGGTACTTCATTGTTAGACACATAGCGTCGTCAGGTTGAGTTACTTACCTTATCTTTACGGAGAATATTATTCTTGTTATTATTATATTATCATTCCCTACCCGCCCTAATAAGAGAATCCCGTAGCAATGGGTTGGGCACGAATTGTAGGCAATCAGCAGTTCCTCGATAGGGAGCCTTGACCGTTTCATGCGCCTTGATGCCGCGAGGACGGTATGGCAATTGGGTCCGAAATGATCGTCGTTGTTAGGCGTTTGCTTTCGCTACTTTTCTCATTGTGATATAATACGCCTGATTAGACGAGCTTGGATATTTGCATTCATGTATTTATTTAGCATTTAGAGACATTTAGATTTGGTAGCAACTTTTCAGCATTGACACCAATTTTGTGGCCTAAATGTGGCTCAATAGTTTCTATGTTTCTCATCATGTATGACCTACCTCACACCTGTACGAATACCTGTACAAATACAGCAACAACGTATCGTGCCGTATCAAAGTTTTGTTTAAATACAGCAAAACAGCGACTGCAACGTATGAAACGATGTAAGTTTTAAAATTTCTGGCTGCGATAAATCGTCGTCTCGGCCTGAACTTTACAACTCCGGCAAATTTTGTCTAACTCACCGAATGTGTTGTGTTCACACATAAGAAAGATTTTTCTATTGTTTCTAAAAGTAGCAAATCGTATCGCAAAGGCCGACTTTAGCTTGCCGGATTATGACATTTCTCTTTAATTAGTCCCTTAGCAGAATAGCAGAACCGACTCTTTTCAACAGACATCTATAACGACGCCTCATGCGATGTATGGTGTTTGTATGAATCAGGGACCTGAGGCTAAGAGTTATTGATTTGCCATATAGGGGTTTAAGTGCCTTGCACTCCTGGTGTGGGCGTTCGGCGTTGACCTCGTTGGTCCACCGGGGCGCCCGGAAGCGTGTCTTTCACTAACAGTGAATTTGACTTGTTCGTACTGGACCCTCGACTTGTGGTATCTGTTAGTGTCAGATAACTGATATACAGTAAACATTGATTGCACTGCCTTAATGGGATATACAGAGAAGCCTATAAAAGTGACTGGAAAACTCCGTATTATGTCTGAGCCTAGACTAGACCAATATAGACGTTTGCGCTTGTTTTTGCTGCGCCAATAAACGGCTGAAGGAGGTCGATACGCCAGTCTTGACTACATCATCAGGGTCAATAACCAAAATATTGAATTAGTAAGTCAATTTAGCTATCTCGGGGTAATCTTGACCCCTGGCCTATCTTTTACAAAGCACATAGAGAACAAGCGTGCAAACGCGATATCGGTCATGATGCTACTCGGAGATCTCACACAGATCGACACTAAGACTGGAATGAACCTTTTCAAGATAAAAATAGCCCCACTTATAACTTACTGCCATCGGGCCATCGCAGCAAACTTGACCTTAGAGAACATTAAAGAGATAGATAAAATAAAAGCTATATTTGTGAAGTATATGCTCGGACTGCCGCGAAACGCTTCAACAACGTTGGCGCTGGAACTATGCCAGAAGCGAACCTTTGTGGAAGACCTTATCCTGGACAAATACGATTTCAGCGCGCTGGTCGTAAAGCAATATCGCGCTTACAGAGAAAAGCGTAATTGAACTTTGCCGTAAAGATTTTCACCGACGGTCCCGCATTCACGACAGACCGTTGGAAGCGGGGAATGCAACCAAACAGACGCATACTCTGTAGACTTACCTGGCATGGCTACTACCAATATATATGCCTGAAAGGGTACTGTTTTGAAATAGAAGACTGCGTATGTAAATATTGTGGCACATGTAATATTGACCGATACCGCATACTGCAATGCAAGGAAATAGAAGCTGGTTCGATGCATGCAGTAGTGAAAGATGTTATTAGCCGATATGAATGTTAGGTAATATCTACCAATTTCTGGTGAAATAAACTTGTGTTTTTATATTCAATAAACGGCTGAAGAGTACTGAGTCTCTTTTCACTATTATATTAGGCCTTGCTGTGGTCTTACTATTCCGCAAAACGCCGCGGTTTCGGCCAAGCGCACTTCTACCCTATCTTGTGCGTCCAACCTGATTACTTTAATTAAGCAAAACACATGAATTTGGTTAAATTTCATATTTAAGACATTTCACATCATGCCGACTTGATTATCTTTTCTGTGCAACAACAACAACAGCATCAATAAAATGTCCTCTGAACGGCAATGACACCAAACACAACATCACAATTAACATATAACGCATGTTGATCTAAATGGGCAGCCAATGTCATCGCACTTCAATGGCCCTCAGACTGGCAGACTATGGTGCACTTCACGCGATTATATTTCATTTGGGGTATGCGATCTTGTCGGTGGCAAGCGGCACGTGGGAATGAATGCTCTCTGTGCGAGTACGCGCCGAGCGTACACGAAGTGTCGTCCATCACTGTTCTGTTACTACTCGTTCTATTTAGGCGCATGTGTTACTTTATACGCACAGCTATAATTGAGGTTCTAAAGAATCGAATGATAAGAGATTGACGAGTGCACAGCGGAGATCGATGGTCGGCGTAGAGCAGCGAGCATCGTTAGCCGTACGGTGAACACGTGGGTTTGTGCGGAGCCACAGCCATCCTTGGAAATGTAAACGTAACCTTGCCCCAATTTGTTCCATCTTTACGAGTGAGCGCTTAACGCGTGTCGTATATATAAATAATATATATATATATATATATATATATATATATATATATATATGTAAAATAATATTATTAATAATATGTGTCGTATATATATATATATATATATATATATATATATATATATATGTAAAATAATATTATTAATAATATCATTTTATTCCATCAGATCAAGCATCACCCTCTCATTCCCTGACCACTTTATAATGTGTACATTTTGTAACAAATATCGAACTGTGTATACGGTTATGCTCAAGTGTCTGTGTAGTCTTTAGTTGTTTGCATGTACTTTTTTCACTACGTTCGTAGATCCCGGCAGCCAAAATTTGCATGGCAAAAGTTCTCGCTGACCAAAGGCGCAAAAGACACTAGACACGCTGCTGAGGCAGCTTGTTTAGTGTCGCCGGCTAGTTTTGCCGGCTCGTGGCAAAAAATGACTCGTGAGGCTTAATCATCCGAGATATGCATACATAAACATATTGAGTCAGACAGAAGGTTCTATCAGGTTTAACGCACATTCAGAAATGTATTTCATGCATTCGGTGTCACTTCAGTCAATCGCATACACATATAAGACCTTTTTCTATAGACGTCATCCAAAGCTTGATTAGGTGTAAAATTCCATTCTTGCACAAATTCTCGTTTTTTAATGCAAAACAGATTTTCTGAATTGAGCGGAAGAGATCGTGTGGAGGGACAATGTGAGGACCATAAGGTGGGCTCATTAAACCATTCCATGCATAACTCAGCAACTTGCAGTCGACGTATGCAATTTTGTTAAGTGTCAAATGTGCTAAACCACATGCTATCTACGAGAGCAGTTACTTATCGTGGCTGTGGTCGGTCTGTCATTTCAAAATCTCCACTACACACGCAATCAAAAGACCGCATTGCAGTATGGTCACAAATAGTTTGAGGCCCGTAGCGGACGCAAAGCTTTGTCTGCGAGAGGAGTATGAAGGGCCTGGACAAGGGCCGCTCACATATTACGCAGTACACGCCTTGACTGGCCATCGGCAGTTTCAGACATATATGAAAAATTGCGGACAGCGGAAACTGCCGCCAGAGCGATGACAATTTCCACCGACTGGGCAGAGAAGGTCTCCTTCTTGGGCTACAACATAAGGCAGAAAACAAGTATAGAGGACGCCCAGAGGTCACGCTTCCGGTCGAGTCAACCTACCCTGGCAGTGACCCATAGAGTCCGACCTTCAGTTTGCGAGGTTCTCCTAGATTTAAGAATCTGTCATTTCGAATGTATTTCATGCTAAGGTGCTCGACTGTATCCCTCGCGAGTTTCTATTAAAAACAGTACGTAGCACATTTTCGATTAGGAAGAATATGTGTAATCTCCTGCTTGCTACAAATAAGGCTTCTTCTACCACAGTAAAAAGCAGAGGTTCCTCAATTGGGCAGGAAGGTTCGGCAAACGATTAGTGTCGCGCAGTTTAGGAATTTAGCTATCCCGGGATGCCCCGCGCGATGATGTCATGTAAGAACAGTTTTTCTTCTCCTTAGTGCGCAGGATGTTCTCCATAGTGCGAGCAATGCTGAACCAGTTGCCACGTGATCCTAATCGTAAGCTGTATAAGCGTTCCAAGGATCCCGTCGTCAGTCCTAGGTATACCCGGGTCTTCCCACAAGCGGCCACAAGTGTTCTGCCCCTTTTCCGGCTTCATGCGCAGAGGGGTACGGCCCAAAAAAAAACTCACTACCTGCGTGACGCATGTTAAATTTAAAGATAAATAATAATTCATAAATTAAAACAAAACTCCCAGGATTTGAACCCGAGAAGTTGTGTTATAGGCTGGGGTGTTAGCTTTTTAGCTGCCGCTCCGGCTGCCTAAATGCGGCCGTTAGTAGTAAATAAGCCGGCACAAGGCTGACTAGACGCTCTTGACAGTATCGTTGATATCAACAATAAAAGCGACGACGACGACGATGATGATGATGATACTTTGCACTGGAACAGCCATAGTTAGCCGAAGTGATGACAATTGCTGACACGATGACAGTCGTCCACTGCGTCACCCTATGACAGCACCAGCACTACCTGCACCGCACAGCTGATTTTCCTAGCCGAGCAACGCTCATATGGACGGTCTCGCAGCTGAATCACAAATGAATAACTGGCGTGCGAAAGGCAGATGCGCAGGGGTGCTGCAGACCGCTGTTTGATGGACTGACCGCAAAGACCGGGCTGACAGCCACTGTGTACAAAGATCTTACAATCTTTTCCGAGAGCTCGAGCAAACCCGACCGCTGTGTTCGAAAATAAAACTACTCCTTGCGCTGAGTCTAAAAAAGGCATGCATATAGTGAAATGGTGTTTAATAAATCGCAATAGACTAGGAGCAGCTATAATTTGTAGAAGACTTGATTGTAAAAGGCAAACTATGATTTGTAGTCAGTGCCCCTAGTGCCTAGTTTAGCTGCGGTGAATGACGATTGATAGAACTTGACTCAGTTTTACTCCGTCTGACAGACCTCACCTATCTATCAAACGCCCCTTAGAACCTTGTCCCCAAACAATAAATGCCGGTTACTATTTTACTATTTGCGATACACCGCGCAAATAGTAAAATTGCGTCGAATTACTCGACCACAGTTGCGAACAACGTCGACCAAGCATTGCGGGAAAATCGTATAAAGTCGAAAAATTGTTAATACAACCGCACGACTAGATAGAATTCCTACCTGTATTGCAGGTTAACATTAAGTCCGGGTGACTTGCAGAGCGCGCCCATACAAAGGAGAAATTACCACGTTCTACGTACTCTCTGCGTCGTCTTCGGGACATCGCGTCCCATTACAAAAAAACCTTGACAGGTTTCTTAACGTTGTCGCAGAACGTAGGGAAAAGTTAGAGATTCGCCAATAAGAGGGCAATTTTACGACAAATACGACTGTCCTTGGCTGCCTAACAAAATTCGGCTTTTAAATTAGGTGTCACTAACAAACCATTATTTTAATAGCTATTTGAATAGCAGCAACAATAGACACAACTAACACTATTAAAGAAATACAGCAAAAAAAAAAAACATGCCAATTTCCGCCAAACACATGCGGAGTGACGACAAAAAAGACCCAGTGTAGCTTACAATGGTTCACTGTTGACGTGTGTGCCGCCAGCATTTATTATTTACACGGTAGTTATTGTTCACGCTGCTGCCGCCACTATTAATAAAGCGGAAACCGTTGTTATCCATAGTTGAAATTGCCGTTGTTGTGGCGTTCATGCCTATATTAAGATCACTGGACAGACGGTTTAGTTTAGATATTATTGTTGCCGCTGTGGACGTTCTTAGTATTGACACTGTTGTTGTTGTTATTGTTGCTATTGCGACAAAGCTGGATTAAGGTTAAACGTCCGACCTGTATCCAGGCTGTAAATTAATACACGCAAATATCAACTCAAATCCCGTTTAATCAAAATATTGCAAATGCATTCGCTGACGTCGTTTTTGAAACGTCTAGCTAAGCACCTTAAGTGATGGCACAAATAAAACATCTGCCTACTGAACACTGGTTCCTCCAATTAGCACTATGCTACGCAATGCTATGTGCTAATGCCCACTTTAAAAATCGACTACTAATCATGAAGTTCGCGTCGCCGACTAGACTAAATCACCGTTCATTTGAATAGAGACACAAAAAATGCAAGCGCTGGCGTTACAATGTTTTTGGCCGTTGACCCGGTTGCGGGTAGAGGGAATTGAGTTGACCCGGTTGGTGGTAGAGGGAATTGAGTTGACCCGTTACCGCATATCCAGCGGTAACTGGTCCGCAACTTACGTCCGATGACAGGACGAATTCCATGGACGGAACATGGTTTCGGGGGCTGTGACGCATCGGTGGACCTTCCCTGTCAAGAGAGAGTTTTAGACCGCCCCTCTGTACTCTTTCCTCGACGCTTAAATCGAGCTGAGTCTTTCGCGACACCGAAGTCATTCTTTGACATACCGCAGCACCACAGCCAGCCGCCACCAGTTCATGGCAAAACAACAATGCTTGTGTACCCTATTGTTACCTTGTTGTATACTCGTTATTATTACCTAGGGTCGTAGGCAGCAATTAACACTGACCACGGACAAGAGAATAACCATTTGACTTCTTTCGGTGTTGTTCCCTCGTCGTTGTGAGTGGGTGAGAGATGACCGCACCAACATGGCTGTCACATCTACCACTTCTGCGCCAGCTTTTCCGCCAATTCTAGCGGGACGAACAACATCCTCACTACGTGTCTCTTGCTCTATCCTTCCTTGGGCGCGAATGTATACATGTATGTATGTGTGTATGAATGTATACGCGCCCGTCTTTATGTATGTATGTCAGTGTATATGCTTGTATGTGCAATCTGCCCCGCTTAGAATACGCCTCATAAAGTAATTCTGATCTGGCTGGCCGATCTGTGCGGACTCAGATAGACTGACGCAATGACACCTGCCTCCGATCACATTGCAAGGCTGGCTGCTGTGTACTTGCACTGCATATATCACACGCATGCGGTAGTGGGCAGCATGTGTATGCATTGTCTTTCTGCCCGTGACAGACAGATGAGATTGCCACTAGTACTGTGGTGGTGAAACTACCTACAAGCCTACTACCATTGTCATCATCGATCGATTGTTTGGCCGTCGTCCATCTTCTTTGTCGTCGTTCGTAACGATAATAAGAAAACAAATTCTAACCTCCCACGTCTTTTTCACGTGTACCAGTACAAGTATTTGTTTTTTGCTACGCCCAAAGCAAGCTGTTAGGCTGCAGGCTGTGTCATCATTATACGTTAGGAGCGATACCTGTCTGGCCGATCTGGCTTGGTGGAAACGTTCTTCACCTCATATGTCTACATAGCTATCTATCTTTCTATGTATCTGTCTATCCAATCTATTTAAGCTATCGTCCTCTGTGTTTCTTTCCTGCACCCGTTCTAGCCAACTTTTCCCCTCTTTTTTTCTTTAGATCTTCTTCTCTTACGTCTGGTTCGGACTGCGTTGCGTCTTTTGCTCGCCATAGACTTTACTTGGCATCAACGCATCACGCGATCACGAAGACGGGAAGATCGGTTCGTCTTCAGAAACTTCAGGCCAACCAAAATGACGGTCAACTTCATCCGGAAAACGACGAGCCTATGCTGTTGGTGAGCGACGTCAGGCCACTCGCAGTAGAACTGATGATGATCGACTCAGCTGTCTGGCCGTTGTTCGGCGCCACCGGTGAACTCGACAAAGACGTCCGCGAGTTGAGCGAGAGTGCCGCGGGCGGCCCGGACAACGAGCACGGCGCCGAGGTTGCTGGCGGGTGTGGTGGCGGCGGTGGCCATGGGTAGTTGCTGTACGAGGACGACGACGAACCATGGCCGGCAGCTGAGCTGCACGTCGGCGGGTCCCATACGCCTGTGTGACAATGTACGTAATAGACACCGTGAGTGACGGTTAACTTGGCCGAAAGCGAGGGAGAAAGAGGGAGTGTCAGAGCCCAGCTACGACCCGTGATGCGTGTGGGAGGAACACACTCAAAGCTTATTGTTTCTTTTCCCTCCGAGCTTATTGTTCAGTACCCTTCTAGCTTATTGCGCCTTATCCTTTCTAGCCATAGCATGCATCCGCCCACCTAAATTTCTGTCTGTGGAGCACATTTGCCCCCTCAAGCTGATAGACGGGGAGGTCTTTAACGAGGATACGCAATGTGACGTGCCCGAATGGTGAGGAGGCCTTTAGGGCGGGCGGTCCGACAGAAATTCGGAAAAGCAGGAAAACGCCGGAAAACCGTCAGAGAGCGATGCGGCCGAAGACCGCATCACTCCAATAGGGGCCTTGGAAGTGGCGGTAGCCCCCTCCCCCCAGCCGGTTACTACATAGTTTCATTTAAATACAATCATATGAACAGTCGTTTTGTATTAACGAAATTCAAGGCGTGTAGGAACTAGATTTAAATATATGTAGCATATCTCGAAACTTCTGCTGTCCTCGATTGAATTGATCGCACCATTCATGCATTACTCGACTGTGCCACAAAATTGGGCCACATGCGCATACAGTCGTCGTTAACGAATAGTGTTTTTACTCACCTCCGTTGGTGGGCCAATAGTTGGGCGCGAACAGGCTGGACGAATTAAAGTTAAGCTTGGCGTGCGCGGCAGCAGCAGCGGCGTGATATGGCGCTGTGGTTGTTGCCGCAGCAGCAGCCGCGGCTGCAGCCGACTGCCCAAAGAGGTCGCCGTGCGCCGACATCGACACGGAACTGTGTGGATGGTGGTACTTGCTCGGGAAGTAGCTGGCCGAATGGTGAGCTGCAGCGGCCATCCCACCGCCCATGCCGCCCATGGTTCCGACGGCCGACGAAGGCGTCGACGACCCGCTCCCAACGCCCACCGGCGCGACTACGCCCACCGAGTCTAGGGGCGATCCAACGCCTAGCGGCGCCGACGGACCCTGAGGCTGGGTTGCCTGTGCCAAACCCTGGAAGTCGAAACGATATGCATACCGCTTGCCGTGCACCTATTGGATGGTCGGGGGAAGGAATGACGTCGGAGGTGGGTGGAACAGAGAAGGACGAAGAAGAAAAGATGCGGAGAAGATACAAAACAAGAAATTGCTCATTAGAAACTGACAAGGACAGAGGTAGTCTCTACGTTACTCGAAGCACACAACAGTACCGACAAAGTCGGGAAATACTCGTATGTCGCTAAAAAGTCGGGAAAACATATATCTTTCGAGTGTAAATATTGTTACTTACAATGTATCTAGTACATCAATCATTGTACGTAGCACTGTACAGCTTCTTCTCACGTGAGGCAGATGCAGATGAACACATCTTGAAATAGAAGACTGGATAAAGAAGATGCCCTGTAGCTGCAATAGTTGATCGGTTCTCACCTTTGTCATAATGTTCTTGTCGTAGTAGTAGCGAAGAGCTCTCGAGAGCTTGTCGTAGCTCATGTTCGGCTTGGACTTGCGCTCGCCCCAGCGCCGAGCGACCTCGTCGGGATCGGTCAGCTTGAATTCGCCGTTGTTGCCTTCCCACGCGATGCAGTTGGAGTTTGCCGAGTCCGATAACAATTCGAGCAAGAATTGCCATAGCTGGATCTGACCACTGCCGAGGACAGTGGCTCCTCCAACACCTCCGTGAGGCGGTGACGGTGAAGATCCCGTCGTCCACGAACTGCGGTAGTTAGATTCTGTAAGGGCGAATATGCAGTGCCACCAACAAGAGCAACAAGCGAGAGACAAACCATAAACGCTAAATTAGCCACGGATTAATGTCGATCAACTTTTGTCTCATAACTGTTACAAAGTGTACTGTTTCTATAGATGCTGGCGATTGCTATTGAGCTCCTCTAGCTACTGCTATTCTTCCTTTACTGCCATATACAACGCGTAGGCGAATACTGAAGCCAAGAGTTCCTAGTTGGCAGATAGACTAATTCTAGGAGAAAATACATGTCCTTTGCAACTTGTATGAGCTAATCAAACACTTTGAGAAAGATCGACCTCGGGAGGCTGAGAACATAAGGTAACCGCCGGGGTCCTAAACCAAAGGTCAATTATGGGCCCTATGTTGTGGAGTGTAGCCCACATTGAAGTATTGATACGAGGGTGTGCCTAAGAGGGTAAAAAATATGCTTCACGCAGACGATTTGTGTTCTTGTAGTTAAGATGGCAGACCACACGGTCCCAATCAAGAGAGTACTCAGGGTCGCGCGGCGGGCAATGTTTATCACGGTTACGGGGGCATATAGGATCATCTTAACAAAGGCCCTACTTGTTCGGGCCAGAACGCCCCAGCATGCCAACGAGCTGTATAATGGGCAAGGGGATCACAGTGGGTAGGGAGGTTGCTTTGGCAGAAAGAATGGGATCAGGTCCAGCACGAGCCGTGAATCCGAAACGCCCGGACGAGAAGAGTCGAGGAGGTAAAGGAGCGAGGGAGGGGGCAGATGGGTCCTCACCGCAGTCTCAACGTACCCCCTCGAATCGGAAGTAGACGCATAGAGCGTTAGAAAGCAAAGTTATACGTTCTAGGTGTCGGCTAAATGCCACGCATTTCAGAGCTTAAACGGTTAAAGAAGGAACTGGGTTGTGAGTCCCGCGTTAGTCACCGTTGGCTTCCGAAGACGCATGTACATCACGTGTACCCTAAATCTCCCTAACAAAAATATGCCATTACTTTGTCTTATCTCTAACAGCATATGCTTATTTGACTAACCAGAGGACGTAGCAGTACATCATGTTACATTTCTCGTCAGAATCAATTTAATTAGATGAAATCGAATTATCTCGCTATATATGTTTGAATGTAGATGTCTATATTTCGAATTAGACAATCTATAGTACGCAGTTATTTTTTAAGCCATTTGAATCACAATCACTAGCTTTTTTCGGCTCGACGCTATCTGCTTTGCTATTTCTCTCAATAAAAATGCCACGGTAGATCGTGTAAATAATATGTTTCCGTGGCGGATAGCGAGAGCGCTGAGAACTCGAAACGCTGACGGTGGAATTGTCGGCACAGTAAACTACCTGTTGTATAAACCTAGGTAACGGTTTGTAAAACGTAGATAATGTTAATAAGGTCCCCATTTAACAAAATAAATGTACATTTAATTTAATGCACCTTTATTGTAATGCGCGCAGTAGCCATCGGTTGCCGCGTTCACGTCGCAGTCGCAGATCGGGGACCGACGGCGAAGATAAAAAAATAACGTTGTTTAAGATGCCACAGGACGACTACAACAACGATAATTGAAGGTATTTACGACGAATGCTAAAATGCCACTCGTCTCTACTTCACCTGAACAAAACATACATTTTGTGCACAGGTGTAGCTTTATGTGGTACGCTTTTTCAGGGGCTGATTAAACTGTTCGAAAATAAATCTTTTTTAGTAAAATGGTGGAAGGAAATGCCTGGTTTAGGAGCAAGAGTGGCATTACATTTTTTATACAGATGTGGCTGGCCGGATATTACTTCGCAAATTGTACTATCGCAAGAGAGGATATTCAATCGCTCGTTTAAAGGACATTCAACGCTGACCAGAGGAAGCTGGTGTACGGTCTGTATCTGGCAACTGTTAGCGTCTTTGTTTTTTTAATAATAATGTACGAGTATTGGCGTAAAAGCTCAAACATAAGAAAACACAAAATCTGGATTTTTGCGAATGTTTTTCTAACAAAACAGAACACGCAGGTATGTTCAGTTTTTCAGTCGACCATTTCGTTCTCTTGCAATCGCACATTTTGTGAATTAGTAATTTCACTAGCGCTCCTAGAATTAAAAACATTTAATGAGGTTGTTTTTCCACTCCCACTCCGGCCCCCTATTCTATTGGAAAAAAATATTAAGCATGTTCTATCATCGTCTAAAAAGTGTGTTCCAGATACTGCTAGACCCAGTGTATACGTGAATATAGTTAACCATGTATGCATGTATGTGTATATTTAAAACTTTCGAAGCTATTCATTCTTCATTCCCTGTTCTTGTCCGCATTAGCATCAGACCTCCTTTTCACTTCAATGGCCGCGGAATTTGTGCTTTGTACGAACTTATTCCCATCCCCCTCCCATAATTTGATATATATATATATATATATAATAAAAATTGCCTTGCCATATTGCAAAAACTACCTTCATCTCTATCCCTTTATGCAAGCGCGTGCATGGTATGGAAGCAAATTATAAATACTCTTGCATTAAAGAAGACACAAGAGTAAAACTACGTTGAAACGAACACAAATTGCCTTCGATGGAAATCGCGAAGGGCGCGGTAGTGACTACGTTGGGTGCTAAAACGTAACGTTAAAGGGACAACCTTAACTGCACCTGGGCCTCCCTTTCGCACGCATTGTATCCAAGGCGGAATCTCAACTGGGGTCGTCCTTGATTGTAACGACCAGCGTAAATGTACATACTTGTATGCTCTTGCTAAGACCCGCGCGTAAATTTCTCCATGCGACCTGACAATCATATTTGCCTTTTGCCATTCATATTACTGGGCTACATTGTCGACAGCCGGTAAATCTACCAACGTTACACATAAAGCCCATAGGGGGTACATTCTAAAACGGAACAACAGGGTGTTAGCAAAGTCGTCAAACGACAATGGCGCTTGGCTTTCACTCGCATATTTCTGATGTTCTGCACTCACCTGTTAGCATCATGACTACAGTCTTGTTGTTGTCGTTATTGTTGTTCTTGCCAACTTGTGTTTGTTATAGGCAACTCCGTGTGACCTCCTTGCTATGTGCACCCCTAATGGTTTGCTTGGTACTTCGGGTACCAACCTCAGAGCTTTCAGTTCGGCAATCGGCCGAAACCTCTGGTCACGGCTATACTTCGATGCGGCGACTTCGATAAGAGTAGATGTTCATAAGTGCAGAGCCTCCTTAGCGTTCTAGGAGTTTTTTGTACCGTACGCATTCGTTCAACCATCCGGTGGGCAAATTTGGCGCAATTTCCTAGCATTCACATATAATCGTCTTTCGCTGGCTCTGTTCTAGTAGGCAGAATCGATAGGGAGACAGTGTGAGTGATTATCGATTTGACCCCGATCGAAGAGCAGCCTCCGACACGCACAGCGACTTCTTTCGTGCTCTTTAATATAGGTAGTTGTCGAAGTTGTTATCGAGAGTCTTGTTGTAGGCGTTCTGGATGCTATTGTATTTCAGGGTCGCCGTACTAAACAATAAGCATTACCTGACGCACAATTATCGCACGTTTCAGCGCCAACGCAGCAGACTTTGTTGTTAACAGATACCCATACACAGCACGTAAGCAGTGTTCACACACAAACGTACTCACGATCTTCCTTTAACGTAGATATGTCAAGGGGTGATGATGATGATGATAGTGTCTGATGATGTTGATGAAAGTCGCTGGGGGTGGGTCAGTAGAAATAGGGCTTTCAAGAGGGAGAGGGGAATAGGGCTCGAAAAGGCGTAAGAAGATGGGGATAGGGAACAGATGAATGCTGTTGCTGTCTTTTTGTTCCTGACGTCACACAGAAGAAGAAGAAGACGAAAAATAACACGTACTACACCGACGTCACTACAATGTTGCGTGTGTAGTACTTGGCCTAAGTGGGCCGTGGACGCCCGGTTGGATATTCCGGAGACGGTTCTTGAAGTTGCTGATGTCTGATGATGATCCTACTACTGTTGTTGTTGATATAGTCGTCTCTGTTGTTGTTGCTAGTTGATATTCCGATGACCGGATTTATGTGGGTGACAC
Source organism: Dermanyssus gallinae (assembly GCA_003439945.1). Classification (NCBI taxonomy): domain Eukaryota; kingdom Metazoa; phylum Arthropoda; class Arachnida; order Mesostigmata; family Dermanyssidae; genus Dermanyssus; species Dermanyssus gallinae. Next base: position 65,096 of record QVRM01006003.1, read on the forward strand.
ATATCCGCCGCCTTTACCGTTGTTGTTGTTGTGGTTGTTCTTGCTGCTGCTGCTGTTATTGTCCTTGTTGTATCCGCCATCATCATTGCCCTTACACAGGCCGCGACGCGGACGGCAGGCCGCAGCCGCCCGTGCTGCTGCTGCTGCGGCGGTTCCGGCGTTTCAGTCTCCGTTGGCGTTTCTAGCCTCCGGGTGGGGCGACGGCGGCCTTGTTGAGTGATGACGCCGCAGCCGTAACCTTGTCGGACGTCTTCGTCGCTGGCCCGTTCGTTCTCTGCCCCTGTCGCTCTCTTCCTCGCTCGCGGTTCCGGCGCTTCGCGCTTCGGACCTTGGGCGGCTGATGCCGGTGCTGCGGCTCTTGCGGTCGGATCGAGCGCGCCGCCTGCTGTCGCGATCGTCCGGTGTCCGGTCGTTGGTCGCCGCCGGTGGGTCTCCGTGTTTTCGTGCGTCGATCGTTTCCTGCGATCCTGTCGGCCGTCGGGATTGCTGCTGCTGCCACTTACTACAACAACGACCACGACGACTTCTACTACTGCTACAACTACTATTACTACTACCAGTACCGTTTGCACTACTACTACGACTAGCCGAACGTCCGGTGTGGCCCGAACACGCCAGCCTATTGAAAGTACTTCCTTCCTTCCTTCCGCTATAAGCGACGACATACTATTTCACATATCCGCCGCCGCTACCCCAGCAGCGCCCGCAGCAAATAGCACGAGAGCGCATGCGCAGGTGGGTGGGTCGGCCGCCCCGATTGCTGTGCGCCTAGCTACGGCACTACGAAGCCACGCCGCTTGTTGTGCCGAGCCAAGCAAGAGCCAGGCTGCTTGCTCGTTGGACCCCCGGCCAACCCCCGGGGTCGGCGCCGGCCAATCATCCGTTGGGGGAGTCGGCGCCCGCGCCGCTAACGGGCCAAACACGGGCGCGGGGGACCCAATCGCGTTGCAGGTCGGCAGCCAGCTAGACGGCCAGGCTCCGCCCCGCCGTGGTTTATCTTGCTGGCTCGGGCTCGCGTTCGTCCAGGTTCTCTTCGTTCGGACTCCGGGCGCAGCCTTCTAGATCAGGACCGCCATGTCAAGCAGGAAAGCGTAGCGAGGTGCGAGAGACCCAGAGGCGGTGGCAGATGAGATTTGTGCTACGTACGGCATGAGCGGTATTAGCAGCGGCAGCAGCAGCGGACAGCGCTATGACAGCTACTACAAGGACGACGGCGACGACGACGACGAGAAGGACAGCGACAATAAACCACGATTCTGGTGACGTGGACAATTTGACGTGGAAAGCAATACCCAGCACAGCAATGTGGTGTATGTCGTACAGTGTTGCGCGCTGCTGCTACTGCTGCTGCTTCTGCCGCAACTGCTGATGGTGGTGGTGGTAACTGTTATCCTGGTTGTTGTTCCTGGTTGTTGTCCTGGTTGTTGGTGTGTGCGTGTGTGCGCCATCGCGTCGTGGTGTTAATGAAGCTCGCCTCGCTGTGTCTAAAAAAGTAAAGTTTTCGGGCTGACCCTTAGCTAACCCAAGATTTTACGTCCACGGAGCTGTTTTTCTCATTGCCTTATAGACGAAGAACCCCTATAAATACAAATGTGCAACGTGTGTAGGGCTCGAATCCGCGCACCTATGTGTCTCCTCCGGTTGCGAGGCGCAGACTAATGCACCACGCCACCGGCCCGCTGTGTTTACATGCGTACCTACAAATAGGAATAGAAGCGCTAAGTAGAAGAAATGCTTTATTCATGCAAAGCATTGCCCAAAAAGCAGCGTTGCTTTATTGCGATAACAACAGTCACAGTTAACTACTGTTCTATCTGAATCATAGCATGAACAGTGAGAAGGAGCGACCAAGCGGCGAGAGAGAGAGAGAGAGAGCGAAAGAGAACGAAACAGCTGCATTTATTTGGCTTTTTGTTAAATTAATTAGTCTTAATAGTTTAATTGACTCAATCCTATGCAGATCGTTACAGTGCGATTCTGCTACTATTACTAGCATAACATACATGTAGCACAAGTAATATAATTGTGTTTATTGCGTAGTTGTGAGGCAGTAGCTCCGCTTTGTTTGCAGTATCTCTAATTGATGCTAGAATTAAAAACATTTTTAAGGAGGTTGTTTTTAATTTTAGGCCATCTTCCGTCCCTACGGACTTGGGACTTAACTTGAGTTCTTTCTTCAATGCACTAAGGACCGGACATGTTGAGATATCTAGGGTTTTCCCAACAGTTCTTGTGGTAGCATGGCCGCTGACTCTCAGCGGTATGATTTATCATCTATTTTCAATGAGTATCGGCCAAAGAAAATTCGATCAACAACAGGGATCACACTGGCGACACCCCGGTAGATGACAACCATGACTAGTGCACTAGCCCCCCACTAGACCACGCCGCCACTCATTCTAACGTATGCTGTCGGGAGTCTGAACTGAAGAGTCTATCAGTGTTGGCTTAAGCCGAAACACTGATTTTCTTTCGGGCTGACTCTCAACGAACATTTAACATCCACCGAACCGGTCTCGCATTGCTTCATAAGACGGACACCAATAAATACAAATGTGCAACTTGGGTGGGGACTGGACCCGTCCAACCTTGTGTCTTCTCAGGTCGCAAGACGCACGCATGTGCGCCACGCCACCCGGCTCGACATCGAACCAAAACCGAAGCGCTGCTGGAAAGATTTGAACGTCTGCAGCATTGTTTTAATCCTACATTTCTCTCTCTATACTCGCCCCTGTACGCTCGCGCTCTCTCTCCCTGTCTTTCTTGCACCCGTTCTGGTGCAATTTGGCTAACTGCATATTTTTTTTTGTAACGATACGCAAGGATATACTCAGCTTAGCCTTCGTCGAGTCAATGGCAATAAAGTCATTAAAGATTCACGCATTAGGAGGATCTTTTGCTATGCACATTAGTTAGCTATGAGCCTACGATATCTCATTATTTTTTTGTCTTGTACCTCATTTTCGTTTATTTAATTGATGAAGCAACTAGTCAACTCAATGTTCATCTTCTGTCGTATCACATACAAGCTTATTTGGGTCACTTGCGTAGTCGTAGATTTTGTTGTCTATGGTAAAAAGGGCGTTTTGTTCTTATGATAGGACACCACTCTAGCAATGGACGCATCTTACGTCACTAACCAGTCATCCGTACATACTTCTGCTAAAGTGTTGCTTCTAGTGTATAATCGAAGTATATATATATATATATATATATATATATATATATATATATGTGAAATTATGCGGTGTAAATAGCATGATTAATCTTCAAAATACACTACATTTTCTCTTTAAAGGCAGCTAACTTATATTTTTAATCCAGTTGCTGTGAATGTACAGTGTCTAAATAAATTATCGGCATCAATCACGCTACCCTCGAAGTAAACCGGAACGACGCGAGTGGCATGTGAGGCATTTAGTTGTATAAATTAATTAACCGTCACAACGACCTGAACGCCCAAACGTATCTGATCAGCAAGAAGTGCTACAGCAATTGGCTGAAAAAGCAAATTGTTACACGCCAAAAAACGCCGCACTTAAACGACGCTTAGAGGAGCAACCACATCATTTGTATATTGTGCTGACAATAAAAAAATCGTCACATATTGTCGTTGTCGTTTTTCGTCTGGTTTGTCTTCTTCTTTTTTTTTGCTTTTTTTCTGCTCTATTATTCTCTTCATGGAACATATTAGTATCTACCCACTTTAAGTCGGCCCCCTTAAAGTACCGATCGTTTTTTATAATCGTCAGCGCTAGCCAGGGCGAAGCCAATATGCGAGGTTTTGGAAATGCCTGATGCACCTGCGTCGCTGGCAGATTCTACGGAGGACTCAGGACTCACTATACAGGACTCACAAACCCACGAAACCCGTGGTCTTATATATAATCGGACCACCACCACAATGCCATACGTGTTGTTATATCTCTCTTGAGCTTACAGGCATGAACCACCAAAAGCGCACCTCGATTTGCAAATAATGTATTGCCGATCATCTTAATCGTATTGTCTAGACACATTTATTTGGCAACTGTTAATTAGTTATATGTATTAAACTTACAAACTACTGGTCATTGCATGTGCATAATTTCACATCGAAGATGCATCACGGCGGCATCAAAAAGGATGATTTACCCGTTCTATGAAAATGACCCTTTCACTAAACATTTTTCCTCATTGTACTGTGTCTTCAGTTGCCAACCCCTCGTCATATGGACAACAGATGTATTGTAAAAGGCCTTGATGGACTGGTTAATTGTTTGAAATTCGAAGTATTCACATTACTCTTGTAATCGAAGCTAGTCCAGTTTCTCTTCTAAAATATGCATCGAATTATTTTCACGGCAGTAATCGAATTCAAAAGTGATTTATTAAAAGAGTAATTTATTTTCAAGACGTATGTACTATTCGTGTGAATCATGTTGAAGCGATATTGCTGCTATACCAGATATAGCTCAGCTAAGTACTTTCACACACGGTCATAAGTAAAGGCCGTGCAAAATGTAGAAAACTATCGCTCCATATGGCAGTGCTCCATACGTTTGCGGCTCAATAGAAAAATCAACGTGGAACACCTGAAAGGTTCCTACTTTTGAACGAAATGTTTCACCCTGAACCTGAGTAAAGGCTTACATCGTACAGACCAGAACGTGTGTAACTGTTGACGGATATACAGAATTGGGCGGGGTCTATGAATGCTGAGAAATGTGTTCACTCGGTTTGCTATGATAAATGAGCGCGTTTGAAAGAGCTGGTCGCTCTCTACTACTTCTAAAAGAAAACTCTCTTATTCAGAGTATCTCAGGATGGATGCTTCTTCCCAGTTGTATACATGATGTCTGTTCTGGGTGTCAGTGGGTGCCTGTCGCCATCTCTCATCTTGCCTTAATTTCGCTATTGACTACAAGTTTGATCTTTTATTTTAATCAAGTAAGTCACATGGTATACTAGAACCAGCTATGTTTTAGTTGAAGTTTATATAACCGGTCACCCTGACCTTACTCAGCACGTAACCGAACTAACTTCTAAAGCCAGCTAACTTATTTTTAATCCAGTTGCTGTGATTGATTGTGGAGTTCTGATCGCAGATGTAACGTGTTTTCCTTACTTTATCCTATAAGCCCTTTATCCCTGCACTTGCCTCTATAAGTGCTTTCCAACTAGAACCCTACTGAATAGATATAGAAAATTTGTAGAAAGTGTTTAGAGAAGATTCTTGAAACGCATAGCAAGCCGGCGCCCCCCCCCCCCCCGTAGATGGCAACGACCCACGCAAACTCAAATCATTATTACATATTTGACGGCTAACGTAGTGGCCACACCTGTCTACCATATATACGTGTCTGTCATTTCGACCGACCCAGAGTCCCTCACGAGTGTAGAGTATCTATATATAGTGTTCGAGTAAACCCTATGATGTGATTACTACCAATCTCAGGTTAGTACATACAACTAAGTTGATCTTATCCTAGACCTATTACTACACGTGTACACGTTCCTACACGTATTCGTACCCCGTCTTGATTGCTAATCTTACAGCATGTATGCTATAAACAAAGAAGCATTTTGTATATATATATATATATATATAGTGATGATTTATTAATCAATTCAATACGTTTGAACACTCGGCAGTGCTCGCCTTTGGCGCATATATATATATATATATATATATATATATATAATTAAGTCCTGCCTCGTGTTGAATAGTTGTACTTCATATTCAGGGGGCTAATAAAGGCGAGTGAACTAAGCTCCAGAAATATGCGAGATTACAGGATCCATAACCCGAAACCAAAGATTTCCTTCAAGATATTGACGAGCGCCTAATCATGGCGCACAAGAAAGCGATATGAGAACAAAGACAAGCATCTGCTGTTTTTAAATGCACCATGTGAAGGTGGGCCAGCAGAGGCTTCATAAACCGCCCAAATAGGGCGATAAAATATGCTTCAGTGGAATAGCGAAGAACTGAATATGTGTGCATAAGCCAAGGAACTAGGTCAAATGTATGCTTATGTGTCAATGAGACGAAATGACGGAATTGGTTACCCTCGCAGGTTCTGAGCTCTCTGGCACTTGAGGAAATGCAGGTTCAATCCTGGTGCCTATACATGCATAATGTGATCTGCTTTAATATTTGCAAGTTTGACGTAACGTGATAAGAAATTAATTTACGGTATCTACAGCAACCGCTGCAAAACAGCAATTCCATAGCTTTTTACACATAACTAAAAAATAGCCCAGGCTCTATCTAGAAGTTTTTCCGACTGACCCTCAGCCAAGATTTAAAGTTCATAGGACTGCTTTTCGCATTGCTTCATAGACGGACCGCCTTAAATACAAATGTGCAACGATAGGGTTTGAACCCGCACACCTATACGCACATGTCTCCTCCGGTCGCGAGGCGCAGGCAAATGAACCACGCCACCGGGCTCAACAGCCTAGGCTCTATCTAAATTAAAGGAACTCAAATAAACCACTCCTCGCGTCTTCAGCAATTAACTGGGCGTTGTATTTATGCAGTTACGAACTCAAGGCTTCCACGCCACCACAGTGCTTGTTCTGTTTGTTTACATAGCGCTACAACTATGATTAATTAGAGCTCCTCACAAGCGCTAGTGTAGTTAGTTGATCACATTTCCCTGTAACTATAAAATTAAATAATACATATATCTATTGTTATATGTAAACCAAAAAATATGATTAAAATGAATATATCGTTCATTAATGTTCACGGAATGTTAAGTGGAAAAAACACACTTGAATAAGAAGAACTGATTGTACCCAAGGCTATCCTCTCGTCTGACTTTTATAGTGACAGCTTTTTGCTTTGTCAATTTGCAACCCAACCAAATCTAGGAAGTTGGACAGTGCCAGCGGCGACTGTTTACTATAAAAACAAATTTTGCTAAATGTCACAGAGTAATTGACTAGCGTATTCGCCATTGTTTGCCGTTGTCTAATTAAGAGAGAAAATAGCCGACAAAGACTAAGGACAAGTTCGCTTAGTAGTAAAGCCATTGCCTTGCATTTGGGAGGTCGTGGGTGCAAAGCCCTGGACCGACCATTCTCAAATTAATTACACGGTTTCCAATTTAGGCAAGGTGGATATCAAAGCGGCTTATAATCGGCCATGACCAAAGGAAAACGGGGGACACAGAATTCTTAATAAAAAGAAATGGTGTATTACCATCCAACCACCCATTATCGTTTATCATATCTAACTGACATTGTTGCCAAAAACTGGCTTGCCAACGAGACCTTCAACGAGTCAACGAGACCCTTTTCATATAAACTATGCGGAGCGACTGTGGACCGTAATCTCCTACACCTAATTAGTTATATTAAAATGCTTCAGACGAAAATAAAACGTATTTCTTTGTTCAGACGATCGACGTAGGTTTTCGCTACATCAACACACGATAGGTTGCCAGACACGCTAAGAGGTAAAGAGACCCGTAAATATGCTAAAACTATTTCATATCATTTACTTCGAAGACACTGGGTCTCGTCGAAACTACCATGGCATGCTTCATTCTGGGCTTAATATGATCGCGAGCGCTTGAGACAGCTGTTGTATCTTGCAGTACGTAGAGGCAAAATTACTTTTATAGTTAGTGCTATGGGCTAAAAAGATATAAACAGGTAAATTACTTTTATAGTTAGTGCCATAGTATAAAAATGTACAGTATTTTTATAGTTAGAGCCATGGGACAAAAAGGTTCACGAGAGGCAATTAACTACAATATGTAGTATGGTCAATCGTGCTTTCCCCTCCGTAGTTGACAAGGCTAGGCTTCAAGCTGTTAGTAATCAGGGAGCCGTTGCCTGGTTACAGGTTCTGTCCTGTTCACGAACTGGAATGCTTTTACACGATGAGACCATACGCATTAGCGCAGTACTGCGACTAGGAGTTTCCATATTATAGAAACCTATAATAGCTTTCCCTATAAATGTCGCCGCAGGACCGGAAAGCACGCCACTTCGCTCTAAAGGAGTCGGGCATTTATCTAGATCTTACCTCCGTTGAACTCGGTGGCCACATACTTACTTACTTACTTTACTTGGGATTCAAGTGTAACTGATTCATTAGCGCCTTTGATGGCCGACGCAGGTTCGAAAAATACTCAGTTATATATATATATATATATATATATATATATATATATATATATATATATATATATATATATATATATATATATATATATATATATATATATTAATACGCTTTATTAAGTAAATGTTTAGTCTGTTAACATCAAGTTTCCATGAAGTTGGCGAGTTACCTTCATGGGAACATATGGTTTAGTGTTTGTTTTAACGCTACAAACTTTGGAAGATATTCTTCTCACGACGCGTTGTCGTATGGATATTGAACAGCTTTAACATCAGATCGGTTTGATTTTCTCAATATTTCCGAGAGTATCACGGATCAATCCTCCGCAGCCGTTCCAATACGTTGGACGTCTGGACGTCATCATTTGGGATTCAACACTTATATGCAATCTTTCTGTCGTTATTTGCTGCATAACTTGTCTAGGAGTCGCTGATCTTTCTTTAAACATGGATTCCAGACTAAGGCTGCATATATTATGATAGGCAGTACGTACACCTCAAATAGTTTTGAGAATATATGTGGGTCTCTAAGTATGAATGAGCGCCTAATCCATTTGGCTCTCTGTGTTGCTCGTAAAACGATATCTGTTCTGTGTTCGGTGTACTTCATATTAACAGATGTCATTACAGCAAGGTCATTGGTCAGTTTTTCGAAGCAAGAGGATGGCCACCGATGGTGTAGCTGTTGTCTGCATTTCCATAACTAGGAAAAAAATATATATATATATACGAACGTTTTCGCTGGTGTTTGAGACGATGGGTGACCTCGGCCCTCTTACACATTCAGTGCTGATTCAGTGTTTCGGTAAACGTCTTAGTCGTTTGACGGGAGACTTCTGCGCCAGAAGCTGTCACTCCTATACAACTGCAGGAGAAATGCAGCATCTGTCAGAGGAACTTATTCAATTGGGCTTACCCCGGATTAGACGGCACGTGGTCACACATTTGCCAGTAACAATTGACTACTTAAAGATATAGTCATTTTCATTCGACAGAACAGTTTTTCAGGGTGTTGTTTCTCGAGGGAAAGCTAACAAAAACAAAGCAGCTATTACACAGCAACATAGTGTCGGTAGCACGAGTGAAAGTGTTCGTCCAAAAGGACCGTCCATATACGCGATTTATAGCAGATGATGGGGGGTAGACAGAGTGAGGGAAGAGGGGGGGGGGGGCGACCTCGTGGAGTCAGGCCGTGACGATTAACGATACCGGGTGGCTAACTCGATCTTCATCGGGTGTTTCGCCACAACGCAGGTGTGTGGAACAAATGCATGGTGACGTACCGACAGCTATATCGGCATGTGTGGTCTGCTTTATATGAATGCTTAACGGCGGGTGCTCCCTTTTTCGGCCTAATTCGTCGCTTCCTTAGCTTGGAGCTTAACTTGACCGAGCTTTCACGAGGAGGCGCCACCAGTAGTCATGGGCAAGCCCGAGTGAAACCAGTGAGTGCAGGTGTTACCTACCGAAACAGAGAAAGACCACTGCCGACATCGACTCACTTTCTACAGTAGTGATTTGGTCTATTTATCTGTTTGTTCTACTTATCCACTATCCGCCACAGCTGAGCGGCGATAATTTGAGCACCTTGACCGCACAGCAGCTCAGCTCCCCTATACCCATGCTACTCTCCCGTCGGGTTCGATACAGCTAGTATTTCTACTGTGATTACTACTGCTTCGATCGTCCATAAATAGGCCACTTAGCTCAGTAGATGCTTCGTTTGCCACAAACATTAAACGGTATAGATCATTAGGCAGAGCTAGTTCCCATAGAGAAATGCATCAGTGGAAAAATGAAGGCGGATAAGAGAAGCTTGTTGACTGTGGTATCTGCTCTAGACAAAAAGCTATATGTGGTTACAAATGTAGAAGTAGAACGTACTGCCATAATTGGTTTAGTGGAGTCGAACATTTTTTCGTTTTACAATTGTAATTATATACACTTTCTTTTTTTGTGTAACCTGCGCTTCTTAGTGTTCCGTTGCATTGCCTGACGCGCATGTACGGAAATAGTTAATTCGATCAAATCGAACTCTTTAAAACTCTTGAAAAAGCTATCAAGAGTTATTGAGTGAGAACCTTGCGGTTAAATGCATTTTACGTTTTCATATTTACAAAAAACTTTCGTTGCATTAGAATTAAGGCTAGTTTACATGGCAGCTAGTTACGCAAACACACTGCATTCTTTTGGTCATTAAAAAAGCACTCGCATGGCCCACGACGGTTCAGACTTGTAGTATTAGCAGCTGACATTGCAGTATTGACAGGTACCTTCTGTATATATATATATATATATATATATATATATATCTGGATATACAGAGGCACCTGTCAACACTGCACTGTCAGGTGCTATGGACTATTCTGAACCGTAACAAAATTCAAAGGGCGGCCTGACACAGAGGCGTTATGTCTGACTTGTGAATCAACAACTCCAAAAATTCTAAGCCAGCGTTTCGTCGTACTTCGTCGCCCACCTCTGAGCCGCGTTGCAACTTGCGCTTGCAAAATCCTCGACGTGGCCGCCGTCAATCTAGCTCCGGGTTGTTGCTCTCGTGGGTGAGACGCAGACCGCGACGGTAGTGTACTTCATCAGAGTTCGCCGCTCTCGTTGTATTCATCATCATCATCATCATCACCACCACCACCACCACCACCAGTCCACGATCACCAGTGTCATCATCTTCCTCGTTTTCTTCCACCATCAATAGAGCTCGAGCATCGTCAATTGCCTTCTGCTTTATTTATGGCCGAAACGAGATAGAGGACGAGATTTCACTACAGCGACGCCGCCTCGCCCGTCCCGCGCAGCAGCCCCGCTGGGTGAGCCCGCGCACTATGGCCGCGCATATATCTATCTACCTTTTCGCCACATGAGAAGGAACAACGACGACGACGACGACGACAACCCCCGGCCTTACGATCAAGCGTGCCTGGCATGGTGGTAGTGGTGTCCTGCCAGCAGGACACACCAGCAGGTCACCACTCGCCCTTTCTCAGGTGGACGGCAATGATGGCTACGACTGCTTTCGATCGATTTGCCCGTCCAATAAAGCCTCCTAGCTTTGGTAGTCTAGTGTCTAATATAGTCTGAACCTGTTGGTATTATGTACTTGGGGGCTAGTCAGTCAAGAGATCCGCTTTAACCTACTGGCAAATCTAGTGAAAACGTGGCAATGATCCTATATATATATATATATATATATATATATATATATATATATATATATATATATATATGAATATGGGTTTAATGCGCGCAAGCCTGCATTAGCAGCACCACCCAACTAGTAAGCGTGATAATCCAGCGCTACAATTGTTGGTACTATTGTGCAGCCACGTGTTCATTAACGTTGTAACATTATCAGTACCAGCTTATTTGACGTTAGTTATCTACCGCTTGCAGTAAGGAAACACTTTTTTCGCTCCTATCATTGCAATCTCGTGAGCGTCGCTCGTAACTCACAATTACGTTTGATAATATTGGCAACCAGGGGTCTGTCATTGTGCCGTTTGGGGCTCGAGGGATTAAGCAATTTCGGGCTACCATTATTAATATCATAATGTTTGTTCATATTATACTTTTTGTTACGCGCCGTAAGTGTTTCTAATTGGAAGCATTAAATCACGGACACTATAAACAACATATAGTCGAAACGTGAGCGCCACAAGTTAAACATTTTATTAGCAGTGTGCTTGCACTGCTGGCGGCGCTACGGTCATTGCTAGAATGATCAGCCATTTGCCAAGTCTTCTGACCCTGTCATTATTACGTTTACCGCGTATACATACTCTACGCAGGACATAACTTGTTTTTTTCAAAAAACAAACCTTGGTTTCTTTCTTGCAATGCAAACGCAACTTGTCTCTCAACTCGTTGGGATGTTCACCGATGCACAATGTATTGGCGGCTGATTATTTGGCGGCTGATCCCTTCACAATGATGAGCGGGATGACCTCGTTAACTATATATGCCTGCCTGGCTCTTCTGCTAAGCAACGGCTCTGCATGAAGCACAAGTGTACCACTGGCCGGTCAACTGATGTTTTCCCACTAAATTAATGGATATGTGTTTCGTCAAGAAGCGGCCGGACACATTTGGCACATAGAGCAGCAATGCTGTCTTTAGGCTATACTTAATTTTACTTCTGGTTGCATAATCTAAACTGGTCTCTGTCCCTTACGTCCTTGTGCATCAAGTATATAACGCTACGAAGCACGAGGAATACGCTGTGCTATATATATATATATATATATATATGTGTGTGTAGGAGTAAGTTGGTGGGTGGGCACGCCCGAGCTATTATTACCACCGACAATAAGATCTATCTCATCGTGCATCGTGCAGTACTTACGGATCTAGCTCTAATGGTGTAACACGCAGGGATGAGCCGCGGTCGGAGCCGCTAACAGGTCGCGTGTTAGGGATCTAGCGGCAGCCGGGCGTACGGGGTCTCGTCGAGAGAACTCTCGACGAGACTGAGAGAGAACAAGGCGTCGTTGTTGTAGTTGTCATCATCGTCGTCGTCGCGGTCGTCGTCATCTTCTTCTTTTTCTTTTTTGTTGGGGGTAATTGGGAGACGGACGCCGGCCCGCTGCTCAGGGATTAATCGGTAGGATGGAGATCAGCACGTGAGCGAGATTATTAGCTAGACATAGCGCGGGAACAAGCAGGCAGATTGAATGAAAGAGGAAAGCGATGAAGAGATTGTGCTCCTCGTGAGGGAGGGAGGGAGGGAGGAGGGGAGAAAGGGATGGAGCTTCAGAGTGCGAAGAAGTGAAAGAGATATTAGCGAGAGCGAGAGAGAGATAGAGACCCAAAGAGAGCAAGTACAGGGAGAGATGCAATGAGATGGCGGGACACATCGGCACGCCGTCACGACAAGTACTGCAAAACGCAGGAGGCGGCTGACGTGCTTACGAGCGGCAAAACACCACCTCGGCCATTACGAGAGCGTTGGCAGCGACGCAGGCAGGGCCCACTAGCAGTAGTAATACCATTATTGAAGATGTTTTCGGTTTCAAGGACGCAAGCACGTGTCTCTCTGTACGCACCAGTGTGTTTGCGTCTGCATGTGTGCCAAGAAGGGAGAGGGCTCGTGCATGCGTTGTATCGCGCGTAGTTAGAGTATTATGAGAACGTTGAGTGTGGTGTACAACGGGCCGTTGTTCTTACTGTAGTCCTTGCTGTTGTTGTTGTTGTTGTTGCTGTTGTTGTTGTTGTTGTTACTTTTGTTGTTGCTGTTGTTGTTGCTGTTGTTGTTGCTGTTGTTGTTGCTGCTGTTGTTGTTGTTGTTGTTGTTGTTGTTGTTGTCGTTGTTGCTGCTGTTGTTGTGCTCCTGGCTGTTGTTGTTGTTGCTGCTGTTGTTGTGCTCCTTGTTGTTGTTGCTGTTGTTGTGCTGCTGCTTGTTGTTGCAGTTGTCGTTAGCTGCAGAAGCAGCAGCAGCAGCCGCCGCGGTGACATCCGCGGCGGAGGCGGCATTCACCAAGTGAGCTGGTTCGTGAAACTACTTGAATAGCGAAGCAAGCAGATTGAGAAATGACGACAGAGTCGACGTCGACAACAACAGCAACAACAACGACAGCTAGACTGTCGTTCATTGAACGGCTCGTGGATTCATTCTCGTGCCGTAGCTGCCACCAGTAGCAGAACCACCGACTACTCACGCAACGGATGCGCTTAATGGTTGGTTTAGTAGTAGTGAGTTGTGTCCTCTTCAGCCTCGTTGCCGACGAGAGATCGGGAAATTTGCCGGGCTAAGAGCGCTGAGAGAGACAAGCTGAATGTGTGTGGGGTTGTGTTGGGTGGGGTGCGGGGCGGGGAGGGGGTGGTGTAGGAATAGGAAGAGAAGTATGAGGGAACTAACAAAAAGGCAAGAAACGAGAAGTGAATTTCTATGGCTCGACTCTATGAACAATCGTCACGCCTGGAATAATAATAATCGCTCTGGGAAACTATTCAAAAAGGTCGCCTCGTACAGTCTCTGTGTGTCTCGAAGTAGCAGACTAAATATGTAGTTTAAACGCTTGCGTGCGCACCGTTACCCGCTTAAAAAGGGATTGTCCCCAGTCGCGCACATGGACATGTATAACGCCCCTCAACACGTCTATTGACATAGTCAGGTCGCCCTTATGTATGCACGTATGTGTATATATATATATATATATATATATATATATCACCGTGACCTTCAACTGGACGCTGCTGCAAAATATTTGAGAGAAATAGAGAATGATATTCTTAGGTAGAATATCTAACCTAACATTAAATTAGAGTCTACACCATATATATATATATATATATATATATATATATATATATATATATAGTATACATAATATACTAGCTAGATGGTACCATGAAATAACGAGGATACATATTCACACCTCACAATTGCATTGTCTCCTAACACATAATGATGATAATCATTATTAGACATATTTATACATATATATATAATCATAGTAGACATTTGAGGGAGTCGTAGAACTCGTTAGAATAAGCAATGTTTTTGAAATCGATGTGGTTGGCTAAAACATCACGTCACAAAGAAACGAAGGAATTGTTTGATGAGAAACTGAAAAGAGCATAAGTTCTATCCCTAACGTTGGTAAGCGAATAAAAATAGTTGCAATGAGGCAAGATACCGAAAATCAGCATTGCACATTTCTTGGTTTTGCGTTCAATGCCTCTACACGTTGTTTTCGGAAAATGCATATAATAGAGATTATTTTGATACCAACTGGATAGTGATACTATTTCTTGACCACCGTAAGTCGTTTTCCCTGCCCCAGATGTCGGAGTCCTAATTAAATTATGATGTTAACTAGATGACCATTTGTATGCCGCCTAAGAAGAGGCCTCGTTTTTATAAAAGGGAGTCAAATATGCCCTTTTGTGAACACGATCTCATCTATAAAGAACAACGCAGTACTAGCGTTTGTTTTTCGTTCTGAAAATTTACCATAATAGTTAATCTTACTAATAAGTGCACTGACAGTGAAATCACACAAATTAGATAATAAATCCCGATTTTTGCGAACACATATAATATGATTATTTTCCTTCCGCCAATGTATCTTTAGTAATCGCCAGATTTATGCTAATAATGTGTGATACACGATGCCGTGGATATAACAACAACAACACAGCAATACCTTTCGTGGGTAGCTCTCGTCGGTTGAGTCAGGATACAGCTTGAATCATTGGACCAGTAGCATTCTTGCCAATGTTCCTGTGATTTTGTTAAATTAAAATGTTTAAACGGTTTAAAAAGTTGCTTGTGCTAGACACGATTCTAGATGCGGATACGCTCTGTTTGCATAACTTAGGCTGAGTTCTCGAGGAGTCACCTTGGAATTTTCTGGCGCATGTTGTCTTCTTTGTTAAGTCTGCAAAGCAACACGCTTTTAACTCTGCGTTCTACACGGACTACAGTTTTGCGTTATATCGTAAAAACAACATATGCACGGGAAAACTGGAATCGCTAGTTTAGCACTTCGAAAGTTAGATATCTACAGATCGTTTAAGACGGCTGTATCGTGTATATGTGGTATACGGAATAGGTTTTAAATCATCCGCAGATGCATCACGAACAACAACAACAAATCGCGCACAACAATAGCAGCTGCTGCTGCTGAAGCAACAGCAACAACAACAACAATAACAATAACAATAACAATAACAACAACAATCAGAACTAAAAGCTATTTTTGTCAAGGGGGGTCGTTTAATACTAACTGCTGCTGCTGCTGCCCCATACTGTTGTGACTGCTGCTGTGACTCCAATAGCAAACGACTGATGATGCGTACCTACCAGTCCTACGAGTATAACTGGATCAACATGAACGATAGCGCGACAGCGCTCATGACACGGGTGCGGCGCGACACGTGCGACACAAGCAAGCCAGTCAGTCAGTGAGACGGACAGATAGACATACAGACAGACAGACGGAGAGACAGGCGAGCTCAATGCTGTGACTCCTGCTGCCCTCGCGGGTGTCGGTTTGTATTGAGCCAACACGAAGCCGGAGAAGCAGCAGCAGCACCAGCAACAACAACAATAAGGACAACAACAACAATATTAGCAGCAGAAAGAACAACAACAATATTAGCAGCAGAGAGAACAACAACAACAGCAGCAACGGCAACAACAACAACAACAACAACAACGACGGCGACAAAAACAACAACGACGGCGACAAAAACAACGACGACGGCGACAACAACAACAACATCAACAACAACGACGGCGACAACAACAACGACGACGGCGACAACAACAACAACAACAACATCATCAACAATCGTAACGGGGTCAGAAAAGGCAGAGAGTAGGCAAGCAGGTCGAATGGGCAGCAAACAAACTAGCGAACTTCAAGACTATCGTTGGTCTTCGACGGGATTGGCACTTAACCTGAGCTATATCTTCAATGCACCGAGGGCCGAACATGCTTAAGATGTCTAGGGTTTCTGCATCTAGGGTTGTGGCAGCATGGCCGCAGACTCTCAGCGGTATGGTTTATCATCTATTCTCCCTAGAAAATTCAACCAACAACTGGGATAGAACCGGCAACATCCCGGTAGATGACAACCATGACTAGCGCACTAGCCCACCCCTAGACCACGCCGCCGCAAACTAGCGAATTAGCAAATACGTTCGCTCTTCACCCGTTTGCTTTGCTTGCACGATCATGAAAGTGCGGCGAAGGCCGCCATGGACGCTACGACAACAGCAACAACAATAATAACAACAATCAGGATGGGGCAACAACAACAACAACTAATACTACTACTAAACCATTACTCAACAATAGCAGCAACAACAGGAAAAACAAGAACAACAACAAGCACCACACGCCAGTACAGCGTCTCATACTACTACTAAACATTTTTTCTAAACTCCTAAACAAGCCAACATTTAACGTCCGTAACGAAACCGCTCTCGCAATGCTTCATATTGCAAACGGGCCCTAAGAAATACAAATGTGTAACTGTGGGGATCGAACCCGTGCATTCTTGTGTCTCTTCCGATTCGAAGGCGTACGCGAATGCACCACGTCACGGACTCGACACAACTACTACTACTACTACTAAAATAAAGTTCTCGGGCTGACCCTCAGCCAAGATTTAACGTCCACGGGACTGCTTTTCGCATTGCTTCATAGACGGACCCCCATAAATACAAAAATGTGCAACGGTGGGGCTCGAACCCGCGCACCCATGTGTCTCCTCCGATTGCGAGGCGCAGACGAATCCATCACGGCACCGGGCTCGACACATAACTACTAATACTATTGCTACTACCGCTACTACTACTATTTAGTTTACTTAAGCAGTGCGAAAAACGATAGCGATTCCTACCATTACTACACTATCACGGCCCAGCTGATCAATCCAGCTTCTCTCACTGGGTCTAGTTTGCTCTTGTTCTCGGCGTTCGTTCCGCAGTTAGCTATCAGCAGCGCGACTCTAGAGCACTATCGTGGACAACAATATACTGTACGCAACTTCTCCATGGGAGCATGCAACAAAGCTCATCACTGTCCAAAGCCTACTAGGCAAGTCTTATAGGCTGGTCTGCCTCAGTGCCCTCGCCAGTAGCGACAGCAATTTAGGTCCTGGCCACGAGCACTGTACCTTCCATCCCGTTGTACGGGCATTCTACCGGACAGGCATCGTATCGGGCAGTCGTATTCAGAGCGTTATCTCTATCTCTCTCTCCAATATTTGATACAGGAAAGCCGGACGATGTCCGTGTGTCCATACCTTCAAGGCATGCCCTATCTGCGAGTTCGGCCATATCGCCGATAGGCGGTTTTTGAAATTTCAGCCTCTCTGTCTGACCCGTGCTTGTCCGGCTTCCTTCTACGTGCAGTTAGGCCCACTATCCTGAATCTAAATCGTATTTCTTCTCCAATATGGTCAAGCAAAAGGACAATGCAATCTGCTTCTGTCAAAGTAGCTCAGAAATCGCAGATGCGACTCCGAGGTACTAGTAATGATATGTTTGTAGGGTCTCTCCGATCAGCGGGGTACAAGAGGCGGGGTTTAGTGGGTATGATCATCACGTCGTTCTTGTTCATTGGTAACCCTGTTCCTGCTCGGCGAACTCAGGAGTCCCTAAAATTTAAATAAAGTGAGAAGGAAGGCTTCTGTTACTACACACGATCGAAATCGCCAAAAATAATTTGCCCCGGTACACCAAAAAAGTGGTCAGAATTTTTTTATAGCGGCTATTGAATATTCCATACATATCCGACTATATAACACAAGGTCCTAGTCGTTCCACAGGGTTTTATCTAGGGCCCAACCATACGGAACATCGCATGTTTGGCCTTTCTAATGATGTTGCCTTCTGGCTCTCCCCATATGGCCCTTCAAAAACCGTGGCAATCCAGCTAAAAGAGCCAACGCGTTTTTTGCACAGTTTAGACACGCCACAGCTACGTCTCAAAGAAGCAAGTTACCTTGGAGTAAACTTAAACACTGCCTTTATGAGCCTCCTTGTGCGTTTTGCAGCAACATTGGATTCGAAAACACTAACTGAAATAGGCTACTGCCTGGCACACACGACGCCTCTGACTGAAGGGCGATAGTCTACGATGTCCGCAAGGCAGCCGGGGCCCAGGACCCCACCAAAAATTCGATATATATAGATAGAGAAATGGCTCGACAAATACCTAAAGTTGCTCTCTCCCTGGGAGCATGGCATCGAAAATACCTCTATATGCCACCTCAAATGCGTGATCTTTCTGTGACTTGCTTAAAAGATTCTAAACATGGACTCTAATTCAATATATCGCGTAATATATTTTAAACCTGAAGGAAACTCGGCAAAAAGCCAGAACGTGCTGTTTTATCGCAGCGACCTAGAAGGAGACGTAAAAAGTAAAACAGTATCGGAAAATGGTGCCATGTCGCCACCTCGATAAGAAACCTACAAAGACAAGTTAAAATCGATAGTAAATTTTGACAACAAAAACTATTAAATGTGGCTCTGGTCGAGTCTTACGGCCTACCCCATGACCTCGGCGGATGTGCATAAAAGCATTTCCTTATTTTTAAACAGAAAGTACTTAGTAATAAACGACAAATTGTCTAACTAGGATGGTAGCATTACTCTTAGAACAGGAACAGAGGTCCTTGGTGGTGTGGATTGCTCCGTTGTCGTCTTTATTCGTTGGCTCCTCACCGAACCCGCTCGCTCGGCTATTTAGCGTTCCGCCGCAATTCTGCAATTGTTGCCATTAGTTAGCGTGCGTTTGGTTACACATGCATACATCAGATGCGCTCACACATATATATATATATATATATATATATATATATATATAAGCGCATCTGATGTATGTTAGTGTGTCTGTTCTAAATGCATGTTAGCGTATATATTATATATATATATATATATATATATATATATATACATGCATTTAGAGTATACACGTATGTGCGATACGGTACGTAGGCAGATAGACACAGACTAGCTCAGCGTCATACATAGTCACGCGCATTATGCATAGTTGCCAGCATATCGATAAGGGTTCGGCACTAAAGACAGGATGATGCGGTGTCGGGCCAAAGGAACAGCGGAGCAGACGGTAGCGGGGAGGCAACCCCTTCACCGATCTGCTGCTGATGGACTGAACATCAGACCGACAGATAACAACCGTACTTCTCTTCATTGAGCCTAAACGACGCACGAGATCGTCCCCGAGGTCAGCAGTCGATGTCCCGAGTCAGCCTTCATGTTGTTGATATGCCTCGCCCACTACGCCGCCAACTTCGCCTCGATACGACTGTACTTATCTGACGACTTATCACTAACCTTATGCCAACGACAACAGCCTTTATTTACCGAATAATCCACCCGGGTAGGAGGAGTGGGAAGAAGCTGAGATGCAGGGAAGCATCCAGCATCGCACAACAAGGCGGTTTTCGCACCACGCTTCCCTGCATCCTAGCCCTTCTTCTTTTGCCCTTTGCTCAGTAAATAAGGCGTTCTCGTTCCTGTTCGATTCTGCAACATCGTAGTGCTCGGTAAATTAATAGATAGTGTGTCGAATTGGCAAGATGGAATATGATTTCAACAAATAGCTTCTGGCAGATTGGTGGCTAGGCATGCCATATCATCACTACATTTTTAAGTTGTTTGGCACAATACTATTTCCGGATATGCCAAGCTGTGAAGCTACACGGTAAGGTGGCGCGTACTGCTTACTGGAGATCTCCGGCAAAGAAAACGAGAATTAAAGCTTAACTGCATTTTCCTTTTTTATCGTAGTGCACAATCCAGTTGTCTACGGAAAAAAAACACGTTTGCTTTCGACTCGGAAAATACTTGTTGCAACGCCGCTGATTCTAGCGACAATCAGCGACACCCCACGCTGAGTCCCTTACTATTCAGACACTTTATGCAATCGATTGTTCACCCATTCAACTTGGTATTTAGTCGGTAGCTTGAAAACACAGTAGCGCCTGTAATTTTCCGGACGGCGACAGTTAAAATAATAATATATAAATATTAATAGTTTCAGCCTCCAAAAACAAGCGATCGGTCTGGCGCAACTAATGGTTTTGCTGTAAGGATATGGAATTAGACATTGTTAGACTTTTGAAAGCCGGCGTAGATACCAACGCAGTAAACAATTATATATAACACTCACTAGCCTCTAGTTCACCCCATAGAAATATTCTTGCATCACTTCTATTAGCTCTAAAAGTTACTCACTGAATCACATTGTTAATAAGAAAAGACAATATATATATATATATATATATATATATATATATATATATATATATATATATATATGCAGATATATGCATATATATATATATATATATATATATATATATATATGCAGATTCTGTTAAAGCATAGAAAAACAATCATATTTAAAGACCGCACAGAACTACAAGTAATACTAAACGAGTCTTACAAGTGTTTGACTCAATCGCCTAAGAGACGCATCGTGCGTCGTTTTAGCCAAGAAAGTATCTTCGCCTTTGTTACGATGTGATGATACCTGTTAATATAAAGCATGCAACATATGTAATATACTACGCCGAATCATCTTCAAGGGCCCGTCCATATACTCAAAGCAATTTAAAAACAAACAGTCTTAACCATTTATATATATATATATATATATATATCAAGGACACGTACCGCCATCAGCCTCGGACAAAGGTGATGTGCCAAGGCTACAGCAATGGCGACTCTCCTCCCGACTCCGGATACATAAGCCGTATATATATATAACATATATTTATAAAATAGATGTCTTATCCATATATATATATATATATATATATATATATAAAAGGGCCCCTGATATAAAAGTGTGACATGTGTGTTTAGGTATACATGCCAAGCGAACAATAAATCAATATATATATATATATATATATATATATATATAAATGCTTACGAATAGGACGAACTCTAAATCAAACCCACGACGTGACGTCAGTGATTTTGGCACGTTCGCTGCTTCCTATGTCCAACGCTCATAGTTGCTTTTTCTGTATGTTGCTCTAAATCCCACACACACACACACACACACGCATACAGTGCGTGCTTCCATGTGGCGAACATTCGGCGTACCTCACATTTTCGGTGATGAGGTGTAGCAGCAGCAATAAGCTTGTTTAGAGCGTCTTCGGACATGGTTGCTGCATGGCATCGATTGTCCTGCATTGCCTGCACCATTGGTCGCCGGGCGCGGGAGAAGTCTAGCCCGTCCAATCAATCGTGTGCCTTCGATGACAAGCTGTCACGACACGACTGCCTCTTCCTTCCAGTTCGTTAGCTAGAGAAGAAGACTAAGGGAGACAAAACCCCACTGCGGTGGACCCCACACATGTAGGAGTCGGGGGGAGTAAAGCTTTTTGTATGGGGCGAGCTAACTACGGGCCCACAATAAGCAGACTCTATGAGTCTGCTCTGTCTAAACGTCTTACTCTCACGCTGTACGCTCTCTTCTTCACGATCGCGAGCCAAGGCCGCGTCGGTGACTGTCGTCATCATCAGAACGACACACACTGAACGGGACAAATCAAGGAAGTACACGCCATTAATTTCCATTTGCATCTGCTTTGTGCTGGCGTCTAGACGTGATTGGATACAAAATACTATGGCGTTCATATTTGACTGGCTGTTCAGAGAGAAGGATGTGACATACGATTCGCGTACATTTTTTTAGCAGACGGCAGGATATGGGAGACGGGGGATGATCTCTAGAATTAGAAACAACCTTCTCAACAAATGTTTCTTATACTTCTAGAGGCCGAAGAGTTTGTATGACATGCACGTTGCCAGAAAAGGGCAATTACAGTGACAGGCACTGAAGCGTTTCGATTAAAATGGCGTGTCTCCTCAAATCATGCATCGAGAGATGATTAAGGTCTGTCGGAGTTGAGAGCGTAATGTCACTAACAATCATGGCCAGTTGTGAATCTGCTCTATTCCAGTACAATATAGAGTTATTACTATTGAAAATAGTTAAAGAGCGTGGTGATTTTAAGGCAACTATATATCATCAGGCGGCAATAAGTACCAACAATAGTGATGATAAAAATGTGCATGTTGATGCTTGTTCACCATCGATGTTATTTGGAGAAATCTATAGTTGCAGCACTGCGTTATCTACTTCCCATCTATGTATAAACTGCCACTTTAGACGTGTTGACATTGAGTGGGAAATGCGCAGTTGGCCTAGAGAGTACATTGAGATCGATTATTCGGTAATTCACCAAGTCTTTCTGCAGTATTTAACGCTGCTGGCTACGCAGCTGTTTTTCCTTTTACATCATCATCGTATTTATATTCACTCATATTGAGTATGCATATAACATAATTATACAGATTATACAACTATACATTCAGCTGCTCGCGGCATGTTTTCGAGAGAGGCAGTGCAGTGATCTCTCCGCAAGGGCCAGACAGGCAGACGCATGAAACTTCGTACACACCTGAGAGCACAGTCGACAGACGCACTCTGTGTACTCTTCGTGGAAGCTCGTATTCGAACAAACCAGGTGATGATAGCCATGAACTATGTATCTGGTATAGACGTAGCGATTGTCACATGCAAGACCAGACCATAGGTAAGAGGCCCTGAAAATATCCAGGTCTCCGACCTCCCGTCGGACTTGTTCAACTTTATTTTCCCATTCCGAGATAAAGCTCTCGAATGGTACTGTACGCAGCGTCTTCAACCTCAATCGAATTATCTCAACAACTGGTGCACAGCCTGACATTAGGTACACAAAGCGGCTCCTTGCCCGCATTGACAGGCAAAGTACTCGCTTCATGTACATTGTAAAACACCTTTCAACCAAACCAAAGTTTGCCCGAGTGAGGTGTTCCCATATTCTGTCAAGACCATACATCAGCGCTGGAACAATCTTGAGGTAGAAAAGAGCCACTGACGTCGGGACGGACAGTCGCCGGACATCGCCTACCTCTCCATAGAGAGAAATTCAGGCTGTGCGCGCTGTCTCGACGATGTGAGCAGTGGAGGTCGTCCCAGTATAATGAAGCCGAAGCCCCAGATACCGGAAAGAGTTAACGAATTCCAAGGATTGGTCGCCGCAACGTATAGCGTCTTTAGCAGCCAATCGACCTCCTCTTCTGAATTTCATAGCCTTGGTACTTCATGGCGTTTATTTCCAGCCCTCTTGAGACAAGGAACACCTCCGCCAGAGAAGTGATGCGCTTGATGGCACCCAGGTCGTGATGAGCGACCACTATGTCCCTGTTTTTCCTTTAACATAACAATTCTAAGACTTCTGAAATTGAGTATGGACTAGGTTTGGTTTGTGAAATCAAAGCTAGTTAGTATATATAGAGGCTATATCGAATAATAGACCAAGTATATATATATATATATATATATATATATATATGTGCACACCTTTCCCGTGCTCACAGTCGATCACGCGCTCCATCCAAGCAATATGCAGCAATATGTCTTCGATGTGAACGAAGGAAACGCCCACTAGGATGCTACGTCAAACATCACGGAGTGAGTGACTGAGTGAGTGAGTATTGCGCGGCCAGTTGTCTGTACTCAGATGATGGCCGTGTTGATGAGGTTCGTCGTCGGCGGTGAACGTTTGTCTCTCGTGAAGTATTTGAAAGAAGGCGTGCGCGCGCGAACGCCCTGTGTATGTCGCAGCGCGCCGAATCTGCCGCGTGTCATTCCGCTAGATTAGCTCGGAAATGCCAGCGACTCACGCCGTGGTCCGACTGGACGGACCGTGTTTCCCTCGAGCGGTAAGCTTGAGCGGTGGGGGGGGGGGTGGCGGCGGCGGCGAGTGGGACAGTCTCGTACTCAGAGGGGCTTTGTTTCGAAAGACTTTGAACAGCGACGAACAACAAAGTAGCCAATTGTCGCAGTAGCATCACTACTACTTCTACTACTACCACTACTACTACTACTACTACTACTACTAGGAGTAATATTAAGCAGTGGCAGAAACTGAAGTGGCAGCTCTGAAGCAACAGCAGCAGCAGCAGCGAGAATGAGAACATTAACGCTCGCAGCGGTTACAGCCCTCGAGGACTCGAGGCGGGAGACTCGCCTGGCTGACTTGCTCTCTTAATAGAGTGAGCAACAGCAGTTTTTGGAAGGACGATGGGTCTAGCTGGAGACAGCAAACATATATATATATATATATATATATATACATAGGGAAGACAGAAAGAGGGATGAAAAGCGTAAAAGAGCAAGTGACGATAACAGGATAGAACGGAATCACAATATCTGCAGGGCAAGCAGCAGCAAAAAAATGTCAGTCAACTAAAGGCTGTGGAAATGTTTACGATAACACAAAAGTGGCTTGCTACGTATGCGTGCGTACCGCCGTCACTTCCCAAAACAGGACATACGTATGCAAACGACGTATCGAAACGGTGCGAGGGAAGTAAAGATACTAGAGGTTAATATATATATTTCAGGAGACAATTGTCGCTTCATCTGTATTCTTAAACAATTTTAAAGTATATATACATGTCAGCTAGATTGCCGTCCGGTGATGCACTGCCCACCGGTTTGGATGCGTTACATTCACGTTGCACACGCTTAAGAAGGGTATTGCTTTGAAGGCATAGCAGCGTGCTGACCGGAACGTGCAGAAGTGCCACCGGCTGATAGGCGACAGTGGACACAACACCAGCACCAGCGGCAGCAGCAGCAACAGCAGCAGCAGTAACAACACCAACAACGACAGCAATACCAACAATGGCACTGAATTAGTTCGTTACATGTTTGCAGATCCCAGGACTGGTACGCACGCCGCGTTCCCAGAGGTGCGTGGACACTCCCCCCCCCCCCCGTCCCGCCTGTTTTCCACCTCCGCTATCTTTTCGTCTTCATCATGTAAGACAGTATAAGGGTAAGGTCCCTTGTTCTTCGTCTTCTCCAAACTGCCCTGATGGTCTTTCGCCGAGATTCGAGATTGAGGAGCGGCGACCGAAATGCGAATGAACAGCGAATGCCCGACATCATAGCGGCACACTTCACATGTGGACAACAAATCGACGGCGCAAGGCGACATGAACATGTTTTGCTTCTTCTTCTTCTTCTCCTCCTCCTTCTTCTCCTTCTTCTGGATGTAGCCGGCTCGTCAGAGGAACAGGAAGCGACGGAGAGGGGATTTCTACCATCGTCGCTAGAGTAAATGAGTACGAAAGAGAGAAAGAGAGAGAGAGAGAGATGAACGACGTCACGTGCCCGTGCTCTCCTCGAAGGTTAGCCAAGATAAGAACAAAGCGCACAAGAGAAAGGGAGAGAGAAGGGAAGCGAGAGATGGAAAAGGGGGGAGGAGGGATCGAGGAAACGGAATAAAAGCCTATAGTAGCGTGCAAGCAAGGGGATTACTTGGAGCGTGTACTCGTACTTGGGCATGAATGGGCGGCCGTCTCAACCGGTACTACAACAACTACTACAATTACTACTACCACTACTACTACTGCTAACTGCTACCACTAGTACTACTGCTACTTGTGAGAGGAAGCTGAGGAAATCGCCACCTCGCAACCCCCCCCCCCCCCCCTGCCCGTACCCTCTTAGTCTCGTCCAGTAGCAGTGAGCAAATGTACACGCGGCTTTTGTACACATACACATACGCAGTGAACGTACCCACGAGGGGTACATGGTCACAACACAGCCGCCGCCGCCGCCGCCATCGCGGCCGCCACCAGTTACACATAGCGCATAATTGAGACGTTGTTTGCACATGAGAGCCGCGCGAGTCTAAGCTATGCGTCGCAGCACACACGACCCAAAACACACAGCCCCACAGTCGTCGCGCTGGTCCCGCGGCGGAAGAACGCTTCGCGCCTCTCTGCCGCGCGCGTCTGATGATAACAGCAGCGGCACGATGCGGGTGCGAAATGAAATGAACAACAGCAACGGCTGTCGGCGAAGGCGGTCCGGCCCTGCGAATGTTGCAACATTGCCGCAGTCGGCAAGTCGGCGTTTCCTATAGTAGATACATTGCTATGCTATTGATATGCTAGCCCCGCCGTAGTCTGTAGTTGTTAGGCTAATTCCAGCGCCGATAGCTTTACACTTCACACTGAACGTCAGAGAAACATAGAAGGTGGGATGGCTTGGGAAGAAAGCGACAGGCGACAATCCTACAGATGCTAGGTTACAAACACGGCGTGCATTCAACGTGAGAGAGAGAGTGGCGCCAAATGAATAATTTCTATATACCAATATATGCATGACCGATCTGACGAAACTGCATGACGTGTACCGTCTCCGTGCGACGGGCGAGTACGAGCAGGTAGAGCCATCATGTGGCAAGACACCGCGCTCTTGTTTCGACTCCATCTGATCTAATGTTGTATATATATATATATATATATATATATGGTTAAAAAGTTCTGTTAGCATGCATACGGCGTCACTTCAGTACATATATACTACCTATTTCTATATCCTCCGTCCAATGGTATATTAGTAAGAACATTTGTTTTCATTGTAGATACAAACAACTGTTTGGGGTAGGTAGTTGTTTTTGATGCTCTCGAAACTTTTAAAGTTTTCTTTGCTCAGAAGATATGGAACTCAGCGGGACAGGCGATGATCTGAAGGGGCAAGATTAGTAATATAATGTTGGTGGATTAAATGGTGGCGTGCCATGCAAAATCTAGCAACTTGCGGCATGTTGTCACAAATGTAAGCACACGGGCGTTATCATGGTGGGATACGACCTACAGTTACGAGACGCTTTTCAAAGACGGCTCGCTTCAAACAGTCGACCAGCTGCATTGAATCATGGTACACCACAACAGTACAATCCAATCGAACCACACACACACAGCATAGTCTCCCTAGCATGAGAGACTGCTTTTGCAGCGGTGTTTGGCCTGGTGCCTTGCTTCAACGATGACATTGGCGCGAATTACGTTACTGTATATGATACGTTTCTCATCGCCGGTGGTCAAGTATTTAAAAAATACTTTGTTTTTTGGGATGAAGGTTCATTAGGTTGTTTTAGGTGAGCCTGTGCGGGACTCATGCATCGGCATGTTTCACGTTTCCTCGACTAATCAGGTGCGAGTGAACGGATGGGTACATGCGATGCATTACAACCTTCAAGAACAGTTATTTTATTTTGTTTCCTCCGTATCCAACCACGCAGTCCATCCACGGTAGGAAGCCGATCCGTCTGTGGTTGATCTGTCGCATCAAAATCTCCGCTACGAACCTCCATACCGCTAAGATGCGGCGGCCATGTTGCCGCAAAGGTCAGTTCGGGATACCTTTCTATGTCTTTGCAAATTAGAAGTACCTTGTTATTGTTAGAATTACCTTGTTGAAAAAAACAACAGAGGGGGCGTGGTCAAGGAGACTAGTGCGTTAGTCATGGTTGTCATCTACCGAGGTGTCGACGGTTTGATCCCTGTTGATCGAATTTTCTTTGCGTGCGATGCTCATTGAGAATAGATGAATAATCACAGCGCTGAGAGTCAGCGGCCATGCTGCCCCAAGGATTGTTGGGGAAACTCTAGATATCTGAACATGTCTGGCCCTCGGCGCATTAAAGATGTGCCTCAGGATGCGTTCCAAGTCCGCAGGGGACGGAGGATTGTCTTTAGAATTAAAAACAACCTCCTTAAAAGTGTTTTTAATTCTAGTTGAAAAACAGGCTATCAAATTACCGTATTTCGGTGCTCTGCGCTGTTGTATCTGACGACTTTAGGGGTCACCAAAAGGGAAATTTCGAACATTTCGATCGACCTGAGCAAAGGCGCGATTGTTTTGACTCATCATCTCCTACGGGCATTGTGTACATCGGTGTCGACTGTAGAGTATTTGCAGCAAAACATTGTTTAAATAATTTTGTGTGCTTTGTCATGTGTAGCATTGCTGTCAATTGAACCAAGCAATGAGTCAAGAAATAACTGCTGGACCATGCGTGCAAGGATTCTCATAGTTAGCACCCTGAAAGAGGGTAGGATCTGAAAAAGCATACCATTTTGTGAACCTCCGATATCTCACTGTCCCAAGCAAATTGCATTTCCCTTAAATTGGAAATAAACTGAGATAATAAAAAAAATAAGCTTAACGTACATAATATGCACTATAACTTACATTCTGAGTTGGGGAATACTACTGATATTATGCTTCAATACATAAGCTTCATTCCAAATGAGCTAAGATTCAATTTGCGGACCTACTAATATTATTACATAAGCTTCAATCCAAATGACCTCTGCTACTGTGTACAACAAGCTGAATCGTACCAGGATAAGCAAAGGTCGCTGAAGCAATGTTGGTAGCTTCCTATGAGTTTCCAATAATTCAGTGGCCTAATTTGCCCACCTAACGACGGAGCCGATGCTAGCAAACGGTCCGGTTAGAATGAGACAATGTTATTACATATGATGCCACTCATGTCAGTGTCACTGAAATGCCACCTAAATTGAATCCAACAAAATCTAGAAAGTCATGCTGAATGGCTGTCGTCGTGATGGGACGCCTGCATCGACATCGTCGGAGGGGATACAACGAAACAGATTGATTCAACGATACGACTTCAGAAGGTCTAATAAACATTGCTTTGAGGCTTCTTTTAATCTGCCTCGAGTAGTAGCATCAGCAGCACCTGCTTCTAGCGGAATATCAAGCGCGATCCGTCACCGCGTACAGGGAGTCGACCGGTAAGCCACCAACGATTGGTGGTGGTGGTGGCTTATGCTAGGTAATGGAGCTACTGGTTTCGGTCAGCATCCAAAAGAGCTGATATTACAGGAAAGTTGTTGCCGACGGACTGACTACCCGAGCGTATATGCCTGCATGCTTGTGTGGGGGGTGGCTGTGGCCAGGCGAACAAGCCGAAACGCTGCTATTTACCCAGTATCGTATAGTAGCTGCTGCTGCTGCAATAGGCTAGCGCAATAGGACCTCTACTTCCCTCTGGCCTACCATTTGTCTGTTGTCTGCGTCGATGAGATTGCATTGCACTAGGGCTCGGCTGAAGCGCATGCGCGTCAAGCTCCGACCGGAAGTAGGACCGGAAGTTCCAGTCCCGTCAACTCTGCACGAACGGCGGTATCAGGCGGCCATTCCCAACCGATATCTCTATACTCCCAACCAGAGAACAGGACGCGCTTCTCTTGTTGTTCTTGCCGAGGACGTTATGGAGAGGACAACAACAGCAATGGAGGACAACAAAGTAGTAACAACGACAGCGACGCAATGCCACAGTTCAGTAAGTATGATCTTAGAAAAAGCTTAGATTTAATATCTTATACGAGGAAGATCGAAACGAGAACGTCGACGATGACGACGACGACGGCAACAACGCTAACCACTACGCTTTATTATTTGACTTCCTGGAAAGTCCTTCCAAGCGTATGTTGATCAACAGAAGTATCTAGTTGGGGTTTGAGGAAATGTGCACAAGGCTGACTTTGGCTATACAAACTGTTCAGGTATTTGCTATTTTCCTTCCCTTCCTAAAGTAATTGCGATTCGGCCCAACTATCCACTTGTACCGTCTGCGTGAAAGTCGAGAGCTCAATAATTCTTACTATAGATAAGGATGCGCTCCCTCCTAAATGACGTTAGTTCAACAGATATCGGCAACAAACTATTTGCAGCTAAAAATACCATAGCACATAGCTCGGCATGGCATTTCGACAACTAAAGACGGCACAAGGAAAATTATCGTTCTGACGATGTTCATTCAAAGGTCGGAAGCTCACATGTTTCCCGATCATTCTCGCATCTAGCATTTCGCGATGTCGACTAAAGTATTACCCTGCTTGTTAACAATGACAAAACTTACAACTGTTGTTACGTTCTCAGACAGAGGCCCTAGCCCATCCGTAGCCACACCGTCTTGCGCTGGGCCACCGACACGTTGTCTGTCGGTCAGCAATGATGAGTTGTATCATTCAGAGAACAATGACTAACACGCATTATTGCTGGTTGACGGATAACGCCTGCTGGCTGTCTTTAAGAAGCGAATCTAGCCTCTCAAGACCCAAAGGTTCGGGTCTGACCAGGCGCGCTATCGAGGCGTGCACGCGATTTCGTGGCTTGATTCAATCAGCTGTTGATCTAATGATAGTAGGCTTTAAATGTTTTTTTCCTATATATATAACCTGTTAGTTACCGACGGTATTTAACAGAAAGAATTTGTATGTAGCACTTTATTAGTTACCACATAATTTCCCGAAACGATATTTTTCGCACAAACATATTTATATTTACACATGTTTGAGTAACTAATATATATATATATATATATATATATATATATAGAATGGTTTCCAGTGATAGTTTTCCATAGAATGGTTTCCAGTGATAGTTTTCCATAGGATGGCTTCCCATCTTGGCGAATTGGCACAACGACGTTTAAAACGGAAGGCGGCAGACGGTCGGCGACTCTTAACACTAAAGGTTGGGGGCTTGATAGTGAGTGCTTGTGTCAACGTTGCCGCCGTACATACTCTTTTAAAATAATCGGAGTGAGATTAAGACATGTATATATATATATATACATACATATACATTGTGTAGATGTAGCTGTGCTTTATTTAACTGCAGGCTGGAAAGTCACACCACCGGCGACGCAGTGAGGCAACGACAGCAAAAAAGCTAGAACAGCCGTGCCGTTGACCGGGCTGATGCAGCAGCAGCGCTCATTCGTTGTTCCTTCGAGAAAGTGGCCGTTCGAAAAACTCACCAGCCCCCGTCTAGCGTTCGCCGAACGCCGACTAACAACGACTGCGAGCGGGTCGACCACCCATAGCCGGGGAACGTTCCCCTTTTCCCACCCGCCAATGTGACCGTCCAGTCGCATAGCTAAGAGTAGTGGTGGCGGTGGCAATAGAAGCAGCAGCAGCAGCAGCAGAAGAAGGGAGCAGGAAACAGCGCCTAGCCATTATTGTCCTTATAACGGGGAAGCAGAGTCGTCGTAGCAATAGTGGGAGTAGTACTGGTGGTGGTGAGAATGGAAAGACGACACGCTGCCACCGAGAAGGGGAGGAGTCCATTTGTAGTCGTCCGGCGCAGTTTGTACTCCCGTGCACATAGATATATAGATGGCCACACATCCAAACCCACAAGAACATACACCCATAGACCCACGCACATACCCACAGGTCCAAATACACGCACACACTCGTATACATATATATATATATATATATATATATATATATATATATATATATATATATATACGATACAGACGCACATATACGAATGCAGACACAGAGGAACATACGGAGACACCAACATCTCCACACCCACACCCGCCCCATCGTACACGGGCTGCTGAACTTCTGCGATGGAAGGAAGCTCGAGTATAGCGGGCGGTGGGCGGCGGCGGCGGCGGTGCCCCCCCAAGACCCTGTACAATCTGTAACTGCGGCACCGTAAGTTGGATAGGACGAAACATGTAGTAGCAGCAGCAGCAGCATGAGGCCATCGCCGCAAAGCAACAGAATGCTGTCTTTTCTTCTCTGCCCTTCTTTGCCCTTGTGCGCTGACTGGCTGGTGTCGTGGTGGTGGAGGAGGTGGTAGTGGCAGCGGCCGCGCCTTGTGGCCCGACTCGGACCACAGAGCGCTTCGGAGGCCGCTCCGAAGAATACATACAATCTGTCTGTACATAAACGCAAGCATCTTTGTGGGAATGTCTGCCTGTGCCGGTCTGTCTGGGCGTATTTGCGCATATTCTTGCGCGTCTGTATCTGCTACGACTGCGCGTATGCTCCGTTCGTAAGGCAATAGGAGCCCCTGAAAGAAGGCAAAGCCGGGGGTGAACTGGCGTGCGGGCAGGCGGGCGCGAGGACAAAAATCCTGTTTCTTCTGTTCCGTTGATGCGGAGGCGTCTGCCTTTTAGCAGCAGCAGCAGCAGCACCAGCGAGGTCCGTCTGGTCCGACCCCTTCGTTATCTGTATCTTGTCTTGCCTCCTTCCAGTTCCCAGCCCATTCGTCGCCACACTATCCTGCCGCGGGGCTGCCCTGGGCCACCGTCGTTGACACAGTTTTCGGGTTTTGAGTCTTCTCTCTAAGCAGCAGGTAGCCCAAGATAGATTAGGACATACCTTTTTGGAACTATGGAGGGGAGGGGGAAAGGCCTATATAAACCCTAACTTAACAATCGTGTGGGTACACTTTCTAGGGTACATGCAGCAGTGACTGTGGAACATCACGATGTACTGATTGGGTCATATATCAGACAAAAATGTTGTTTAGGTTGAGAACTACCGAAAGGTGATCATTCGACAAAATGTCATGCGATCAGACGTTAAAAAAGCGTTGAACAATGTTGTTGAACCTGTGTCAGAGAACTAATGTTTTAATCCATTAAAATCAGCGAGTGGTGCAATTTCTCTCAAAAAAAATCTTGCTTTTGCACATCTCTAAACAAGCTAAGAACTCTGCCAAGAACCCCCATGCAGGATAGCATGAAGCGCTCGCTGGTTAGGTTGGTAGGGACTAGCACACCGAGATCCTTCATTGTTGTTGCTTCCGGTAAATGGGTATCGTCTAGTTAATATGCAAGGTCCTTTTGTCTAATCCTTAAAACAACATCGTTTTGTTGTTGAAATATTCATCCTGTTACTATTAGCCCATCGAGAGACTCCTTGCGAGGTCTCTTGCAGAAAATTACAATAATTGTATGCATTGACATTTCTCATAATTTTATCATAATCCGCGTATAGTTTGTACATAAAACCCGGAGGCAAGCAATGCTTAATATGCAAACAATCTCAATTATATATATATATATATATATATACAGATAGACATGCAAATGATGTAGGTATATATTTAATGGGCATATCGCTAGAAATATAACAGAGAAAAATCGCGCAATCAAGACCAAAACAGTGCGTTGGTAGAGAAAAGCTATTTTTCTGAAAATTATTAGCTCGTTTGATCAGCGCCAACTGTTGCCAAAGGGCCTACTGCGTTACCATTGTTGCGTGCCATCAAATGCACCATCAAAGCAGACAAGGGGCTACTGCGTTACCATTGTTGCGTGCCATCAAATGCACCATCAAGGCAGACAAGGGGCTACTGCGTTACCATTGTTGCGTGCCATCAAATGCACCATCAAGACAGACAAACATCACTGTTCGACGGCCAGTATCCATCCGGCGGCAACAGCCCCCTGCAATCGAGGCTATACTTCTGTAAAGAGCGCGAATTGACAAATTGTACGTATAGCCTTTAGTCGATGGTCGCCATACTTCGTTGGCGGCTCACTCACCGTGCGTCTTCTCATGCTCGTAGCAATCGCTGCCAGCATCGGTTCGAGTTCCCAGCATCGAACCGGCGGCTTCGCGATATTCACGATACGAGCGACAGTTTCTATCTGCCTCCTTCGGACAGTAGACAAGCTCCGACAATTACATCTACACGAGCCACCGTTGATTACTAATGAGCGTTGGACAGATTACTTACTATTATTGAACGTAAACTGCCGCTCTCCTTAGTTGACCCTTTATGCATGCTCTTACAATGTCTAGCCCGTGTTTCTGCCCTTTTGTGTTCGACACTGGTTTCGTTCGTATGTCATCGTATATTTCTTTCGCTGTCGTTACGCTAACAAAATAGAGCAGAAATTAGTATACTCGTATATATACCTACTCATCTCTGCCCTTCGATCTAGTTAGCGTGTTGGAGCTTGTTCGCAGGTCGTTAGTTGGCTATCCTCGTTCTCCCCTGACTGCCTTACATGACCTTTATGGACGAGCCGTGCTCGCGCCGGGCGTTTTGCCTCTCGTCAAGCGCTCTAAGTGAGCTCGCACGGCAGACACGTTGTCGTTGTCACGACAGTCCAGTCAGCCATTCACCAGCCGCCTGGTCAGAGACACGAACTGCGTCGGCGCCGTTGTCGAGGCGGCCCAAGTCGCTGCCAAACCTATCGATACGGCTATGGAGATGAACGATGCTACTGCTGCTGCTGTTGCTGGCAATGATTATGATGATGCTGATCGTACACAACATATCAACGCTGAACAAATAGGTCACACGAGACATTTAATCGGTTCGTCTGTGACCCGGGGCCGAGGCGCCGTCGCGCGTATGGAGCGACGAATGGCCGCGCCCCCGGATAAGCAGACGAACAACGATCGCTCGATGCGGCCTCGTGCCTCGATCCTCGTCGATTGGTGGGCGCGCGCAGCCCGCCATCGTCGGTAAATCGTGCCCCTAAGATTCACGCGCACGCAATGCAGCACGGCAGCAAACGGGAGCGACCCGACTTATAGGGACGACCTGCGGGAGCAGTTTTGTTGCTACTGCGTCTGCTACGCATGTATATATATATATATATATATATATATATATATGCGTTGCAGGCGCTACCACTGGTATTACTCAAAGGAATGAATAGATGGATAGTTGACCATTGGCATTGGCTTGCCGCCTAAAGGAGCTGATGTAGCTGTTGGACATCGAACAAGGTACGGTTTGCGACTGCCTACTAAAACCCTGGTCGAGCCTGCAGAGGCTGCCAACCCTGTAGAAGGAGAAGGCGGGAGTGCGGGGAGGAGAGAGAGAGAGAGAACTTACACGCTAGGACAATCGTTTAGCACCGTTCACGCTACCATACAGTGGCCGATATCTTTGGAGTCGGCCTCTGTCGGCAACGAGACGCAGGGAAAGAATCGCGTGCAGAGCCTACGGACTCGTCGCATCGGACTGCGAACAAGCATCTAGGGTTTACAAGGCATATTTATATATATATATATATATATATATATATATATATATATATATATATATATATATGCGACTGTGTGTTTGTAAGCATGTGCCGTACTAATGATACCGGTGTGAGCCACGATCTGGGTGGCTTGACATCGTGCGACATCCATCCATCTCTATGTTTGCCAAACGATGTATGTGAATGCTTCTTTTTCTGTCTGCCTGATGGGCGGCAATCCAGCAATCAGAATCATTATCATCATTGACATGTGAGTGTCATACCGTTTTAGGTCTTCATTCGTGACCCAAGTCAGACTGTTTTATATATATATATATATATATATATATATATATATATATATATATATATATATATATTGGTATGGGAACAATCGTGTTTTTCATGCGTCGTTCGCCTGTGTTTGCGTATATACTTTTGCCGCTGTAGACTCACTTAGATTTGTTTGCATAGGTAGGTAAAGGGCCAAAGTGGGCCTCTCAAGAATCAATAAAACAGCTAATGAATAATCATAAAATAACAGAACATGTATGTGTAATATTAATGTCAGATGAACTTTGGCCAACTGAGCGATTGATGCAGCGATCAATCTCAATTTTTCCCTTTTTCTAGTTCGCTTGCTCCGGCGCGACGTGATTAGTCAGCTTCTATCTTGAAGTTCACTCGGGTGTCAGCGCTCTGGTGCCACTGCGTCGTGGTATGTACGCTCTATGTGCGTAAATTCTTCCTAAATGAGCTGCGTCTGTCTTATCTGCTGGTCCAGTACTAGGAATACCCTCCTATTCGCTCTGTAGAGAACACCTCCGGCCGTAACGGTCTTTCTGGCGTGTTGGTCAAACAAAGCGCGGCTTTCCGTCGTTTCTCCGTTGTTTCACTAGCACACCATTGTAACAGAGCTACCCGTACGCTGGCGACATCAGCTCACCGTACACTCATGCGTCTCTGTTGATCTCTAGGATTGCTCACAGCGCTAGTGGGGTTATGCGAATGTATGTTCTGTGACTTGGGTGCACTTTTTTACTCTATGTTTTCTTTTTAAACAATATAACGCATTCTCCACTATAGGTTATCGCCAGTAACTCCAACGCTTTGCGCTATTTTCTGGAACGAATTGACAGAGACGCCTTAACGCTTTTACCACTTTGATTTCTCATGTTAGCATTGCTGATTTGGTTTGCTTTTTGGCTCGACCCCAAAGCAATTGCATGATCCAATTACCATACGCCATTTCATCCATACCTAGAATACACCTAAATTCGCATTTGCGTCTACATGCTCGCCCCCCCCCCCCCTCTTTAGACGCAAAGTGTATACTAAATCGTCCGTTATATGTTAAATGCAGTTTCTCATCAGCATAAAAAGTCAAGTGCGTTGAATTAATTTATCAATCAATTCAATATATATATATATATATATATATATATATATATATATATATATATTTATTAAGAATACCGATGGAGCGACAATTGTCTCCTGAGAACGTGTGCACTGGGAATATTACTCTATCTTGTATAGAGTGGGTTGGGACCACTTCAGCAGCGTGCCGCGGACGGACGCCGCGTTCCCGCGTTGGACGTCGAGGTCGAGGCGCTGTCTCAAGAAAGCCGCAGATCTCTTGTCTCCAGCTGCGAGGTTTAGCTGCTCGCCGACTCTGTGAAGGAGTTTGCGGGTGAGGTTGCCTGGGCCGCCCAAGGTCTCAAACGCTAGCGGTTGAAATTAATGTGGGTACCCTATTAAAGCGTATTTTGCGAGCTTCCTTGTCTCGCCTAGATCACCAGCGTAACCTGACGAGGCCGCCCCGCCACCGACCATTGAAGGTGCTAATGAGTCGGTAACTGTGGCGTCCCAGTCAAGCATCCTGCCGCGGCTGAAGGGGGTTAGAGTCATCTCGTCCGCGCGTTTGCCGTCGTCGGCGGAAAGACCCTAGGGCTCTAGAATATATATATATATATATATATATATATATATATAATGAAATAAATAAAAGACGACGATTGTGCCTCGTAGAAACAATATATTTGTTCTACAAGTTCCTTGGCTTACTTTTTTTGCTGCGTATATCTCAGCAACCTTTGATGCAAGCCCGTTGATATAATTGCTTATTGTTTCACTGTGATCGAACAGTGCTACTGAAAGGCTTCCATCCAATCCGTATTACACGATTACAGATCTCAGAAAATTGAGACAGCCGCTGTTTCAATTTATGACAAAACATTTAGGGAAATTGCATGAACGTGCAATGGTGATCAGTTTTGGTCTGTTAGTGTCCAGTTCAAATTAGTTGGTGTAGCAATATAGTAGTAGGTATCAGCCCACGGATTTCATCACATTCTGTGCAACGTGGAGGGCTTCCATGAACCACCCGGACGAATGTCGATGCAAACAATGCTTAAGTGAATGTGATAAATACCACGCGGCAGTATGTCCGGCGGTTCAGTTCATAGCAGAACTGGCAAAACGCTAGATTGATCGTTGTGTCGAAACACTATGATGTAACATAAACACACTTACTCAGCCCGAGTTTTTTCCTGTTGAGAGGACTATTTAGGAAATGCGAAACGCAGCCCGAGTGTGAAAAAAAGAAATACTCATAGTAGTAGGTAAAAGAGCATCTGCAACAGCGGCGGCCGCCTCCCCCGTCGTTGTCGTCAAGAAAGCGCTGACGCGCGCGGATGTCAAGAGACAATCTGCCGTGGACGTGAGTGGACACGACAAAAGCATCTTTTCGACTGCAACGGCAGTTGCACAAGCCGCCAACGGCACCACAGCAGATGAGAGATTCAAGAGCGCTTTCTGTTGTTGCGGCTGGATGGGCACGGCTAGCGGACTAGCTGCGCTGCTGATCGAGGTGACCGGCTCATATCTTCGAGGAGAAGACTCTAGCATTCTTCTTGGGTGTAGGTTCATCGTCTAGATGGATCGACACTTCTCCACGCTCGGCGGTCTCGTGCCGACGACGACGACGACGACGACGGAAACGCAGGTCAGCGCAAGGCGACGCATGGGCGACCGCCGTTTGACTCCAGAAGAGCCAGCCGCGTGTCAGACCAGACATCCCCCCTCACCCCGCCAGTACCCCGCTGGCACGCTCTGTACTAGTGCGCTAGGGCTGCTTGGTGGCTGGACCTCTGTGGGTCGTTTTAAAGGCGTAGGGGGGGGGGGCAGGCAGACCCGACGGCACGCCGCTGAATACCGAATGACAATACCGTTCTTGGCCCGGCAGTGACCCGAATCCAAGCAGCAGCAGCAGCAACAACATCAACACCACCAACAACAACAGCATGAAGTCATCATCATCATTGTCGAACGATCGTGATTGTCTATAGGAATTTCATATTCCTCCCCTTCTTTCTCCTGTATCTCTCTCTCTCTCTCTCTTTATGCCTTTGTTGCTCTCCTTCGCTTGAGTTCTTTGTTCTCCGAGGTGTTTTCTCACGTGGCCGTGAAGTCAATATATATATATATATATATATATATATATATATATATATATATATATATATTATATATATATATATATATATATATATATATATAATGTATATACATATATATATATATATTTATATATATGCCTCCGTGAAGTGTGTGGATGTGCCTCCTCTGTATGAATGCTTCTACGTTTAGCTTCTCGCTTACTCTGCGTCGTGCGTGCATCTGGGTGTGTGTGGGTGTATCTATCTATACATGTAACCACATATCTATGTGCGGGTATGTGCGTATCCATGACCAACTTACCCTGGCTTTGGGAGCTGTTTTCAATCTCTTGTTGTTGTTACCGTTGTTGTTGTTGATGTTCCTGCTGTTGTTTGTTGCTGTTGTTGTTGTTTGTTGTGAATGTTGTTGTTTTCTATGATGATGCTGATGAGCGCGACAGGGCGCTGCTTGCTCCTTTGCCTGCTGCTAGCAGCCTGTCTGATTGTTGTCGCCGCCGCCGCCACCGTGCGTGGCAGTTACTTTGAATCAGTTACATCGACGGTCGGTCGGTCGCCACGACCTATGATGATGTTACCCCCGATCAACCACCCACCCAACCACCCCTTCGCCTAGCCATGCACCCCCGCTCTCCCTGCAGGCACACTTTTGTGTGGTGACGTCCGCCCCGTGACTCGTGAGAACCAACCACCGTCGTAGGAGTTGTACTCGCCGAAGTTGTAGTACTCGTAGTAGTAGTAGTTGTAGTAGTAGCAGTAGCAGCAGCTGTAGTAGGTGAAGTTGTTGAAGAACTACTACTAGTCATACGAGTAGAGGTAGTAGAATGTTGGTGGTGGTTGTAGTGTGCCACCAGTAATGGCACTGTACTCACTTCAACCTCACGCTACCCAACACATGATGATGGTGATGATGATGATGATGATGAGAATGATGCTCATGATCACGATGATGTTGATGATGATGCTCATGATCATGAAAGTGATGACGACGGCGAAGGCCGGCTTCGAACGGCGAGCTCAGCGACGAGGAGGTGCCGCCGCCGCCGACACAACACATATGCGGAGGAGGCGAGGTGTGGGGAGGTGAGCAAGATAAAAGTGAAGTTAAAGGGAAACAGCGCTAGCAGAGGAAACAGGGTAAAGGTGGAAGATAACGAGGGAGAGACACAACGAGGAAGCGAAATCAAGAGATAGAGAGGGAGGGGGGGGAGAGAGGAAGGCAGATAAAGAGTAAGAGAGAGGAAGAAAGACGGGGGTGAAACGAAGACCAGGGGTGGGAGAAGACGAACTAGCGACGAAGATAATGAACGATCACGAGCACCAAAATGAGAGGAGACGGCCATATACAGACAGACAGACTACTAGACGGACGGGCAGACAGACATGCAGACACGAGTATATATATATATATATATATATACATGTATTTATATATATACACATACACACATGCACAAAGTGACAATATTTTTACACGAGCCAAATTGATTGGGCCGCCGGCAGTTCCAACAGAAGCAGCAACAGCAGCAGTAGCAACAATAAGAACGACCACCATCACAACCCCCCGCCACCCCCCCCCCCGCGCTCGCAACACCAACACCCCACGAGCGGTGGCAGCGGTGATGATGACTTCTCTGCCGCTGCTGCTGCTGCCGCTGCCTCACAGCTTGGTCATTGCATTATCATTCCCACACATTGGGCCGGCCACTCAACTAGCAAGCTGGCTAGCTAACTCCTCACTTATTCATTCACGCGTGTGCACGCGCCCGCGTACCTTGTATGACACGATGATGGTACGATGAAGTCAGTCTTCTCCTCAGGGCTTCGGTAAGGCTACCGGTTGGTCGCGGTCGCGGGTCGCTTGCGCACTTCGGCTTGGCGTACTTCAGACAGCGACAACAACAACAACAATACTGCTAATTTAACTTAAAGTCGTACTAGTTCTATTATCAGCATCTCCTTTTTGTGTCCTTGGGAACGCCGAAAACGTCGGCCACGTCACACGAACTTGGCGGTTTACTTATTCAGCTCGCCCGTAACAAGTCGCAACCCGCCCGCCATCTTCTCCCTAGACGGCTACGTCAGCTGCTTAATCAGACAGCCAGCCGCCACAAAAAGAGCAACCGCCAAAACGCTTAGATAGAAAGGAGTAGCAATAGATTGAGAATACGTCATCTACGGACGGAGAGCAAGACACAAAGATAAGGAAAGACACCTAAGAACACGATAGATCCGACTCTGGCTACGCATCATTATCGCAACAACGGCAACAACAATCGCAACAACGGGAACAACAACAACAGCAACAACGACTCTAACAAAAACACAAACAACACAACAACAGCCATACGTTTAAAAATAAAATCCATAGCAGCAGTAAATACAGCTTCAGCAGCAGCAGCAGCAAACATAGCAATAACGACAAACAACAAAACTACTGTCGCGGCCCCTTTTGCAACAATGCATGCTGGTGCTAGTACCCTGTAGCGACTCCTTATAAAGTCCTCCTTTTTTTTATTCCCTACTTCCTATTCAATCAACACGTGACTAGCCGCTGGAATTGAAGCCCACGAACCCACTCTCCTACCGATCGCCGAACGTAAGATAACTGCTTTGCCGCTATATAGACCACTGCTCCTGCTCCCTAAACCTGCTAGTCTAACTAATACTATCATAGTCGAGGTGTTTGTCGTTTATATATATATATATATATATATATATATATAGTTTAGTGTTTATCGAAGATAATCAAGGTTATCAAGCGTTTGCTTGCCTGTTTCAATGTCACTGCCTGTTTCAAGGACATTCGGTGGGCGGTGCACCGTCTGCCTAGTGTCTGCCTGCTGTGTTGTGTTAGTGCCCCCCACACGTTATGGCAACTGGAATGAAGGGAGGGCAAAAGGACAGGGCCGAGAGAAAGAGGTATGAAATAGCAAAAGAAACAGCGGCTAGTAATCAAACCAGTCAAAGTAGGGTGATCGGGTTATGAAGGCAGAAATAGCAGCAGCAGCAGGTACTGTGCGAACCGACAAAATGAGACAGTACCAGCGCCTCCGTCTGTCCTGGCCGGAGGCGTTGTTACCGTCAAGCGCAATAACAACTGCAACAATAACAACAATACATTGAGGTCTAAGAGAACTCCCTCCTGATGCAAATGGTCACACACACACACACTAGATTTTTATATAGGTATAGGAGGTAAGAACGAGAAAGGAAAAACGCAACAGCAAGAACACAAGAGAAGAACATCGGAAGAGGAATAGCGAAGCCGAGTGCCCGAGAGAAACCGAGAGAGAAACAGTGCCCAGAGGAAGAAAGGAAGCAAAATGAGATAATTCGAAGGGGAGGGGCCGGGGGCTAGAGGAAGCATAG
This sequence comes from Dermanyssus gallinae, assembly GCA_003439945.1. NCBI lineage: Eukaryota > Metazoa > Arthropoda > Arachnida > Mesostigmata > Dermanyssidae > Dermanyssus > Dermanyssus gallinae. The sequence continues at coordinate 107,245 of QVRM01006003.1, forward strand.
CCAGAGTTGTAGAAGATGATCGTGCTTTGACGAGCGGCGTGTGCACGACGCGGTTCACGAATGACACTGTCGTCGGCGGCGCCATGGATGTCGCCTGCGCACGGCACGCCGCAGGCTATACACCACATATGAAGTCACCACCAGCAATGGCCGCTGCATGCAGGAACAACAACAACAGCAGCAGCAGAAGCAACGGGCTGCGTACTTGACAACGCCAATCACTGTATGAGCTCGATGCGTGCCAGCTATACACGAGGTGGTTGCGGTGGCGGCGGCGGCGGACTCACGAGTGGTGACCGAGACGCTCCTTGAGTGAATCAACGCTGCTGCTGCTGCGTTTGCGCTGATGTCGGACGCCACTGAGAGGGGGCTGCCGAGAGGTTCAGGGGGTAGCCGTGTAGCGGGTAGCTTGCTAGCTTGGTATGAGGATGTCCCACCATCTTCACCACCCTGCACGTGCGTGACTGTGTGGGAGAAACCAGCGACGATCGCAAGGATTCGCAATGCTGCTACTCCTGCTCCTGCGCCTGCTGCAGCTACTGGCGCCACTTCCACACCAGGGCTAGGGCCGTATGATCACGATGGTGACGACTCGCCTAAGGCAGAATAGCGCACGAGGAGTGGCGAACGATGTCCCCGAAGTCCTGCGGAGAAGACCCCCTTCGGGGTCTAACAAAGTGCGAGGCGAGGCGTTAGTCAGTCAGTCAGTCAGTCAGACTCGCAGGCCGCGCACCACAGCAGTTGTCACATCATCACCGTCCGTAGAGCGAATGGGTGACGAAAGTGAGCAGTTCTCTAGGTGTCTATATATATATATATATATATATATATACGCCTATAGAACTGCTCACATACCTCCATGTTTATGTGCATATACGCGTGTCTAGATAGATACTCGTCACGTTGGCCTTCTAACAAGTTGTCGCCACTTAGTTCACTAGCAATCAGAAGATGCTCGACGGTCATCGTCGCCTCGTAATAATCGCAGATTCTCCCTTTTCTCACAGCCTTGCTCCCTTTTTCGCCGAGTCGCGTCGTTATCTAAGAGCGCACAACATTGTGCCAGACCGAGACACTTGAATATGTCGCGCGTAGCTCTTCAAGCGTAAGTCTAGGCCCATATTCGACAGCTCGCCAATGTTTATTTCCTTACGCGGTTGCCCTAACCAATCGTTGCACCGCAATGTATCTTTCTCTTGAGTTATCCAGCGCGCGTCGTCATTCGCCCAGATGCAGACCTATTGGAGAAACGTGCAAGCACTTTAAGGCGCACTCCTGCACGGAGGCTGCCAAATGATATGCCACGGATTGATCATCCGATAAAGTCTGCACATACATGTGTCTATGGCCGGACGTTGTGTAATTATGTCTGCAACCGCGCCTAAGCAATCGTCTCGATTTCATTAGACCTTGTTGCCGATGTGCGACGTATACCAACATTAGCACAACATAAGTCAGCGTCGTCTTACTACCACAACACAAACATTTTGTTCGTTTGTTGATGCTTTTACTTGACCAGTGAGGATCTACCACAACGTCAGCGTAAAAACATGCAATTAGCGCTTAGTTATATAAAACATGTAAACATGTATTAGCTGCAAATACTGATCAACTTTTAAGGAGTCGCGCTATTCAGTGCTGCGCTTAACTGCACTGCTGACAAAGGTGCGGCCTCAAACTCCTGGATTATGATTGAATTTGATTTGAGCGTGCACTAACAACAGAGTGCACCCTACTAGCTAGTTAAGTTGCAGGCGGCCTATATTTACTCTTCTTAAATAATCTTATATCATTTTTGTTTGAATTGTAAATAACTCCAACGGAAAAAACGAGCGTCTATTTACGACCAGCAAAGTAGCACTCGCCAGTTTTAGTGGCGTAACTTTTGCTCAATCGGTGACGATTTTATTTGCAAGTCACGAGATTTCATTCGCTAAAAAGAGACTTTTTCGGACAACCGGAGAAGATTTTGCCTGCAAGCGGACGTTTTCAGCCAGCCAACTGCTGCGTTCTTAAACCAGCGAGATACTATCCGCGAACAAAAAATATTTCACCGACCACACTGAAAAACTGCATCTGTAAACGTTTCTACTACTGCAGCTAACAAAATCACTTAAGGGGTGCGTAGAGCGGCTCTTCAACTAGGTCTTACATTGACATTGACTGTCCGCAGCCACAATGTCACTGGCGCGGATTGCTCGTCATATTGGACGAATGACACTCTTGCCGCAAATGACGCAATGTGCGGTTCACAAATACGAACTCGGTGCACTCGCGAATCTGAATAAGTTAACAACATGCCGCGTCTCGGCAACAACTGTGCATGTGTTCTCTCAGAGCTACGATTAGCACAACCTTAATACTCGGCACTACTCGGCTTGGTGGTGGTGCCAAAAAGCTCATAGATATAGCAGCGAAGCGTAGCGTTTCGACTAATGCCAGAGACAAGCGAACATCGTCGCTCTGTGGCCTCGTATTGTTGTTGCCCGACAAAACTCAACAAGACTCAGCCACGACGATAGAGTCCGATTTCCTGTGCCGCAAAGACGGCGAAGACGGCCGCAGTGACCACTGCCCACCAATGAACAGACAGCCAGAGGCGCGATTCAGGCCGGGCGCGGACTGACGGCCTGTGGCGGGGCTCTGGTTTGCTTCGGATCACAATGGGGTCTCATCAACGCCCACCACCACTACCACTACCATTGCCATCAGCGCTAACTCAGCTCATCCACAAGACGAACGAATTCGAGCGTTGGATCTCTTCTTTCTTGCTTTATTTCTTTCATTCTTCCCTATTTTTTGGCCTGGCCCTGCTGCCGTCGTTGCCGCCGCCGCCGCCGACAGGCTTTTCTGATGATCGGATATATATTGCTTTTGTAACGTTATCAGGTGTCGAGCTCCGATCCGAGCGAGCCAGCGACCGACCGACCGAGCGACCCGTCAAGCGGGAAAGCGGCGAGTGAGTAGTAAGTCGTCATCCTCAGGAGGTGAAGGGACCGCATCAAACACCTCAACGAGCACTATCGAACCTCACCGCCAGTCTTTGCCTGCCCGCCCGCCTGCCTGCTTTCGGGCCTTCGTGAGGTGTTCCTCTGCCGTCGCTCCACCAAAAATCTCCACCGCCAACCGGCTTTCTCTACTCTCCCTTCCTTCGAGAGAGACATAGAGAGAAAATCGGCTTGAGATTCTCCAAATCTACTTTGCGCCATCACTACCTAATCATAACCGCTAATATCATCACCATCACCATCCTTAGTATCAACATTATCAGCCGTTGTCGTCGTAGCCGTCGTCGTTAATGGTGCAACGTGGCCGAAGGGGCACATCTGGGGCACTGTTCTCTAATCACACGCCCCGTACCACATACGCACCGACAGAAGTGCCCACATACGCACCGATACAGAACAAGGCCGGTATCCCCGCCGCCCCGTCACCAATTGCGGCAAAAGTAAATCAATTTTTTCCATCGTTGCCGCCGCCCTCGTCCTTACCAACCGTGTTGTTAATGTTGTCATTCGCTCGTCGTCGTCGTCATCATCATGTTGTACAATCGTGGGCAGCCGGTTGCAGATGGCTTGCAGCATCGTCTGTGTATAGACAAATTCCTGAGCCCAGGCCTCTCATCAAAACCATAGTGCAATGCGAACCGTATCGATTATTAGATCTTGACGGCTTAGCAACAGTGGCAACAACATTTTTGTTGATTATAGCAGCAGCAACAGCAGCATCTTTCAGCTACTGCTGATGCCGTCGCGTCATCAACGCGGATGACGTTAGATTCCTGTCGCCCCCTTGTTTAGGTTTCTTGATGGGCTCTGCCTCTCCCAACTGTGTCTCCTAGTGTATAGTATGGTTAATGACCAAGTTGAACTGTCTGTCAACCTCCGGGTACAGGTTTACCACCATCGTGTCTTTTGCAAGAGCACCCAGTCAGCATATGATGAGGCGAGAAGCCTCGTGGGCTAACTTTGGCCAAGTTTGTTTTATGATTTTATCTGCATTCAAATGCTTGGTCACTGTGCCCTCGGCATATGGTGTCGAACTATTCGAGAGTCTTGCAGATGAGCGGACGAAAAATGTTTACATGCAAGTTACTTTCTTAAATGGTTTGCAAAGCTCTTTAGAAATAATAATAATAATAATAATAATAATAATAATAATAATAATAATAATAATAATAATAATAATAATAATAATAATATAAATTATCCAAATCCAAAAGTTGTGTTATGTATCGACTAACTTATTAAAAAGACTTGTGTTATGTATCGACTAACTTATTAGCTGTTTCGTATTAATTCCATTATCACCGAAATAGAGGTTACGTTTCCAATAGAGCGGACTGGTGTCTCAGAATTTTTTCTCAGAGAGGTCAGTGCTTTCCCGTTATTTTTGTCTTTGGAAATTACACCCAAAATTAAGACAATCAATGCAGTGTTTACGTTTATAAAAAAAAACATTTTTATTATTCTAGTAGTCTTTAGTGTTAATCAAACCACAGTATTTGCTGCCGGTAAATTGCTCCACTCACATTCCTTAGTCAATAGCGGCAAAACTGGCAAAGGTTTCGCTACTAACTACAACATTTGGCCCCTACAGTGTTAGGCAAAAATATTCTGTTAGCTATAAGGGACATATAAATATAATGTATTGCCAGTTGTTGTTAATAATACGGCAAACGTTCAAAAAAGTATCGAGAATGCGAGGAGAATCAAACAAATAGAATAGAGGACATTAAACAACCGCCAGCAATTCAGGCAGCAGCTATCGCTCTACCGTATGTAAGAGAAATGTCTTCTCTCTTTATAAGAGGCGCAATGGGATACCCCCTACTTAGACTACAAAATAAGGCTGCACGTTCAGACTTCTCAGCTGCTACCAGCAACAAGCACGTAAATGGATAATAATAAAGGCTTGCATCGCGAATAGAAAAAAACCACATACACTTTCAAGGTAAGGTAACTTATTTGGAGGTTAACCAGCTGTACTTTTACTGCTATGTTACTGCTAAGTATATGTTCGAGGTTTGTCATGATTTTTATCAAAACTTTTTAAACCATACAACAAATTGTTACGGTTATAATACCAGTACGATGAGTTGCGCCAAAATTGAACAAAAATTCCGGCAACTCAACGGCATGAGCATCCGAAACAATAATACAAAGAGCAACACATATAGGAGCAACGACAATCGTAGACAACGAAGTAAGCGACGGTACCTATAGCTAATAAAAAGAACAGCAGTAACAATATCTAATATTAAAATAACTGTTACAGTAACCACTGATTACAATGCGACGAAATGTATTTATAGACCATAGAAGAAAGACTAACAAAACAACTACGAAAGCAGCTCAATAACACAAACGGCCAAATTAGCAACAACCGCACGAGCAATAACAACAACAACAACAACAACAACGACAACAACAACGACAACAACAACGACAACAACAACGACAACAGTAGTAATAACAATAGCAACAGCAGCAACAACAACAATAGCAACAGCACCAACAATAACAACATTAGCAACCACGACAAGAACAACTGCAGTTGCTCATTATCACCACATCGACAATCACCATTGTCATCATACCGCCATCACACCATTATCAACCGCTGTGGTCATGACGATGATGCCATCACTGTTAATCGCCGTAAAGCTCTCGTGGAGGGGGGGGGGAGGAATCCTTCAATTTGCTTCCAGACAATGTGTAGCTCGCAACAACAGGGCGGCACTAATCTACTCTCCAGCCGTTCTCCCCTATTCTCTCGTTCATCCCACGGCGGGCGCACTTATTCGGCCGGGTCGTCGCCTGAGATCGCGCCGTCGCTTCTGCCGCTGCCGCTTCGAGACACAGCCCATAGCCCATAGCTGTCGCGGCTGCCGGTCTGCCAGTAGTGTTGTTAGTTGGCTCTGCTGTGTAGGTAGGTAGTCACTTTCACTAGCAGCGCTATCTCAGCGTCTCCTACCCCGTGCCGCAGCTCTTGCAGCGGCTCCTAGCTCGCCGACCTCCATCCCCTCCCCCCTCCGCCTTCCTTGCAGTCCTCTACTATTTAGCGGACACACAGCTCCACTTCCTTCCCAGACAGAGGAACACTCTCGTGACGAACACACATGACGCACGACCACACACACACACACACACAGATACTCAGACACTCACACAAAGATAGACACATTGACGCCCTTCATACACATGTTGTACACTCGTTCCCACTTTCGCGAGGGACGCGACTCGACGACGAGAGTTTTCCAGTGCCCGTCTGCCCCGGGTCGTCTCTCTATTTCTGTTTTGTCGGCGCTGTCTGTTGTCTCTATCTTCACGTGGCGTAACGTGGCCAGCCAAGCATTCACCAAGGCGCATCATTTTCTCGTCGTCACCTCGTCCACGTCCACCTGACTAGCGTTGATAGCGTTAATAATATCGTTTCAATCAACGCATTCATCCATCCGATTAAATCGTTTCAATCAACTCATCCTATCCGCCGATTAAATCGTTTCGAATCAACTCGTCTACCCTTCAATCAAATTGTTTCAATCAACTCATCCATCATCCGTCGATCAAATCGTTTTCAATCAGCTCATTCATCCGTCGATCAAATCGCTTCAATCGGCTCATTCATCCGTCAATTAAGTTGTTTCAATCAACTCGTCGATTCATCGAACTAATCGTTTCAATCAGCTCGTCTATCCATTGATTAAATCGTTTCAATCAGTTTGTCCATCCATCGAGCAAATCTTTTTAATAAACTCATCTATCCTATCCATCGATCCATCGTCTATCCAACAACATATCATATTCGCCCATTAATTTCGTCCATATTTGTTCACCGTCAATCCGTCAATCTCTACAGACATCCATTCATTCACCAATCTATTCGTGTTCCATCAATTTAATAATCATCCATCAACATCTTCGAGAATACATCCAACAGTCCACCTTCTTCTCGTGTATCTAGCAGTCGATCTTCAGGCCACGATTTATGGAGCCCTCGTTCCATCAATCTTTTATTTATCACGGGAATCACTAGCCAGGCCACTCTGCAACCCTGCCAATCCTCTGTTTGTCCGTCCAAGTACCGAATATTAGCGTAGTAATATATATTATCAAATATATCGTATCCATTTAGCATTCGTTGATCCATCCCATCAATTCGTCCATCCCACCACACATCGAGTCGTCTAGCAGTTTGCTCGTCCATCCATCCATCAATCGATATGTCCATCTAATCATCCTTTGCTCGAATGCTCGTCCAACAAGTCGCTCTCGCCACTCCGCCGTCCATCACTTCATCCAACAATCGATCACTTCGTTCATCCATCCATCAATCTTTCATCCATCCAACGAGACGGACGTCTCGCCATCCCGCCGCCCATCCATCCATCAATCGTCCATCCATCAGTCGATTGATCATCTCGTCCATCAATCCATCACCTCGTCCATCCAAATATCCATGAAGTTGCTCGTCTAATCATCCGTCCCGCCATCCCGCCGTACATTTATCCATCAATCGATCGATTCGTCCATCCTATAATCAAACATTAGGTTGCTCGTCTAACCGCCCGTTCCGTCTTTTGTTTTTGGTACGAAGCTGCGCGCCCGATTACTTTCAAGTTGCTGCTGCTGCCGTGTACGACCACTCATCCACCAGACATCTAGCCTACAGCATAGCCCTCTTTTACCCCCCCCCCCTTTCCCCCTGCCATGATATCCGCGATCAGCGTTGTGATTATCCCCTCCCGTCCACTCGGCCACTGATTGCACTAGTTGAAGTACTCGTAGTAGTAATAGTGGAAGCTGAAGTACTGGTAGTGATAGTAGTAGTATCGGTGCAAACTTCGCGCTACTCGCCTGTAGCCTGCAGGGAAACGGGGAAATAGAGGAGCGGGCTGCAGGGCAACGGGCTGGCGATAAGGCGATGAGGGACGGAGGGTTGTCGGATGACCAGGGCACGGTCCATGGTCGCTAGAGAGCAGCTGCGTAGCACTAACTAACTACTAACATCTACGCTCAGCCCTCTTTTGCACTCTCTTGCGGTGGGTCTGTTGCCACTGATGCTGCTGCCCTGTTGCTGGTCGAACTGAAGGCTGGTTAGAGGCTTCATCGTCGAAGTTTTTTCTGTCGTTGTTTTGTTCGCTACCGCCGTTAAGTTGTCAAATGCTGCTGAGGCTATGCGGTACGAGACAGCATGAAAGGAGCAGTGAAAAATGATGACGAGAACCACTGACCTCCGTTCGTGGCTGACTACTACTACTACTACTAAGGAACTAGCCCAACCACCGCCTACTGCTTCCACTGGCGATGACTGCCAGGATCTAGACCATCATCGCTACTAGGACGGGACCACAACTAAACACCGCCACTGCATGTACTTCGTCGTATAGCAAGGGTCGTCGTTTGCAGGGAAAAGGATGAGGTTCAGGCCTTTAGTGGGAGGGGGGGGATAAGGGCGCCCGAGGGCGGCTGAGAACAATTCAAGTGCTGTTGATGATCTTGTTAATGATGTTGATGATGATGTTCTTGCTATTGTTCTTGTCATTACTGTTGTTTTGTTGTTGCTGCTGCCGTTATTAACCCAGTCACCGTCAAAGTTGCTGTCGAGGTAGCGAACAACAAAAACAGCAGGGAAGAGGAACGTAAGCAAAATATTGAGGTGAACTAAAACAAGCAAATTAAAAGGGAAAGCACGAAGACAGATAGATACATAAGGACGTAGCAACAAAAATAGTGACTGAGACGCTGCCTTAGACAGCGCTGAAAGCGCGAAAGAGGTAAAAAGGTGACAGAGAGGCCTAGACAGGATGAAGCAGAGGGAATATGAATCATTGAGAGCAAAAGCTGAAAGACAAACCCGATGGAGAGAGACAGCAAGAGAGAGAAAGAGAGATCATGGGGAAAACGTATATGGACGGCGTGTGTCTGGGCGTCAGTTTATCAGCCAGTGTATTCACTCATCGAAGGGTTCTCCGCCTACGCTCTGGATTCGGGCTCGCTGCCCTTTTTGCTTCTTGTTG
>QVRM01006004.1:0-286086 GCA_003439945.1 Dermanyssus gallinae
TATTCTAACTATCATAACATTTCAAGCAATTCATTAGGAAACATACTGTGTACACTGTAACGTCAGCAATAGATTAATAGCGACGTGACTTAAACTATGTTTGGCTGGCATATCGACAAGATAAGCCAAACGACTTGAAACTTTCCACAACGTCGTCTCCTCGCGCTAAATCGTATTCTATACTATTCTCGTAGTGCCGTACGATTTGTGTAGGGTCGCCTCGGAGGTGTTCCTGTGTTCCAGTATTGATAGTCTCGTATTGAGCTTCTTGAGAGAGGATATATCAGCTGCTGCTGCTGATGTCGTTGACGCAAAAACTGGCTTTATAATTTTTTTGGAAATCCACTAATTCCGTGATCCCACTTAGTTTAGTATACCAGTCAGTTCGTTAGAGACCGGAGTTCACATGGTCCGCGTGCAATGCTCGGGGAAACTATATCTTCTAAAAGTGTTACTTAAGCAACTTATATGGCATCGTGGAACGCGGAAATATTCACTGCAGACCTCTGAGCTAACGAGGTCGAAGTCCATAACTTTTGCTTGAAGTGCCCGGGCAAGTGTGTATTCTGAAAGCATTGCTCAAACGATTGTATACTCTTCGTGCCATGACGTCTTGACGAAACGGAGGCATCCACTGAAGACATACAGCTAATGAGGTTTTGCGGCCCATTGTGAGGACGAATATGGGACTATGGTTAGAATAAATGGGTGTCCTCTACACACACGGTAAGGAAGTCATCTCCAGGAAGTCCTTTCAGTTTTCTACTGCGTTATGGTCTAGGCTGGTATAAAATGGTAGACTAGTATTTTTTGATTGCATAGCTGTAAACCCAGGAAGCAAAGAATCCTAGAATTTGCTTATTAAGATGCCTACATAAAGGATTAATAATAATGTTACCACGCAACCAAAGAGTCAATCTAAACCCAAGGACTAGTTTCCCATTCTGCTGCAACGAAAGTCTAGTCAGCTGACTAGTTCTTGGGTGAAGGTGTTGTTCTTTTCAGGCGTTCTATATGTAACGCCCTGGTTTATGTCATAGTAAATAGACAGACGGTTAAAGCACTTCTGGTGTACGTCAAAAATGGCCCCACTTAGCAAAAATTGGCCAAAATTTAAAATCACCTTGTTTTTATATATTAAAATAAGTTTTTATCCTATTCCAGCATTTATTTGAGAAGACTTAGAACAACTAATTGCCCTTGGAGTCTGAACCACACGCCTCACATGTTTGACCTGTGTTTATTTTTTGCATCTAAAACGGTACCCACCGGTCCACCCAAATCGCATTATAAATCTTCTGAAAACTCGTCAGTCCAAGAAGCGTCTGTGCGTGACATTGGTCACGCACAGAAGCGACCACGCCGTTGCGTTCACCCGTGATTGACCACTGAGACCACGTCCGACGCCTGACTAATTTACGTCACACAACACTCGGTTGATCAGCGCCTTGGATAAGTGTAACTATCTTAGACGGTAGATTCACAGTTTTAGTGATCTCGATGATGAATCACTTTGCTCAACAAGTTGCCATTACAGCATAGCTTAGTTCTACTCCGGACCCCTCTCTGCTGGTGGTTGTTCATTTTGCAATCGCCAGGTTGGCTTTAGCACTCGAAACTAACCCGAGCACCGTGTTCTTGCGATAGATTATGACTATACTCTCGCGGTCCAGCAAATCGTGCCAAAAAAGGGTCGCTTTTCCTCACAGAACCCCACTCTCTAGGCAGGTTAACACTAGAGCCTCGGCAGTAGAGCCGTCAACAATCAGTGTTGCAACAAAGCATATGGCTGTACAATCCGTGCTGTGGAACCACCCATTCACAAACCCAAGTTTTCAAGAGGACAATTTGTTTTGGTTCAATGCCCAACTTTCGGTTCTCTCAGAATTTGTCGAATTACATCTCATATAAGTATTTCCGAGGGCCAGAGAGGAGGATTTTTGAATTTTGCTTTCTAGGACTGTTTTCGCTACTTGTCAATAACCGAATTTGTTCCAGTTGGAACGCTTCCGGCTGTACTCGGAAATGTTGCACTATTAAATATTGTTTTTAACAACAAATTCCGTTTATCAAAAAAAAAAGATGTGACAGCGTGGTATAACCTCATTGTGGCATATCTTTGCTAATTCTTTACAAATACATTCCTGACATGTGCGAACATTTAGAATCGATTCCCACGCAGGCTTCCGTTTGCAAATCCAAATGGTGTTCCCATTGCGACCCTGCTTGCCTATTCCTCTCTTTGCTGCTCCTTCGAAAGGTCTCGCCACTCTAGTTGATGTTTGTATCTATCGCTTTCTTTATCCGCCTATAAGTACGAGGCGTCCTTTCATATCGGAACAATTGTCACGAGTCACGAACGGCATAACAGTTCGCCGCGTTGGGATGAACTGCGACTACGAGAACTAACCTTTCTGCTGTTAACTCCCCACGCCCTCTTCTTGACCTCGCACTCAAACTTTTTGGTGTTTCCTACTTAGCATGTCGGCATGCGACAGCAACCGTAAGCCATATACCCAGCGCGGCGCAAGATACCTATTTCTCTGTTAACATCCAGGTGTTCTGCTGAGCGCCGTGGCCTAATCGCCACAGTCCTATCGTCTTCGTCAGCATCACAAAGATGTCTAGAAATCCTAACCAGACGCCTCAATGGGTTTCGCGATCTCAAATCAAAGAATCGATTATTCCACTATAGTTAATGCTGTTCTTAGCGTCGAACTTTTCGAGTAGCCCGATAGTCTGCATGTTTCCCCAAAGTTCTGTTGATTCAGTATGTTGTGGCCTGTCCGCTACTTTCTCCATAGACACAGTAGTTGTTAGTTAAGCCGCCGCTGGTGTGAAGGAGACACGCCAAACATGCACACGCCTCAAACAAACACTTAGCTGGGCACTGCTCGCGGCTGGCCCGCTGACGCAGGTTCGATCAACACGATTACATCCTCCATGGTGCATAGGCTCGCCCGCTTATCATTGCCAGGACTATTCCCTAGGCTCTTTTGTATCCCTACGCCGCACCCTCCGCCCAGATCTGAATTACGAATGCGCCAAGAAGTTATCTATGCAGTTACCGTCTGAAGAATGCACTAATCAGATGTCGAATAGGACTACCGCGGCTCCTGAACCCACCACTTAAGGGAGGAACTCAACACGAAGTACAATGGCCCCGGCACCGGTTTCCTCTCGCACTTTACTATGCAGCCGATTGCCGGATACGGGCGGTTCCACACCTATATGTAGAGTGCTGGCAAATTTGATCTAGAGGTATGTGTCATCTCCACCCTGCAAGCTTCCGATGATATGGACCACATCGTTGCTGTCTGCTCCAGCCTTTTACCGCATCGGTGTTCATCCACCTGCCCACCCACGGGCGCAGATATGAAACTGACTGACACGTCGTTGATGACCTCGGTTAGGCCTGGGCGAAAGATGCAGCATTTTTTTACCAAAATCGTCATGAAATCATGAAAAACAACCGCCTGGAAAATTAATAGTATCTATATCCTGGACCCTTAGGAAAACCTCCGCCGCTTAGCATGTACTCAAGCATCCCGGTCGATAACCCCTCAAGCCATGACGGGCAGGTAGAGCAGACGACTCCTCCCTCAGGGGCTCGAAGCACTGGACAACAGTACCGAACCATGAGAGGTGTGCAAGAGAAAGTAGGGCTTTTAGTGGGTAGCCCCAGATAACCGAGAAGTCTCACGCTACCCACACGCTTTATCACGCCCAGACCTTTCCATCAGCGTTGGGTGTGCATAAAGCACTCCTCCCTAACCTCTGTAAAAAGGCGCTGTTGACCTGCCAATGAGTGCCACCGTCCTGTTGATGCCGTATGAGCTGAACCAGCTTTAGGGCCAGAGAGGCTGATATCTGTTGCTGTAAGACACTTCATGTGGGTCAGACATTTGCAGAGCTATTATATAGCAGCCAGCACGGCTGAAAGAGGAGCTTAAAAACTCAACTACACATTCGTGAAGCGCGCAACATGCAAAGCCAGAACTGATTAACTTCGATATATATCGAACTATATGGATACACATCCGGGCTGACCTATAAGAGAATAGCCGCAGCTCGGCTCCACAAGCCCTGTGCTAAGCAGGTATGCTAAAGTATGCGGCCTCCAAGCCACAGACCGACTTCGATCAGAGTCCGGAGTAGAATCACCTGCGTGGGTCGTGACATGCACTCGACGAAACCATAGCATCAGTCATCTTTAAATGCAACAACAATTATGTCACGGATTCTGCAAAGCCTTTTGCACGGTTGAGTTTGCGAAAATAACCCAGTGTCTGTACGTTCCGATCGGACCAGAGAGACCGAAAGATGAAAACTGAATATATCTACTAAACCATGTTCTCCCATGATATAAACGAGGGACTGTGTGTTATCAAGCTAAATTATATTAGCCATCATTTTATACGAGGAACGCTTAGAGCGGCAGCACATTTGTTTCTAAGCATCCATATCAGCATCACCAATGTATCCACCTCCAATACCTACTGAGTGGGTGCAATTTTATTGTTTGGACGACCTATTCTTTGTAATATCTTAGTTTGTATTAGTATTGTATAGTTTCATTTGATCCTAAAGCTAGGGCCTCCGAAGAAGGATGGATATTGGATATTGAACATATATCTATTAAGCTATGTTCTCCCGTTGTTTAAGAGAGTGACTGTGTTGTCTTCGTGTTCGCCGTCGCCACCGGTGGTGGTAGACTGTGGTGATGACACCGGATGGACGGACCCGGTCTGCCTGTCAGACAGCCAGCATGCCTACCTGTGTGTACGAATCCGGCAAGCGGATACGTTAGATCGAAACTACAGAAATGATTCTGTGAAGTACTTAGATCTTAGCATGCCTACCTACCTACCTACCTACCTGGCTATGACGAAGTGCTCGTGGTATCGGACCTCGTTCGGCATGATGCTCCGATTCGCCGGCGGAAGGCTGTCGCTCTCGAGCCCGATCAGGTGCGACCTCATCGTGCACAGCACCTGGTTGACGGTGTTGGCCAGGTCCTGGAAGTATTGCGCCTTGCCGTACGCCGTCTCGTTGGCCTTGTGGTCGACGTACGCCTGCTCGATCAGCACGCAGTACGCCTGTATGTCGTAGTACGTCTGCTGGTACTCGGGCACGTCGGCGAGCAGCGACTCGGCGGGAATCCCCTGCGGGTCCTGCACGGGCTGTGGCAGCCACCACGTCGGCAGGTCGTTGTGAATCTTCTCGAAGTTGCGGGCGGCCGTCTCGCCGAAGTGGTTCGCCAGCCACTGGTGGGTGACGCCGCCCACCTCGCCGGACAGCAGGCCGAGCCGACGCGCCATGTCGCCGAGCAGCAGCTGCAGCCCTTCCCAGCTGTTCGCCTTGACGGGCGGGATAATGTGCGGCCCGCACGGATACTCCCAAAAGCCCATGCCTTTCGGGTCGATGACCGCCGCCTGGAACGGCGTGACGTCGTCCCACGCGTCCGACTCCTCATCGGTGTATTCATCGGTGTCCTCATCTAGCCTATTTTCGTCCTCATCTTAGCCTAGTTCGTCCTTCCCAGTCGCAGACAATCGACATCATCGCCGCCCATCATCGTCATCGCCGCCACCACACCAGTAGTCATATTCATCTGCAGGTTCCCTGTATGCCATCGGGAGAGCCGGAAAGAGAAGCGCAGCCGAGCAGCCCACCGCAGTAGCAGAGTAGAAACAGAGCAATTGGCGGATGGCGGCGGCGGCAGATGTCGGTGGTGGTTAGGGACACACGCGTTATTTGGTTTTCATCGTCGTGAACCTTGCGCCATATGTTGCTTGTGGTTTCTAATAATCCGTTATATATATATACATATATATATAGTGTTACATGTTGTTTACATTTACAAATGAAATATGCATGTATTGTAAACAACTTTCACAATATATATATATCTATATATAGATCTATAGACTATATAGATATATCAATATGGAATATAGATATATATATATATATATATATTATATGTCTGTAATATAATACTAGAGATATATATAGATATATATCTATATATATATAAGTGTAAATGTTGTTTACATTACAAATGAATATGCATGTATGTAAACAACATCCCACAATATTTATATATAGATATATATATATATATAAAGTGTAAATGATGTTTACATTTACAAATTAATATGCATGTATGTAAACAACATTCACAATATACATATAAATATATATATATATATATATGTAAACTGTGAATATTGTTCACATACACAAATGGGTATGCATCTATGCAAATGTATATCAGTGTTAATACTAAACAGGCGCTGTTCTGTTGGGTGTGAGAAGAAAAGTGTAAATGACACACCGAGCGTGGTATGTGACACACAAATGCAGTTTCGCTTTGTAGCAGAGCCTATAAACCAGCGATCCTACCTTAGCTTTAGTGTCGTGTAGGCTAAACTTTCAGGCTTACCCTTAGTCAACATTTACCGTCTACGGGACTGCTTTCGCATTGCTTCGTAAGACGACCCCATCAAAACAGTTGTGCAACGACGGGGCTCGAACCCGTGCACCTATGTGTCTTCTCCGGTCGCGAGACGCACGCGAATACACCACGCCACCGGGCTCGACAGTATCGTGCAGTCTAGGTGCAATACTATAGTCGCTTAGCGTGCAGTAGCGTGCATCTTATACCATCTATGAGATCAGACCAATTTGTGTATCCGATAAATGCTTTATATTGCAAAGCGCACACGGTTTTAATACACCTAACGTGATGGATCAGTTCACAAATGCCGAAAAAGCTGATATGCATTTGATGTGCGGTAAAGCAGAAAGTAACGCGAGAAGCGCGCGCAGGTTATACGCGTAGAATGTTCTAAATATGCGCCTACCTCATCGCGATACGTTTACGAAATTACATCATCAGCTCATCATGTCAAACTGTATCAGTTCACGGTCGTTACTACGACGTCAGACGCCCGAGACGAACAATGAGAATGGCAATTATGAAAGAAATGATCGTTAAAAAACTAGCCCAGCGTCCTTGGGCTAGTTGGGCATTAGGACAGTAACCGCAAGTAACGGTTCGTGTATCAGCACCGTGTGCGCAGAGTACTGAACGGCTAAAAGCTGCATCCGTACCAGTTTCAGATAGTTCAAGCTTTAAAGCCATGGGCTGATTACTGTCGCTGATTATGGTCTGCAGGAGGAAAAAGTAAATGTGCGCCACCTCTGCTCATTACATACAAGACTTTGTTTACACAAGAGGGTGTGTCTAATGCACATAATTCCCATTGTTGGAATTTGGGCCTGTAATTTGGACCAGGGAAAACCCGTACCTGATCCGCCCGTATGCACACCAGGTTCGTTTCTTCCCGAGCGTCTGGGCTGGCATGATGAACAACCACATCATACGCCGCTAGAATATGAAGGCACCTGGGATGAGACTACGATGAAGCGAGGGGCTGGGGCAATCCCTCTCGGGTAAGAAGTGATGAAAGCAATCGACAGGGAACCACGGGAAAAGCGCACGGAAAAGATTTGATAAGATGTGAACACATGATAGATACACTGGTTCTCGCACCATGCTGGGGAGCTCTATTCAATGAATGCTTAGACTAGGGAAATTTCATAGGCCTAGAGGAAAGAGACATTAAAAATCATTCCCAGAGGAAAGGGGTAGAAACGGAAACAGAGGCTTAGAAGAATAGCAATAAAAAGCTGTTTGTACAAACTAGTTTTAAACAAGCAAATAGCAAGGAGACTGGGAGATTTGTTGGAGGAGTGGGGAGTAATACTGGAAAATCAGTTCGGATTTAGGAAAGAAAGATCAACTCGCTCAGCAATTGGGGGGCTGCTCGGGGCAATTTGGGATTCGCTGTCTAGACCGAAGAATTGCCTATATGCTGTGCATTTAAAAGCTATGTTTGACATATCACCAAGGAATTATATAGTTAAAGAGCTAATAAAAACAAGCTTTTCCGAACCAATGTTACTTATCAACACCTTGAACTAAACCACAGCGCTGATTGATAAAAGGATCGAATTTCGCCGCCTGGCCAAGGATAACGTGCTTCTAATCAGGGTAATAGAAATAAAGTTTGTAAACAAACTTACATGCCTAGGGATCATCTTATCAACAAGCGGTATTAGCTTTTGAACATATATCCAAGAGAGGGCCACCATTGCAGCTGCGGCAATTAAATGCCCACATATACCCTCGATTCATGCAGCAGTTGCTCTTTTCGGGATACAGATAGAACCTATGTGGTATTTCACTAATATGAAATAAGGTGGGTATGGATGAATTGCGTTTAATTGACGGGGTGAAGTTTTTCTTTCTTAAAAGGGTTTTCGCGCTACTGAGTGCAGAAGTAGGGTTGCCAACGTGCCGGAAGGTGACCCATTGCTAACGAAGGATCTGTAAAGACGATAAAATCTAAAGAAAACGTGCGTCTTTGACATTAATATGCGGAACTGGCAAACCAAAAGTATTGAAGTGGAAATAATGCTTTATAGAACAACAGCAAGGAGGAGCAGTAAGGAGCACCAATATAAAACCTCAACATCTTACAACGGCTTTTGCAGCCCACGGAATTTCTCACGCTCTGTGCAACGTGGAGGGTTTTCATGAACCACAAGATGGTTGTCGATGCAGGCAATTCTGGAGCAAATTTGATAGATACCACGCCTCAGGATGTTTGGCGGTTGGGTTCATACAATAACTAGCAAATCGCGTTTCACCTTACCATCCGGCCTGAAAAATCGTGGCCTGCGTAGACGACAGCGACTGCTATGTACGGCGTACTATATCTAGTAAAGTAAGTTTTCGGACTGACCCTCAGCCAAGATTTAACGTCCTCGGAACTGTTTTTCACATTGCTTCATAGACGGGCCACCCCCATACATACAAATGTGGAGCAACGGTGGCGCTCGAACCCGCGCTGCACCTATCTAGTGTCTCCTCCGGTTGCGAGGCGCAGACTTAATCCGCCACGCCATCGGGCTTGACACGGCGCTACATCCGCCCAGAGGAAAAGAAAAGAAGTGCAAACGAAAAGCAACAAAAGGGAAGGAGAGAGAGACAGAGAGACTCGAATATTGTCAAACATCATCAGCGACAATATTCAGTATATGCAGTAATGAAGCTACTCTAACCTGCCGAGCTAATGCGGGATTGCCCCACACTCGAAAGCCACCAGATGGCACGTAGCTTCGCGAGAGCACTCGCGGCGCTAGAACTGCCACAACCGCCACGAGCACGAAGAAGAATCGCATTCGTTGTTGCTGTTGCCTATGATGTTGCTGCTGCTGGTGTTGTTGTCGTGGTCGTCGTGGTGGTGGTCGAATTAACAACCGTTGTCGTAACGGTGCCACTAAGGACCGATCCATGATCACTGGTAGTGGTCGTAGTACGGGCCTTGCACGGGCCAAAGCACCTCTCGCGTGGCGCTTGGCTCTAATGCCCTCGAACCGTGGTCCTTCCGGCTGATCTGGGCAGATTCTACCATATTATTGTCGTCGTCATCGTCGTCGCCGTCGTCGTCGTTGTTGTTGGCTGCGGCGGCGCCTGCGTTCTCGTTGTTGTTAAAGTTGTGGTAGTGTTGTTGTTGTTGTGGTGTTGTTGTTGTTGTTGTTGTTGTTGTGGTGTTGTTGTGGTCGTTGTTTATAGCTATGCTGTCTGGCGCCGTTTTTCCGTCAACAACCAGAACTACAGGATGCACACGTTTTTGCCCGACAACCTTTCCCGACAAGTGAGACCATTTGCTCTAGAGACATTTAAGAACAACATGCTCGGCATCGAAACTAGTTGCCAGCCAAGTAGTTGTCGTAACACGAACACCGTCCCGTAACACCGCCCGTGTTAGTTAGTGGTCAAGAGTTCTGTCCGACAATTAAGTGTTGCGACGAGCTGTGCTTTATCGACTGACTACTACTACTACTACCCCTACTACTGATCGTGCATCTCTCGGCCTCCGGCAGGGGAGTCGTAATAATTGATTGGCCTTATGGCTCGATTTTGCTCGTAGCTCAAACTTTATGACGTGATAGCAAACAACTCGTCGTCGTCGTGCCCAGTTCATACCTGCATCCTTTGAATATTCTACACATAGACCACATGATGTTTTTGTCTGTCTCTTTCTCTCCTTATATATATATATATATATATATATATATATATATATATATATATAATTTCTTTACAGCTGACTTCCGCAACAACTCAATCCCGTATGATTTTCTCGGCATGTTCTTGTAGTACAGATTCCGTGGGATACAACAGCTGAAATAGGACAATCGCGCCAACATGCGATT
Organism: Dermanyssus gallinae; assembly: GCA_003439945.1. Classification (NCBI taxonomy): domain Eukaryota; kingdom Metazoa; phylum Arthropoda; class Arachnida; order Mesostigmata; family Dermanyssidae; genus Dermanyssus; species Dermanyssus gallinae. The sequence continues at coordinate 10,294 of QVRM01006004.1, forward strand.
TGTAAACAATCTATCCCGTCGCTGCCGAGAAACGCAACGCAGTTAGCCTTTTTGGAGTATTCGCTTTTCGAGCATTTTGTTGACAATGCAATTTAGTAGTATTGCCATCTACAGGTGGCATCAAAGCTTTTTTGACCGCAGAACATTGCAAGCAAGTTTTGTGCCACAATACTAACCAGGCAAAACCTTATAATACCAGCAAAAGTGAACCTTAACACAGCTACGACACGTATATATATATTTACTTCAGAAACGCCTTTAACAGTATTCGGGGGGACCATTTATTGAGTGCGGTGAAAGCCTATATCCCGAGTATGTTCTACCAGATGAAACTAGCTTATAATGCGTCTTCCTGCCTTCTCCTGTCGCATGATGTCACAATGTCGCAAACGGGGGTGCAGCAGGGCGACCCATTGAGTCCCCCCCTGTTCTGCCTGGCTGTCAAGGAGTTAGTCAACTCCCTTGAGTGCCCTCTAAACGTATGGTACTTGGACGACGGTGTTCTGGGTGGCGTCCTCAATGCGGTTCTGAGGGACATCACCGAGTCATTGAGTTCGCTGAGCCGAGTGGCCTGGCTCTAAACCCTGCAAAATGTGAGGTCCATGTTGTAGGAGGTGCTGCTGACTCCGAAGTGGTAAAGGCTCTCCCAGGGTACAAAACTCTCGGCACGGATTTAGAGTTGCTAGGCGTCCCCCTATTCCCGCAAAGAATTCTACAGTTCCTCGAGAGGTGGCTGGTCAAGTTAAAAAATGCAACGTCACGCATTCACTTGGTAGGTTCTCACCGAGGCCCTTTTCTTCTGAAACCATAATTTTATATAATACAAGTTTATTTCACCAGAAATTAGTAGATATTACCTAAAATTCATATCGGCAAATAACATCTTTCACTACTGCATGCATCGGACCAGCTTTTATTTCCTTGCATTGCAGTATGTGGTATCGGCCAATATGACACGTGCCACAATATTTACATACACAGTCTTCTATTTCAAAGCTGTACTCTTTTAGGCATACAGGGTGCGGCAAATAATTCCGCACTAAACGTTATCGCCCGTTTCGCAATTTGTATCTAAAGGAAACAGATATTTCAATCTATTTTTACGCGCCGTTAGAGGCACTCCTGAGAAACATTTTAATTCAATGTAGCCACCATCAATTACACGTTCAATTCTGGCGCGAAAGCGCCCACAGTCCTTCTTCAAAGTTAGCGGATTAAGATTCTTGAACGATTTGACAATGGCTCTGCGTAGCGCTTCTGTGTTTGCATGTCGAGGACTTGTTAGACTCTTGCTCAACAACGCCCCATACATAGAAATCCAGGGATTCAAGTCTGAACTGCTAGGGGGCTACATCGTCTTGTCCCAGAACGCCGTCATGTTGCCCCGCAGCCAATCCTGGACAAGGCTGCTGGTGTGGGCGGGAGCGCCGTCTTGTTAAAAGACACATATTGTCTTCCATTGGACACTCTATTAATCTATGGTTTTACCACCTTTGCAGACACACATAAATACACTTCTTTTGTTACGGTTTCGTTGTCTGTCAAAAGTGTGGGGGCATCGCGTCTCCTCGTTCGGCACAACACTTAGGACGGCACACTGGTAGGATGTTTGGTTATATGCACGATTGGTGCATCCTGACGGTCCTTTGCGAGCCAACCGGTCATCTTTCGGGTTATGTTTTCGGTCAATGGTGAAGATTTTTTCGTCGGAGAAAGATCGAAGATGTCGTTCGTGGATCAAAAACGTGGGGTTGAGATGGCAGCAAGTCATCCTCTTGTTTTTCGCCGGCCTGAGACAAACATCTGTTCCTGACTTTGAACGTGCAAGACTTGTGCGCAGTTTATTGTTGATAATCCGACGATAGAACGATTCCCTCTATATTGATCGCTAAGCCCTAGCCTGTCTCTCCACTCTGTAGCGTCGGGCAATGTCGTAGACCGTTTTATTTTATATTCCGTGATGGTGATCATTTCGGATGTCGATTGTAAGTCTACAGAGTATGCGTCTGTGTGACTGTGATACCCGCTTCCAACGGTTGTCGATATATGCAGAAACCATCGGTGAACTTTCTCAATGGCAAAGTTCAAATTTCTCTTTCTCTGTGGGGCGATACTGCTCTACGACCAGCGCGCGGAATGTTATTTGTCCATGTAATGTCTTCCACAAGGTCGCTCTTGCCATAAGTTCCAGCGCCTTACGTTGTCGATGCGTTTTTTCGCGGCAGTCCGAACATAAACTTCACAAATTAGCTTTATTTTTTATCTATCTCTTTAATGTTGTCTAAGGTCAAGTTTGGTGCAATGGCCCGAAGGCAATAAGTTATAATTGGAGCAATTTGTTTTAATCTTAAAAAGGTTTATTCCAGTCTTAGTGTCAATCTCTTTAAGATCTCCGATTAGTGTCATGGCGGATATTGCTTTTGCACGCTTGTTCTCTATGTGCTTGGTAAAAGCTCAGGGTAACTCCCATAGTTAAATTGTTAGTCAATAGTTAAATTGACTTACTAATTCAATATTTTGGTTATTGACTCTGATGATATAGTCAAGACTGGCGTATCGACCTCCTCGGGAAAATTGAAGAACTTTTGTCTCGAATATATTAATTATGAGTTTCAACTACTTGTTTCGAGGTGCAGACTGTTTGCGAGCTTCAGGAATCCTTGAATGACTTAACGACCGCGTGATGTCTACGTTAGAGGCGTTGCTAAACCTCAGCCTATCCGCTCGTGCACGCCAACAAGCTCTGCTCCCCGTTCTTTGGGGTGGCCTAGGGTTACCTGATGCGACTGTCTTATCGGAGATAGATCCGGCAGCTTCCCTCCGTAGGTCTATGCAACAGGCAAGAACCCTCCTCGATTCTGCTGCTCTCACGGACTTAGAAGCTCGATTGGAGGACAAGCCACCGCAGAGCAGTTGCCCTGTGCGGCCACGAGCCGGCCGAGGCTGGTACATCAGAGAGAATGGTCAGCAAGTCTATATGAGCAAAGAGTCGAAAACCTCATTGCGGAATGCGTCACGGACGCCGATAAGGGCAGGCTGCGCGCCGTCTTCTCCAAGGCGACGGGCGCATGACTCGATGCCACAGCCTGTGCTCGGATCGGAACCCTGTTAGATGACGAGTCGGTGAGGATCGCGGTCGGACTTCGTTTGGGGACAGACCTTGTGTACACTCATGTCTGCGTCCTGCGGAGACGTTGTCCAGTCCAGATGGGCGCTACGGGCTGTCCCTGTATCGTCAGCGCAGGTAGGCGAGCAAGACACCAAGCCTTGAACGAAACTTTCAGCAGAGCTCTACAATCCAGTGGTCTAGCGTGCGTCCTGGAACCCGTCGGACTAGACAGGTAGGGCGGAGAGAGGCCTGACGGTCTGATCCTTAACTCCGTTCGAGCGCGTATGCGCGGAGCGAGATTCGGATGCATGCTGGTTTGGGACAGCGACAGTTACTGACTTATTAGCCCCTTCAATGGTCAATGCTGGCGCGGCTCGGGCTGGTCATGCGTCGGCTCTCGCCGAGGAAGGCAAGGTTAGAAAGTACCAGAACATCAAGTACCCATACGGATTTTACCCCCTTGCCTTCGAGACTCTTGGCGGGCCGGGTCCGTCCACTCGCAGTTTGCTACAGAAGGCGGGAAGCGGCTGATTGTATCCAGCGGAGATAAGCGAGCGGGTGATTTCCTCAGACAGCGTCTGTCGCTGGATGTGCAACGGGGCAATGCAGCCTCGGTTCGAAAGACACTCCAGAAATGGCTGGTCCCTACAATGGACCCCCGTAATGGTGCACACGTTCGCAGGGACCCAAATGTCATGTTCCGACCGTGAAAGATTGTATATATATATATATATATATATATATATATAAACATAGTTTCTGCACCTCCTATTTAGCATGTATATATTGACTGTAGTAGATTGCAAAATATGAAACATGTATACCCTATATAGTCTTACCCCACACAAAAGCTTGAGTCTCCAAAGGCTCGTTTCCTCCGGTCGATGCCGGTTAGTTCCACCGAAACGCTATCTAGGACGTTGTACCTGACATTTTCCATCTGACTAAAAATTGCTAATACCTGATATCATATTTACAAGATTCAAAGAGGCGCATATTCGCTCGTATCTCACCTATTTTGCTTCTTTGTCAGCCTGTATCTTTCGGGTTACAGACAACGTTCGAGCGATCAAACGATGTATCTTTCGGGTTACAGACAACGTTCGAGCGATCAAACGATGTATGAACACGTAAGTTGAATCGTAGAAAACTGCGAAATGACACGCGTTACTGCACAGCATGTTGACTTGTTTATTGACCGACAGCGCACAGAAAGAAGATGACAAGCCATTGCTTATTGATAAATAGTGTTCTTTATTACTTTTACGATAACACAACAAGTTCACAACGATACTTAGAGAATAGTGAACACAACAATCAGAAGCAGCAGTAATATGACTTAGAAACAATGATGAAGAAAACTAAGCATACAGTCAGCGACTTTGGTGAATCGATGAAAAGTCGTACATTGTCGTGTAAGGTATACGAGGAGCGTGTAACACCTTCAATCGTGACACCGCAAGTAATAGATCGGCGTGAATTCGAATTTGACTAAACCATTGTTGTCATTTGCACCTTTTTCGATGATATGCTGGACTTGCTTCGTTCTTCTGTTACAATCTTCTGCTCAGCAGAAGAAAGCCCGCATATGTCAAATATGAGAATGCTATGACCCATATAAGGTCGAGGTGCAGTAATAGAATAGAGTTACCTCGTGCCAGCAAACTAACTAAGGACAACGAGGTTCGAATATGGCTGCTGCAGCAGCTGCTCCTTGACGAAACATGAAGTAATGGAAGCTTTTGCTGAGTGAAGTCTTAATAAATACAAGCATTTATATATTTAGCCTATAAATAGAGATTAAGGCTGCGGGGTATTTACCGCAGGTTTGAAAATCTTTAAATTGTAGTAAAACTGATGCGTCTAACAATGCACTATTACAGCTGCTACTACGACTACCACACGCAACTGTCGTCTAGCATGTTCATTTTGATTGATATTACGGTGGATAAACAACCATCTACCGATTGCTTACAATAATAATAAAAATTATATGTATGTATATATATATATATATATATATATATATATATATACGGATTATTATGGCCTAGCTAAGCCTCAACCTTTAATCATTGTTCATTGATTGCACTGATAACTAAATAGAGCTAGCTACCTTGATTTCACATAGTGGCTACGTGACAGCCGTTACCACTGCTTGTGTCCGAATTCAGCGCACGACACATCATTTACATGTGCGTACTACTACTACTAATAATAATAATAATAATAATATTCTTAGGTGATCGAATACAAGCAAACATCGGGGATAGAAGCCGCGTCGATATTATTTTGCGATGGGCTGAGAATAGCTAGAGGGCAAAACACGAAATAACGAGGATACACATTCATACTTCACAATTGTATTACTCTAATAATAATAATAATAAGAAGAAGAAGAAGGATCGCTACAAGTTTGTAAAATACATAAATAGGAGAAACTAAGAGAATAAGAGACCAAGCAGAACCACACTGAACGTTTTTTTCACTATAGCCATGCAGTGACAGCAATAGAGATTGCTAGACTTCTTTAGCTGCTTCCAGCTTCACTACCTCCCTAGTACTCAAAAAAAAAAAATACGATGGCAACACCAGCCAGAAGTGCTAATATTTGCTAATGCTTGCGCTGCCCTTGTAATCGCTGGGCCGCCTGTAGAGCGGCGGTAAAAATACTGGATACACCGTGCGTGTATGTACATACACATTGCACAGATGTTTGTGTAGAACTGGGTTGTGAACAATACTCATGGTTAATCCTCATCATCACGACAATGATGATTATTATGTTGATAATTCACAAGTACACATACGACATGACATGTCTATCTGACACATAACACATTGGGGCGTGCCGTACTATGGCTCTATGGCAAAAAGGGTTGCAACGATCGGCTTTTTAATTGGCGTTTAGAAGACACATAAAAATCCGATCGTTCGGAAGTTCTGACCGTAGTTTGGTAGCCGTGCTCTATGGAAGAGCGCCTGGCTCTTTCATTATCCCCGACATGAATCGAAGTGTTCGAACAACGACAAAGCGACTCAGTATGCTAAGACGAAATCGATCAACATAGCATGTCGCCTTGACGTACACTTCTCGCTGTTACCTAAATATTTTGTTTTTAGAGGGAAAACAAGATTTATTGTTGTTGTTGTGACCTAAGTGAACGGACGACAAAACTTTAGCCGTGCAACGAATCAGAGCACGTATTGAATAGCATTTGAACTTGACGTTCCCTAGCGCATAGAAACTTATATAATACTTGTATTGAACTGTAAAAGCAGCGAAAAATCGCTGTCGTTGGTAAGTCTGTAAAACCGAGTTTAATTCCGTACTGCTATGCTAAACGAGCATATGGAGACAAAGAAGAAAGTGCGAAAACTACTAACAAGGTGAGAATATATATATATATATATATATATATATATGTATATACTTTCTCTAAAGTGAGAGCGAGCTGTCACGAAGTAAACGGCTTTTTCAAGCAAACATATTTTTGCATCACGTTTCATAATTGCATGTCTTAACATGTTTAATCGTGTCTCGCAAGTAATCGTGAAGAAGCAACGCACCTCTCATGAACTCTCATTGAAACGTTTTCCGCCACAGAGAAGCTCTAGTCCTATAAGTCTTTTTAAATTGACCTTCAAACTTATATAGTTACATAATTGCACTCGACTTATAAAAACGTAATTAACTAATTAACTTATTCAACTACCGTCAACGGTAATATGTCCACACACCTATGCTAAATACGGTTTGCATTTCATAGCCGGATTCTTAGTGACTTGCGGCACAATTTCTTCTCTGTATGATCGTATCTTCCACGTTGACATTTATAAGTGAGTGACCACGTCGGGCGCCTTTCTCCCTGTGGTCCTTGAGTTGACTGAAGATGTTCGCCTTGCCCGCGGCATACCGGACCAGCTGCATTACACCAACGTAGTCTCTGTGGTAAATGACGCATCCAATCGCCCAGACAATAGAGAATGCGTTAGACCAATGCATTGGCGAAGCATGTGTTAGAGGAATATCTCCTGCCCTAAATTATAATCCTGTGTTTCGATAACATTTATTTATGAATTATTAGCCATGCGTACAGCTGCAAGATAATAGGCAATTATGTATCATCAACCTTACTAATTGATAATCAATAATTACGGCATTTAAAATAATGTAATATATAAAGGAAAATATTTTCCTTCTGTCAATTATTCAAATGTTTCCTCTGAATTGCAAGAACCAGTTACTGTCTCTCGAGAAATGTATCTGCTATTGCGCCCCCTCCTGCTTATAAAGAAGACGGGAAGCCCACGTATTGCTGGCTGGTCGGCAGACCACGTTAATTTTGCAGGCAGTGGCCCGACACAAATCGCTCTTCAGAAATTCTTAGACGTGTTCAAGTTACAGAATCCAGTTGCACATTAGCAAGCAACAATGTGTGAATGTAACTTGCTTAGATTAAGTTTAATTCTCTTTACTTTATAATAATTCATTTCCTGGTCTATATGTGGCGACTGTCACATGCAGGACCAGAACAGAGGTACAAGGCATTCAACACCCCTTAAGTTGAAATCCCTGAATTCCACAATGTTTTTTGTTTATTTTATTTAGTTTAAGTTAAGGCTTAAGACCAATATATGCAAGACCCTTCAAGAATATTATTAGGAAGTCAATTCCTATTATTACCCTTGATTTTTAGTAGCTATTGGCTTTTTAAAATATTGTTTCAAGTCAAAGATTCATACGTTCACTTTTCACTTTCAGATTATTTTGAGTCCTTAAATCAGTACATTGTTCTCCCTAGCACCTCAATGTATCAACGACTTAAGTTTCACTTATTACATTATTTTTTAAAAAATCTTGTTTTATCTTGGCAGACGCTTGCAATTAGCAGTCGTCATTGAAGTTTCATTACATATTCAATCTCTTTACTTTCACATCATATATGGTTTACCGTGTGATAATGCTCGGGAACCAAACGCGAAAGCCATTAAATGCCTCAATCACAAGACCTACCTAAGTTCGCAATAGCTTTGAATATCCGTATCATTGAAATCGGCTCTAAGAATCTTCTCTCGCACAAGGTGTGTCAGTAGTCTCTGAATTTTTGGCAATATACACAAGATTTAGTAGAAGTCAGAGCTTCGCAGTCAATGAGAGCGACTGATAGGTCTTTATAAGAAGTCCAACGTCGAACTTCGGTGGTAAGCTGATGATGACCCTTAGCGACTTATCAAAGCAAGTTGCATATTTCCCGAGAGCATAGAAACGCGGTTATGTGGTGCATTAAGGAAACAATTGAGAATATAATACAAGGGCAAAGGAAAGTACTTCATAGATGACACCTGTCGCCCAACAACCCATCAAAAGCGCCATCGCCTTTCTTGAGATCTTGCAAGCCCCGGACGAAATAATCAAACAAGAGTTTCGCTATTGGGATAAGGGTGAGACGCCAAGTAATTTCTAAAGGATAAAAAGTTGGTAAACCCACTATGACCTCACGAAATGGGAAATACAATAGCTTGCCCGGGTAAAAAAAAGAGATGTTCAGGACTAGGACAGTTTCAGTGAACAGCGCTATCAGGCCGCAAATAAAGCGTAAAACTTCTATTGTCTTATTACCCAACCAAAGACCAACAAGCCCAAGCCCAACAAAACGAACATCATAGCAGTTTTTCGAAATGTATTCTGGTAGGCGACGGATGTTATGAATTTAATTTTTAGAAGGTGAATTTTAGAAACTGAGCAAGCAAAATAAGTATTAGTGGGCCCTAATTATTGCAGAAGCCCGCGCAAGGTACAACATGTTAAAAAGGGTCTGCGCAAGGAATAGAGAAACAGCCACGGAGGAGCTGTTCGAGTCGTAGCAAGGAGTGCGCAAAAATACGAAGACTTATTACAAAGAGTGAGGCCATCTACTAGGGCTTCAAAAGGGGGACACCCCATTGCTGAGGGGTTAACAAGAGTTAACAAGTCGCCGAAGTTGTCAAACAAGCTAGATATGTATGTAGTTGAGAAGATACCATGAATGCAAGCTCCTTGCGAGCAAAACGACTTCGAGAATAATTATGTATTGGCACGAGTTACGTCGCCATACTAGAACCAATGACAGTATTTTTTTATGGCGGAGTTATTAGAATATACAGATCACAGGCGCAGCTGCAACTCGCTAACACTCAGTGTCACACTATACCATAAAGTATAGAACGTAAGGTTTGTCTGAACCTGAGTGACTAAAGAGCAGTCTAGATTCGTCCCGTCTGGGGACAGATCTGCTACTTCTCAGTGAGCCCAACGTCCGGTGAGCGAAAAGCTGCACCCCAGACCTTTTTACAGAAACAAACATTTTGACAAGCATTTTACTAGACAACCGCTGTTGCTTTCGGGTTTCCGGACACGGCAGCGGATACGGTTTTACTTGGGTGGATCTAACGGGAGTTGGGCGGTTTTACTCCTGCTACTGCAGTCCCAACGCCCCTCTCGAAGACTTTCATAGGTTTTTAGACAATTTGACAGAGTCTTTTAACCAAAACGACGTGCCACTTTTAGTCTTAACCGGAGTTTTTAACGCAGCTTCCACTACATGGGGCTCTACGGCCACCAACCGAAGAGGACACGCCGTCCTCGAGAGGCTGGCGGCGGAGGACTTAGTTGTTCGTACCACGGGTTCGCTCACCTTCCATAGAGCTAGGCGCACCTCGTGCATCGATTTTACAATAACAAGAAGAGCGGAAGCACACAGGATTTTAAACTGGAAGGTTTACTAGACGAGGAATCGCTAAGTGACCATCATATACTTGAGTTTCACGTAACTATTGTAGTGTCCACCACCCTAACGACCGGACGGGACCGTTACGAGTTCGCTAGTCTTTCGCTCAAACAACACACGTCCTCTGTCTGGCTCGCACCAACGACTACTGATTCATTTATTCTCATGCCTCTTTATATACTCAGAGATTGCCCGCGCATTTAGTGACTTCCCGCGTCTTCGCTAGTAGGGTGGCGGCATCTTCTATTTGGCGCCATGTATTTAGTTTGCTTCAGCATTGCCGCCAACAGACGATATATATATATACAGGTTTATTTCACCAGAAATTGGTAGATGCAAGATATATATATATATATATATATACCCGCGCAGCTTAACAGACGCTGCTATCCTACAACTATCTCCCGCGAGGGACCGCCCACAACGCTTCGTCCAACAACCAGGCGCCAGGGAGTCAACGAGATCCGGGAGTCCCTTAGAACCCTTATCAATCAGGTCGAGATGCCAAGAACACCCGCGGGCCTCCAAAACCTCCTCAAGGCCGTCTGCAGAGTCGTCACGGGCCGCGGAACACACCGGTTGCATCGAAGGACCCCGAAGAACTGGTGGACGACCGAAATAGAAGACCTTAGGAAAAGGTGCTTCTGACAACGGCGTCTCCTCACCCGCGCTCGACGAGCCGCGCTTAAGGGGCAAGCCGCCCTGCAACACGGCGCGTAATAAAAAAGGCTGGGAGCCTGTCTGCGTAGGGAAATCTCCAGGAGCAAGAAACGCTCCTGGAAAGCCTTTCTCAACGAGCTGGAGGACGACCCATGGGGCCGCCCGTATAAGATGGTGCGGGGTTTTCTCCCCTTCAAACGAAAGGTGGGGCTTACGTCGGAGGAAACCCGGGAAGCAGACACGGCACTCTTCCCGCGGCACCCGCCCTTTGACCAAACCCCGTACTTAGAAGACACAGGGGAGTCTCAGAACAGCATACTAGAGGTGACGCCGCACGAAGTGCTCGCAGCGGGGGAACGCCTCAAGCCGGGAAAGACACCGGGCCCAGACGGAATCCCCGTCTTCGCGGTTAAGCTACTGCTGAAGGAATACCCAGAGGCGGAGACGGAGATGCTTCGGACGGGCTCGTTCCCTATCGCGTGCAAGGCCACGGACCTCGTGCTAATACCTAAGGGCACCGGCTCGTATCGGCCCATATGCCTTCTCGGCTCCCAGGCCAAGGCCTTTGAGTCCATCGTCGAGGCACGACTCCGAGAGTTCGCGGAGGAGAACGGCCTTCTTTCCGAGGCCCACTATGGGTTTCGTAAAGGTCGCTCCACCATTGCAGCGATAAAGAAAATCCAACTAAGGGCCGAAAGCATTCGCGACTCTCCGGCCGGACGCTGAGATCTATTTTTAGCAATACTACTGGACGTGAAGAACGCTTTTTGTAGCCTCTCGTGAAAAGTCATCCTCGATACTCTTCACAGGAAAAGGGTGCCCTTTTACTTAAGACGGATTTTATAGAGCTATCTACATGACAGGATTATCCATTCACATGACCCAACTTTTAACATGACCGCAAGGGTGTCGCAGGGCTCAATACTAGGCCCCCTGCTATGGAACATCACGTACGATGACGTGCTGCGGCGGGGGGATCTCCCACCCGCGGTCGAACTCCTCGCCTACGCTGACGACCTGGTCCTCACCGTCCAGGCCCGGACAATAGGCCAGCTTGAGACGCGTGCGAATGAAGCTCTCTTCGACATTGCGCACTGGATGCAAAGGACGGGGCTTACTCTGGCCCTCGCTAAAAGCAAAGCTATTCTCCTGGTGTGTCGGAGGGGCTTGCCCCCGCCGCACCTTGTCCTGGAGGACCAGGAGATTGCTGTAGTCAATACTACAAAGTACCTCGGTGTCTTCCTGGACCGGGGCCTCCGCGGTACTGAACACCTACGGCAAGCGTCAGAAAGGGCACCGAAGATCGCCAATAGTTTCGCGCGCCTCATGCCAAACACCTGCGGCCCTAAACAAACAAGAAGAAGGATTATTATGTCCGTGGCCGAGTCAGTCGCCCTATACGGGGCTCCGGCCTGGCCTACCAACGCTCTAAAGACCAAGGCAAATACAGCCCACTTACGGCGGGCCCAACGGGTCGGAGCCCTTAGGGTCACCATGGCGTACCGCACGGTTAGCACAGCGGCGGCGCTCGTGCTCGCGGGCACTTTTCCATGGGACCTAAAAGCAGAAGAGCACCGCCGCCTGTGGGGCGACCAGAGCCTTAAAAAAGAAGAGGCACGGCAACACACATTGCAGCTATGGTAGGGGAGTGGGATGGCCTGACGGAGGGGGACCCAGGTGCCAGTCTCCGCAAGCTGGTCCCTAACATCAAGAACTGGCTGTACCGGCCCGTTGGGGAGCTCACCTTGCACACCACCCAGATGTTGACGGGGCACGGCGACTTTCAGTCGTACTTATTCAGGATTGGGAAGGCCCCCAGCCCCACGTGCGTCCACTGCGGCAATGGACTCGAGGACGCTCCAGAGCACACAGCTCTGGCGTGTCCCGCATGGGCGGAACAGCATCACCCCTTGAGGACTCTAATGAATACGCACATTTTTAATCTACGCGACGTCGTTCTGAAGATGATAGAATCCCTGGAACACTGGAACTTGACAACAGCGGCTTTTAACAAGATTTTACAAGCTAAGACAGCGGCCAACAAGCTGCGACTTTTGCGATTCCCTGCGGCTCCCAGGAACAACTTTCGCCAGGGGTAAAACGACTAAGCCACCCTCACACTTTCAATCTCCCTCTAGCTCAATATTAATACAATCCTAAGCTCAAAAAGTTTCACGGCAACACTCAGAGACAGCTTCCAAAAATATCTTACCTCGGTGTAACCTCAGAAATCTAAAAGCAAACGCATCTCCTCCTCCTAATCATAGAAATGCTTACTCTCACCTCATGCAGTTAATTTTAGGTTGCTCTCCGTCGGTCATAAAGCAACTATCTGGAAGTCGAGGTGTAGAGTCCGTGTAAGACGCAAGAGCCTCAAATCTTTCCGGCGTTTCAAGTAGCAGGCTTGTGTAAACCGTGGCAGCACCCGCCTTTATCTTCTAACTACAGCCGCCTTGATGATGATTTTCAAAGCGTGGGGAGGTTGCTAGAGGTTTAGCTCCGATAGAAGCCCTCCCAGTTTTTCAACCCTGATCTGAGTGCGGTGCGTTCCCTCTGATCAAGCGGCGCAACGGAACAAGTCAAGACTAAGATTACGACGTCCAATACAGTACAGGACATAAACAGCCTCAAGCGTACTAGCACGGACTGACTCCTACATCTCCTAGGGGCACTACTGCCCCTAGAGAGGTAAGATCTTTGCTCATGAGCGAGGGAACTGTCCTCGGACTGCCAGTTTCCTTTCTTACAGTCACTGCTGGAGTAACCGCCCGGAACAGGAGCAGTCCTACCAGGCTTGAGAGAACCTCGATGATCCCTGCCAGAGGTCGGGTTGGGAAGGGCCGATTTTTAGCGGACATCCTTAAGGACGTCAGGAGACACTGACTTGTAGTAGCAAAGAATACCCAGGGCTGACCTGATCATCCGAGATTTCTCCTGGCGCTGGTGCGAAGGTGGCGTCGGCCACTGAGGCCTCTACGGGTCCTGCTGCTGAGAGCTGTTGGGCCGATTTTATTTAGGAAACGGTGTTGTGAGAGAATCATCCCCTCTGACCGAGGCCTCGGTCAGGAAGACCGTTTTAGAGGACCACAACTTCTACACTTCAATTTAGAGCCTTGCAGGATGCGGCAAAGTAATATATGTGGTAGCATCTAAACCACTGCGTTGGGTTGTAGTATAATATTTTATATGAATATTAATATTACTTGTTTAGTTGCTGACACAACGCTGCTCTTTGGATTTTTGGTCTTAACTCGACCACGTCCGTTAATCCTGATGAATTAAGTGCAGCTAGGGTGGCAGCTTCTGAGATGATCGGGTGCACATTGAATAGTTTGCCATTGACACAATAGCACGCTCTATTTATCTTGGCAGATACTTTATTCGTTCAATGGCGGCAGGGTGTCATAATCGGCATCAACAACAATCACGAGCTCTCCAATTTTTGTACAGCGGAGTTACTTAATCTGCCCCTTTAAATGGGCAACTCATACTTTGTTAAAATATACTCATACTTTCTCAATATTATTTTGCAGCTCGTCACCGCTGGCAGAAAATATCACTGCCTAGTTACGACCATCTTTAATGCCTGCAATTCTTCTTAGACTGTGATAAATCCTGTATCATCAGGCTTACGCTGCTCATCAAGCTAAATTTAATCTCCTGCTACGTTCGTTGCGACCGCGCCCGATTCGGGAGGGTCTGTATACGACACACGAAAATCTTTAACTAGCACGTCTTCGATCCGGCACGCTTTTTTTGTCCTCCAACAGCGCGATTTGCGCGGCCGTCCGTTCCCATGACCCCATGAATGCGTTCGTTTGCCCGGCGGTCTGCTGACCTTTGATTCAGGCATATCCAGCGCTTTATTCTCATCGAGTTTAGGCGATGACGTGCGTTTCATTAGCATTTTGCAAAAATAAACTATATGGGATTTGAACCCGGCTCCCTTAGAGGCGTAGTTAAATACGCTGCCACTTAGACTACGGCATCTGAGCGAGATGCCTTGTTACTAGGCCTTTTTAGAAGGGCAAACTCTATAGACAGCTAAAGCTGACAGTGGCATTATCGATTCGAACGCCACGAAAAGATCAATCAGGGAATTTGATAAGTGAAACATTTCTGAGCATGTCTTGCATATGCCTCAATTAACGCTCAACCACGGCCTCACTGCTGCAACAGTCTCCGAGGAAGTTTCACTTAAATTGCGGTAAATACACAATTCTGCAAGAGCATCAGCTCCACACAGCCGCGCGATTGAAGTAGTCGAACACATAAAGCAAACGGTAGTGATAAATGACCACAATCAATAAAGGACTAAATGAAGGTGGTTTTATTGATTAAGTGCTAACCACAATCGGTAAAGGAGTAAAAAGGAGCTTATCTAAACAAAATAAGGTAGAATCGCCGGACATTGTCTATATCCGTCTGAGGATTAATGGCGAACAAGTACGTTTATCATTTTTTTAAGCCTATTTAAAATGTAATGGCAGTCTCGTACTTGCAGACACGAACATTAACGCCATTGCACTTTTTCTTTTTCTGACGATGTACAAATGCACGGTGCGCAGAAGTCGGTAAAATTAACGCATGGGAAAGAGACATAAATTAGTGACTTGGTTGAAACACAATTGTTCCATGGGTGTTGTGGTAGAGTATCCGCAAGGATAAGTGGAAGTCTCGCTTTAGTAAATGACGAGATTAGTGGAGTTCGTTCGCCTATTTTAGAGTCTACAATTTTAGCTGCGCTCAACTAGGTGGGAGCGCCTAAAATATTTCGAATAAAATCAAGTTATTGGGGTCCCCAAGAGCTTTACTGTGTGGTCGAATGAACGGGTTATTAAGCATTTTTAGACAGTCTGTTTTCACTCGTGAGTCAGTCTGAGCTGAAATGGCTGCAAGCTGGTAAAGCCAAAATGTAAATAACTCTCCAGGAAACAGGGACTGTAAATTTAAAGCCCGCTGATGCCGATGTAGTTGTGCGCACGAGGCCACTTGGATTCTCTGTCCGATTACATCCAGTCGCGCCGAATCACTAACAGATTAGTTCACCGAAATTACACCGAAGAAAGATCAAACTCCTCCGCGAGTAAAGAACCTTTTGTGAAGGCGTCTCAAAAGCTGCTTTACAAATGCATACTTATTTTTGCAGAGTTCCTTTTAGTGCCTAAGTGAACGTCCCAAATATTGACATCCGTATGGGGGACTCAGTCTTTCAAAGTCGCCACATCTCATTCTGCTCTCCAGTGACGAAAGTCACCAACCAGAATAATAACCGGTTGTCTACAACTCGGAAGCGCGAGGTTCCGAGTTAAGCTTCGGCTTAGTTAACCCAGCAGTTCTCGTAATGCCTTGTCTCATCCTCGGCCTGTTCGGCATTGTAAAAGTCTGCCCTCTGCTTGCGGGGGCAGAGGGGCAAGTCTTCTAAGCGTCATGCGACCGAGTTCCTTTGGGCCCAAATGACATAGCTTTTCTTCCATCGGAAAGCAAGCCGCTACCGCTTGAGATGCTTTCTAAAAGTGGAGATGGTAGTATCTGCACAACACTCGGGCTTGATAGGAAGAGCGTGCGCTGTTTTCTTAACTGCATACAGCAGAATCCTCGCATAAAGGGGATTCGTATTTGCAATAGTTGTTGACTTAAATGTACAGCCTCTAACATGGCCACGCAAACAATCTATTCTCCAGGAATTGGTAAATAACGGAGCCCAGACAACAAAATATTCTTAGGCAGTTTTGCAGCAGAGGGAAACCATTCTAGATGACGGAGTGATGAAGTGCCCACCTAAAAGGCAAATGAGAGGCGTGAAACAGGGCTATCTATATATGTACAGGTAAATACCCTGTAGTGTGCTCCCGAAGTCGGTTTTATCTGCAACAATCCCTTCTGTACATTATCGTGTCGAGCGTAATTTACTTAAAATAATAGTAATAAATATTGAAGCAATGAAATTCCGTCAATGAAGAGCGCTAGCCTGGAGAGACGCACTCCGCCTAAACTTAACTTTTAGTTTGTTCAGCACGTCCCGTGTCTGACGATTGTGTTCTCACGCCGTGGCAAACATTTCACTGAACACTATAAGGACGACACCTGAATTTAGACATACGTTTAAGCTATTAATAAGTCCAACCATCGATCCATAGTATTCGGAGAACCCCGGCCACCTGGGACGAATAATATACGTCAGCTTTCTAAACAGGATTCTAGGAATGCGGCGTTCTAGTTGAAATCATCGACGAACCTACTGGTATGCTTCAATCCCGTCATGTGTTAACTACATAAGAAAATGGTTCATTCTACAACCTAGAATGGCAGCATTTATTATATATCCCTTAGTGAGGGAGGGAAACATTTTAGAACTGAACAAAGCGTTATTTGAAACTCAAGCAATACCATCAAGTATCTAGGAGCGGTCGGGTTATGGGAGCAAATATGTAATTACTAGCGTTCCGGTGCATCGTTTTTACATCAGATTTGCCAACGCAAAGGATTTCATGGAGTGACGTTGGCATGCAGGTGTAGAGTGTGTAGACAGAACTGTGAGACCTACCATTACCAGCGATAATCCCAGAGCACTACCTCAAAGCACGTTATGACAAAGACGATATCCCGTTAAGTATTTATTGGCAAATGCTGCAAATATTAATTTAATTTACACTGCCAAGAGTAAGAAAGTGTCGTGTGCATGTATTTTTGTTTGAAGACAAATTTAAGAAATAATAGCACTCAAAGCTATATGTTAATATCGATATTTGCTTTCATGATCCGACAACATATTTATCTACAAATTGCTTTCTAACAATCTAATATTAGTTAGTCAGCGTAGCTGCTACCGCGAATATAATTAACCGACCGTGCAATTTCCTATACGTATAACAGTATTGTCCACGCACATGACGGACGATACGTTTATTACAGTACACAGTAGGCAGTGTAAGGGAATTGCTCCAGTTCTTCAACATCCTCGTCTAAACACGATTCTCTACCAAATTGCCGGCAAGTGGGCTAAAAGAGTTTTAGCGACAACTGTTTTCACCTTGGGGGATTGAACATCCTAGACGACTGCATTGTCTACTGGTCAAAACGACCAAAGCATCGCGCGGGCTTGCTTGATAATCTCTTGTCGACAAATGGACCTTGGACAAACTCGCATGAGCGAAGGTCAAAACCGTGGGAGAAAAAAGCATTTTCAGCAAAGTGCGAACCAGGATCTCGAGCTATCTCTCTCTCCTTAAGGGTGAACCATCACTTTATTAGCTTTCTAAATCTCCATTGAGCGTCCACAAAGCACTTGCACCTGCAGCGACGTATTTCGCTTTTCCAACAGCAGGCAAGGTGACCTAGGGGTATTTTGGAGCTAATGTTTCTCCGCAAAGCGCCTGACAGAAACATTTTGCCATAATACTGCTAATTGCACCGCTTGGGGTCTCAAAATCGAAACGGCTTTGCAAGAGTAGTCGTCATTATATTTGTAGAGAGCACAAAGGCAGGGTTTACATACCTGTTCCAGCCAGTTGTTGCCTATACTTTGCAGCGCTAACGACATTTCCAGGGCAGGGTTAGACTTCAGCAGCCTATAAGACTGTACGGCCTAGAAACTGTATCAGCGATTCAGCCGTACAAAGGATGCGTCAGAGAGTGCACGCATGCACACAGTTTAGCAAGCCTAACAGTCAGTAACTTCACGTTTCCATTTAGTCTCCTTCACTCTTGCTGGAAGTGCTACCGGCTAGCTAGGTAAGACACTAAATAATCAGGTAAAAACCTTTAGTACGATAGAGTTTCAAGTGTTTTTTGTCAGACAAAGGAATGTAGGTCTTACCGGGCCCAATATGGCATAGCTTCACCAACGTCCGCGCCACAAGCCTTTAGGCCCATTACGAGCGTCGAGACATGTTTTGTACTGAATATATGTTAAATAGATATGTATGTTATATTTAAACAACTTTGACCGGTGATGACGAGGTCTAGTGTGTGCCAAGGGTTGATCTGCTGTTCGGGGCCATGGCCGCCCCGCTTCTATTGTGTTGGCTCGCAATTTCATCCATAAAGTATGATTGTTTAGAGAGTCTACTATGCATTGTAGAAAATGCAGCTAAAGTCTATGAGAGGGCGAAAGAGAGAGCGCGCGTAAAAGTATGCGTTTTTATTTTGCTCTGTTTGTACCGTCGTATGTCATAAAACAAAGATCTTAAACTTTTTGAAGGGCATATTGTTGCTTGAGACTGACACTCTCTTAATAGCACTTATGTGAAGAACTTGTGAGATAAACGTCAATATTTTCGACGCTTATAGCTCACAGATCATCATAGACTTTGTCACTGAAAAGAACAGCTAGGCTTCCTTTGTGTGTGTATTTATAGGGTATTTTTTCGAATTGAAAATAGATATCTGAGGGGATCGTAGAACATTATAATATATATATATATATATATATATATATATCCACATCTGATATGCTGCACCACACCTTAGATCAGCGAAAAACGCGGCAAGACTCTGATCGGTGCCTGTGATCGCATGTCTATCAAGCCGCGCCATCGAGGTCTGCATCACTCTTTATCAAACCCTCAGCCAAGGCGAGATGTCTATCTTTGTATGACCGCGGTACACTTACTCACGCATATATATATATATATATATATATATATATATATATCAAGCAACCGTTGTAGCTTTCTGTTGAGTATATTGCCCTCTGCGTTAGTTCCTCGAGACTTAGAGCTCATAATTATATGGGGCGCCGTTACCATGCAGCTCGACTAGCTTCGTAGCCATAAATACTTGCCTTTCCACCACGTTCGTTTGTTTTAGTAAGCCAACACCGGTATGGCTGGCCTCCGTGAACTCTAGAGACTCAAACTCTGGGGGACCAGGATGCGTACACATATACGTGAACGGCTATTGAATACGAAACAAAATGCATGACAAGATTCTACATTGGTGCAATTTATCGGCAATACTTGCTTGCTTGGAGGGCAAGTTTTTCTACAATTAAACCAGTTCGTTGTTACAGCCCCCCGTGCAGCCTTTGATCAGTCCGCCGTGTAATAAATGGAAAATTCCCGATAAATTGAAAAAAATATAAATGGAAAATCGCCGGGGCCTAGGATTAGGTGTTATTTGTAGCTTCATCCAGTCCTGAAACTATATACGGCAAAGCCAGCTTGTCAAGGCGTTTTCAATTGGTTCGGCAAAAATACACAGACTACAGTAGCAATCGTAAACTTTGATGAGTTAAACTCGAAAATAAATACCTCCAACGCGAACACACTCAACTGGTCAATCTGTTTTAACGTATGCATACGCCAGCTAGGCTACTCATATATAGACCTTTAGGGTGCGCAGTTTTGATGAGCTCTTTGATGGAAAAGGCAAAACGAATCGGATATCTCATAAACTCCCTGATGATAAAAGAAAAATACCGACGTATGGCAAGTTGAATTTCTTAACTTCAGTGTCACGAGAACCATCAATTTAAACATCCAAATTCACCTGGGGTAAACCTAGATCAATCGCGACTGCACCAACGCGATCAAAATGAACCTAAATGAATATAGGAAGTGTGCTTAAAGCGTATCTACTATCATCTATTTGTCATAGAATGTTTCGAGGTTTCACGCGCTCACAAGTACACTAAACCCGGATTTTCTTTTTCCCCCGGTGTCTTATTACTTAAGTACTACTTAGAAATTTGCTAGCATCTGTAGTCGCCACACTCGTTAAGTGCCACTTCCTTTCAAGATTTTGACTAAACTAAAGTCCTCCGTTCCTGTTCACTCGGGTGCCGTGTTCCATAGTATCGGCCGTTACAACAGCAAAATAACTGATATATATATATATATATATATATATATATATATATATGTATATACAACAAAAGTATTGGCCGCACATAGATGCCTACTTACGTCTAAGATGAACAAGATAATAATATTGCCGAGGAAGACATGAAGGTGACGAAACTCATATTGTGGGACTTGTTTTCCAAACTTAAGATGATACTCTGCTGTATGCGGTCCGTGTCAGACATCATTCAGAGAAGAAAAGGCGACTCGTCAAGGATGCGACCGTCGAATTTGTCTGCGCAACAGAGTGTCTCAGTACACTGAGCAGAGAGAGCAAAGGTAGCGAAGAGAAGGTGACGCGACATGACACCAATCGCACACCACGTGCAAGTAAAGCGTTTTTCAGCAAAAGGAAGCAAAAAGAGGTCGTTTTTACACAGCTGCCACCTGCTGCCACCTACCGGTACATGACATGGTTGGCCATGTTCCGTTGAGTCTCGTCCATGACGCTCCGCTCGACCGCGTTTCCGTACTCGACGCGCAGCGCCTTCATGTGGATTCGGCAGTTGCAGAGCACCTGCTTGATGAGCTCGATCATGCGCTCGAAGCAGGACGGCCCCCCGACATCATCGGCGTAATTCGTGTGGTCAACGACGGCCTGCTCCAGGAGAACGCAGAACGCCTGCAGGGCCCTGTACGTGTCCCGATACGCGTCGGCGATCGTCGGCAGCGGTACTGATGAGGGAGGTAATGACGCTGCTGACGCTGATGCTGATGACGATGATGATGATGGTGATACTGAAGACTTCGTCACTCGCTCAGCATTTCGGCATTCGGAACTTGTGTTGGGCCCCGAACACGCCGCGCCGACTTTGGGTTGCGGCAGCCACGACAACCTACTGTCGTCGTGAAGCTTCGCGTAGCTTTCGGCAGCTTGTTCGCCGAGGTACTCTGTGAGCCACTGCCGCACCAGGAAGCCGACCTCGTTCGACAACAACTCGAGACGGCGAGCCGTGTCCACAAGCATGTCCTGCACGGCGGGCCACTCCGGTCGAGTCGGAATGTCGGGAACGTCGTATCTGCCGCACGGCCTCACCCAGAAGCCCTCGCTGTCCGGGTCGATCGTCTTTAGCGGTCTCCGTCGATCGGCCATCGTGAATGTTGTTGACAACGTGTCGCAACCCAACAATTTGACAGCGTTGACCTGTTTCTGCTTACGTTTTTCTTCGTATTCCTTTTCCTCTCCTTCCTCTTCTGTTTCTGCTTTCTCTTCTTACCGCTATTGCTACTACTAGTGCAGATGAACCCTCAATCCATACAAACAACGATGCTTCTGATAGTTACTAACGGCGCCTAACTAATATTCGGCGTCCTGACGGCTCCAATATCCGGCCTCTGCAAACGCACAAGGTTCAAAAAACTGTATTAGAATTCTCGGTCAGAGGTCAGAGCCTGCGTCAGGACCAGCGAGCAGCGCATCAGAGACGTACGCAGCGGTTAACAGCAACGCTATCTGCTCTCTGGCTTGCCAATACTGTTATGCTTGACTGATTGGCCCTTTAACCGTTATACCACAGCTCAACCAGGTTCATTAAAACCAATTACGTATTATGGCTAATAAATAGTATTAAAACTATGTAAAAAATTTGCAATATTATGTTCAGACCTCACAACTGTAGAATTGTTAATAATAATAGTAATAATTCACAACTTCTTCAGCTACTAGCACGGCTTTACTAGCTAAAATACTAAAATAATGCATTCACGTTGCGTCTTATTTTGGCGCAAAACATACACAAATCGTTCATCTAAAGGCCCTCATGATGATGAGGAGCTTGGGGCTGGTACAGCTTCGTAATTTTTCCTCCTTCGACAAATTTATACATACAGCTATTGCTGTCGTCTTCAGTATACGCTGACAGATCGAATACTGTATGTTTGTACTGTAGTTTCGGATCCACCACAAGACATAGACATTTCAACTCAAAGGCTCAAACGAAAAAACGTTTCGAAAATCAACAACCAGCTTCCAGCAACCAGCGGAATTGCGGAACCTGCCACTTTGACGAACTTTTCTACGATAGCACGTAGGACATGAATGCAACGGCTACAGTTCGACCGGTCTCGCCCTGTCCAGCGTGTTCAGTCAGCGTAGAGCGCGTAAATTCAGCGCAGACGAAACTACCACCAAACACGGCAATGGGGGGAGAATCACGTTTTGCACACAACTAACGTCCAACAACTGTAACGGCTCGCTCGATCGATCGAACGAAACAACAAACGGACGGGACAAAGAGGTAAAAAACGTGTATTTACTTAGGTAAAAAGGTTTATTGTGTGGTGGTGGCGGTAGAACCGCAGCCCGCTGCTGGGTCGCCAAACTGAATGTCGTTGATCATCGACATCGACATACATGAATGAGGCTACTTTTCGACTGGCACTAGAACAGCTTTGTAGCGTTTTTAGCGCGTAGGTCGCAGCACGCAATGATGTTTCGTTAGCTTGAAAGTCGCAATTCAAATTTCACAGTCGCACTAGCGCGCCTGATATTTTCGGTTCGGCATTTGGTGTTCGGCTCGAGTGTTGTGCTCCACAATATTAATGCAATACTAATTAACTAATATGTTTAGTACCGGACGCGTGTGAGAATATTGCACTTTTGTCGCGGCACTCTAGTGCATATGTACAACACAGCGCCATGGTATTGCTGCCGCCGTTGTTTGCTGATGATTTCTATTACTGTTATTTTTCTTCTTCTTCTTCTTCTTGGACCTCTATAAGTATTATTATTAGTCACTCATTAAGTAAGTAGGTAAATGAACAAGCTGATTTACTTTTGGACAAGACTGACATTTTCGTAGGGTTTATTGCCAACAGGCTGGAGCAAGATAGTTTGTGTGTGTGTGTGTGAGAGAGGAAAACAGAGAGAGAGAGAGAAGGGAGAGAAAGAGAGAAGGGAGGGAGAGAGAGAGGGGGGGAAAGGCCAGAGGATTCCATTCTTGACGGCGGCGCCTAGCGGCGAGTCGCCGACAGTATCGCGACCTACAGCCGCTGCCAACGAACTTATATAGAGTAGACATTCCGTGAAATATGGCGGTCACGCTTGTATTAGCTATTGTTGTTGTTGTTGCTTTTATTGCTCTCGTTGTTGTTCTTGTCGTTGTTGTAATTTTTACTGTTGTTGTTGTCGTCGTCGTTTTTACTGTTAATGGTGTAATCGTGGTTGCAGTTCTCCTAGTTGTTGCTGTTGTTGTTGGTGTTGTTGTTCCGTCGCCGGTTTGCTTTTCCGTGTCGTTTTTCCAGCCAGGCTAACTGACTGACGACTGTCGCACTGTCGACAACAATTCAAGCACTACTACTACTTCTAAAAAATTACTACTACAGCTGCTCCTCCGCTCCTAATCGCTTCCTAAAGCTGCCTAACAAACTAGCTGATGCTACCTACCTGTCTGCCTACCAACCTATCTACCTACGTATCTACCTAACACTCTCTACGCTACGTATCTACCTAGCATTCTCTACGCTACGTATCTACCTAGCACTCTCTACGCTACGTATCTACCTAGCACTCTCTACGAACACCACCAACCACCACCACCACCAATCTTGAGCTTAACGAACGGACGGACGAACGAGCCAACGTCTTAACGAATCTTAGCCGGTCTGTCTGCTCGTTGGCCAGTTGCCGGTCTCGGCTCTTGTCGTCACTACGGACTATGCCGCTAGAAGGCACCGACCTGGGCTGGGGATTGGCTGGGCGGGCCAGCTTCCGTCGAGGGACCGCGACGGCCTAGACATACGGACAGGTCGACATATAGACATATAAACAGAGTGAGAGACGCTAGTACGGGACAGTAGGCAGTAGGAGTTGCGTGAGCCGTCGTCAGACAGGCAGAGCAGACATCACCGACTACCACCGACCGTAACGGAGTAGTGAGAGGAGAACGAGCTTGAATTCGTACTTCCACGAGCGACACTTACCACAACAACAACAACAACAACAACCACAACAACAACTACAACAACAACAACAATAACAAACTACATGCTTTGCGCGAAACATCATTACCAGTGTCGCTGTGGTGTGTGATGCGCGACAGCAGTGAAGCTTCGTGCATGTTATACTACTATTCTGCATAATAGTAATCATCATAACAATACCGTGAATACTGTGTGAGGGTGCATGAGTTTGTGTGTGTGTGTAAGTGTGTCTGTGTATGTGCAGTAGAGGGTCAGGGTTGCCATCGCGACCCAAACCCTCGAACAACACCGACCGGGCGGTGGTGTCTGACAGACAAGGCATGGTAAGGCGCTGGCGGCGGCGGCGGCAACAACAACAAAAACAACAACAACAGCGGCAACAACAACAGCAACAACAGCGGCAACAACAATAACAACAACAGCGGCAACAACAACAGCACCGCCGCCACCGCCTTGTCAAGGCTGTTGGGTTAGCGTTAAAGCGATTCTGTTTTGCGGCTGGTGTTGCTATTGTTATTGTTGCTGTTGTTGTTGCTTTACCGCCGCCGCCACAGCCTATGCTATTCTAGCTGTTGTTGCTAAGTACGTGACCCGCTATTGATATGAATTTTGCCGCCGCGTGTATTCACAAGAATGTAGGCGGGTGTAGCTTTGGAGTCTCGAGTAGTCGATGCAATAGTAGTAGTAGTAGTCAAAATACAGTGCAGGTGGTTCCCTTGAAAACATGCTTTAGTATATATTCCAATAAAACATAAGTACATAAGATGTTGTAGTAATGATAAAAAAATATTATGACAACAACAAAAACAACATCGGAATCGAGTTCCACAGACACTGCCGTTTCGGGTTCACCAAACTAATTGAGGAGTGTAGTACATAGCTACTAATTGGCATTCCAGCCAATGGCAGCAGCGGCAGTAGTAGTAATAGTGAAAGTGGGATACACTCAATTGCGGTCGAAGTAGTGCTAGTATTGGTGGCAATTTTCGAAGTGAAGGATCTCGACGACGACAACAACAACAACGACAGCAGGAGTAACAACAACGACAGCAGGAGTAACAACAACGACAGTAAGTGCAGGAGCAGCAACAACAAAATATCAGGAGTAACAACAAGAACAACAATAACAGGAGTAACAACAACAACGACAGCAGAAGTAACAACAAGAACAACAATAACAGGAGTAACAACAACAGCGACAGCAGAAGTAACAACAAGAACAACAATAACAGGAGTAACAACAGCAACGACAGCAAAAGTAACAGTAAGAACAACAACAGCAGGAGTACCTCCAGCAACAACAACAACAGCAGGAGTAACAACAACAACAGCAGCAGTAACAGCAGCAACAACAACAACAACAACAATAACAGCAGGAGTAACAACAACAACAGCAACAACAACAACGATGCACCCAGTGCTATCGTTCGCCAGTCGCAATTTGGCAGGCCGGCGGGATGATGCGGCCCGGCCCGAACGGGCCCACCCACCCAAAACACGCAAAAAACACATGGCAAAAGTTTGCTGCCACCACTGCCACTGCCGCCGCTGTCTCCGCTGCTGCTGCTGCAGCAGCTAAATATCACTGGCATGATTCTCATGCACGTAAGTACGTTCTGTGGCTGCGTGCATGCATGCATTCACTCATGCATGCGGGAACAGTGCGTGTCTTTGCCCGGTTGTCGCTATGCACGCACAGCCGGCGGCAGCAGTGGCGGCAGCAGCAGCAGTAGCGGTCGCAGCCTAGAAGACAGTGTAGTCGTCGATTATCAATAATGCATAATAGGCAGTACTCACTCTGGATCATGCACGCACTCATCACTACTGATCGACAGCTACTGACTGAATAACAGCTTGCGCGGCTTTTCAACTCACCATTGATGTCGGTTCTTCGCAGTGTCGTCTGGTGGTAGGCCCGCCGGCCGGCCTGTCTCTCTCTCCCTATATATAGGGATATAGATATATATATATATATGTATATATTTATATATATATCTCGCTTTCTCTGCCTGCCTGCGTATCTGCATGTCTGTCTGTCTGTATGTCCGTCCGTTCGCCTTTGATGATGAAGGCTAGGCTAGCGATCATCTAACTCACAGTTGATGTACCCCTCCTCTCTCTCTCTCGCTCTCTCTATCTTTCTCCTTCTCTATCTATCTTGCCTTCTCTCTCTGCTCTCTGCCTCCGCCTCATACTCTCTCTCTCGCTTACGTTCATTGGCCATTACGTTCTTCTTCTCTCGCTGTCTCTCCTGTGCGCGGGCAGTTGAAACACGAGAGAGAGAGTAACGAACAGTAAGAAGTACAGTTTAGTTCGAGTCGCGCCGCTGTGAGACTTCGGTCACTTACTTACTTACTTACTTACTTCCACGCACCCACGAGGAGTGTACAAAGGGTGTACGTACGAGGACTTTCTCCAGCTCCGACCGACTGCAGTTCAACTGTGCGTGAAAGGGACGCGTGGTGGTTGGTCATTGATTTTGTTGCTGCTATTGGTGGTGGTATTGTTGTTGTCGTTGTTGTTGTTGTTGTTGTTGTTCTTGTTACCGCTGGTGTTGCCAGTTTGTTGCTGTTGTTAATATCGTCGATAAGTTGCTACCGTCGTCGCCGTCGCCGTTGTTGTTGTTGTTGTTGTTGTTGCTTCTATTGTAGTTGTTGTTCTTGCTTTTATTGTAGTTGTTGTTCGTGCTTTTATTGTAGTTGTTGTTCTTGCTTTTATTGTTGTTGTTGTTCGTGCTTTTATTGTAGTTGTTGTTCTTGCTTTTATTGTTGTTGTTGTCCGTGCTTTTATTGTAGTTGTTGTTCTTGCTTTTATTGTTGTTGTTGTTCTTGTTACCGCTGGGGTTGCCAGTTTGTTGCTGTTGTTAATATCGTCGATAAGTTGCTACCGTCGTCGCCGTTGTTGTTGTTGTTGTTCGTGCTTTTATTGTAGTTGTTGTTCTTGCTTTTATTGTAGTTGTTGTTCGTGCTCTTATTGTAGTTGTTGTTCTTGCTTTTATTGTAGTTGTTGTTCGTGCTTTTATTGTAGTTGTTGTTCTTGCTTTTATTGTTGTTGTTGTTCGTGCTTTTATTGTAGTTGTTGTTCTTGCTTTTATTGTAGTTGTTGTTCGTGCTTTTATTGTAGTTGTTGTTCTTGCTTTTATTGTTGTTGTTGTTCGTGCTTTTATTGTAGTTGTTGTTCTTGCTTTTATTGTTGTTGTTGTTCTTGTTACCGCTGGGGTTGCCAGTTTGTTGCTGTTGTTAATATCGTCGATAAGTTGCTACCGTCGTCGCCGTTGTTGCTGTTGTTGTTGCTTTTATTGTAGTTGTTGTTGTTGCTTTTATTGTAGTTGTTGTTGTTGCTTTTATTGTAGTTGTTGTCCTTGCTTTTATTGTAGTTGTTGTTGTTGCTTCTATTGTATTTGTTGTTGTTCCTTTCATTGTAGTTGTTGTTTTTGCTTTGATTGTAGTTGTTGTTCTTGCTTTGATTATAGTTGTTGTTCTTGCTTTGATTGTAGTTGTTGTTCTTGCTTTGATTGTAGTTGTTGTTCTTGCTTTTATTGTAGTTGTTGTTGTTGTTGCTGCTATTCTGGCTATACAATGTCTTCTACATCGTTCTCGACAGCACCGTTCTAACAATAACAACAGCGCGCCATTGCCGCGTGACCGCGGCGGCCCGAGACGCCCGAGGTGAACCGGACTGGTTACGGAACCCGTCACCGCACACGATTGGCTCTCTGGTCTCTCTTTTAGTGCTCTCCGGTCTCTCTGCTGCTGCTGCTGCTGCTACTGACCACTTTCGCGTGCGCCCGTGACGTAACTCACGATCTCTTCCTCCTCTCTTGGTTTTGCCTCTCTCTCTAGCAGAGGTTACCAAACTGGGCCCAGTCATCATCAGCATTTTACCACTCGCGGCCCCGAGCGTGTAATTCCGGTTTTATATTCTTCCTCCTCTTCATCGTTGTTGTCGTTGTTGTTGTCATTGTTGTTGTCGTTGTTGTTGTTGTTGTCGTTGTTGTTGCTGTTGTTGTTGTTGTCGTCGTCGAAGTCTTCGTCTTGATCTTCTTGCCTTCAGCGTACTTTAGTGCAGCGCGTTCACTTTCGCTTTCGGTTTGCTGACAGAGCATGCCATAGGCCAACACGGGGTGCTTAACACCACACACATATATATATATATATATATATATATATATATATATAAATATATATACATATATAAATATATATATATATATATATATATTATATATATATATATATATATATATATATATACATAAATATATATATATATACATATATAAATCTATATATATAAATATATATATATATATATATACATATATAAATATATATATATAACCAAATTTAGGCATACACAGATTCACGTGGACACCAACACCACACACCCGAACTGCTAAGCTGCTACTGTGCTAGCAGTGTAACAGTGGTGAGCCAGTCGGTAAACAGCATCATTTTCATACCGTGAACTGTATGGCTGGAACACATGGCTTTGGATGCGTTTGGCCTGGGCGCGCAGAGGGGCGTAGCTGTCAACAAGATCCTTGCTGTTCTTAGCCGTTACTGTTGTTGTTGCTGGTGTTGTCACATTGCACAAGAGGGACATGAGCTACTGAAGTGAATGTGAACGAAGCGCATGCGGAGGGATGCAATGCGACACTGATCGTTGGCGGTGAAGTCCGGCGGCGGATGAAGCCGATGTCCGGCGGATGAATGAAGTCTATGCCCGGACAGTGGTACCCCTCACGACTGGCGTTACGGTCGCGCTTCGAACAGACGAAACCGTATCGAAGTCAAAGCGGGACAGGGCGCGCGCGAGAGAGACAGAGCTAAAGACACACAGAGAGAGAGACACGAGCTATCAGTCGAATGTATGGCAAGTTCGCGTTCTTTGTGTGGGTAGAACAGCCACTTTCGCTCCACTATGACGGCACTGCCAACAACACATACATGTTGCGTACCTTACTCAAACCGGATTAAAAGTATATATATATATGTATATATATTAGAATTATATAACATAGACTAATATAATTCTAATATATATATATATATATATATATATATATATATATTAGAATTATATAACATATATAACATAGATTAATATAAACTAATACATAAACAAAACTTAATAATAGATTAATAGTCATACTTCGAAAATTTGAGGTTAAATTATGAAAAAATATTATGATTAAAACAAAAATGATATATATATATATTTACATGTAGAGCACTAAGATACATTTATTTAGTGTCTTTAAAAAATATATTTGTCTTGTATGAACGTTTCAAATTATTATAAAAATATTAAAAGTGGTTAATATACAAGACAATTGTATTTTTAAAGACACAAAATAAATGTATCTTATTGCTCTCTGCCTCTCTCGCGCTCTCTCTCTCTCTCTCTCTCTATATATATATATATATATATAAACATATACATATATATACATATATACGAGGTGTGTTCAAAAAGTATCGCGACTTTTGAATTTTCGCGGGTTACGTATATTCGAATTTCAATTTTTTTGTGGCGTTATGTTGGTACTCATGTCTCTCACTTATGCCGACAAGCTCGGCCATTTTAAATGTTCACTTAATTGTTGACAGCTGCTTTGCTTGCACGTGTTTTGGATCGTCTTCGATTTTTCCTATTCAAAAAAATGGATCAAAGAACCTGTATCAAATTTTGTGTGAAAAACGAAATTAAGTGCGCGGATGCATTCCGAATGTTGACTGTGGCATACGGAGAAGCTACCTTGGACCGAAGCAACGTTTATCGGTGGTACAAAATGTTCTCAGAAGGCCGAGAAGATGTGAACGACGAAGATCGTGCCGGACGCCCGAGCACTTCAACAACAGACGAAAAAAATAATGAAGTGGAGAAAATGGTATTGGCCAATCGTCGAATCACCGTTAGAGAAGTTGCTGAGGACCTAAACATATCGATTGGCTCGTGCCATTCGATTTTTATCAATGATTTGGGCATGAGACGGGTCGCCGCGAAATTCGTACCAAAATTGCTCAATTGCGACCAAAAACAGCATCGCATGAACATTGCTAATGAGATGTTGGACTCTGTCCGCGACGACCCAAATTTGCTCCAGAGGGTCATAACTGGTGACGAATCGTGGGTTTATGGTTATGACGTGGAAACCAAAGCTCAATCATCTCAATGGAAGCTGCCGCACGAACCAAGACCGAAAAAAGCGCGCCAAGTTCGGTCGAATGTGAAAGTTTTGCTGACAGTTTACTTCGATTGCAGGGGCGTGGTGCATCATGAGTTCTTGCCACAGGGTAGAACGGTCAATAAGGAATATTACCTGCAAGTTATGCGCAATTTGCGCGAAGCAATCCGCCAGAAACGCCCGGATTTGTGGAAGAACAAAAATTGGCTTTTGCACCACGATAACGCCCCTGCTCACACATCGTTGCTTGTGCGCGAGTTTTTGGCCAAAAACAACACACTAATGATGCCGCAGCCACCGTATTCCCCAGATCTGGCCCCCTGTGACTTTTTCTTGTTCCCTAAACTGAAGAGGTCCATGAAAGGACGACGTTACGCTACGCTTGACGAGATAAAGACGGCATCGAAGGAGGAGCTGAACAAGATAAAAAAAAATGGTTTTTTGAAGTGCTTCGAAGATTGGAAAAACCGTTGGCACAAGTGTATAATATCTCATGGGGATTACTTTGAAGGGGACAAAATAGATATTCATGAATAAATGAATAATTTTTGAAAAAAACACAAAAGTCGCGATACTTTTTGAACACACCTCGTATACACTGTTGCCTTCGAACTTAGTCATTCGTTGCTAGCTTTTGATACATGCCTGTCCTCCCCGTTTGCCCCCTTTCCACACGTTAACCCATACGTCGAATACTATCGTGTTTACTTTGACGATGTCGATCGTACTGCTCTTGTTGTCGCTGTTGCTGTTGGTTCTGCAACCATACTGGTACCGTTAATGCTGGCGATGCCATTACCGTTACGGAACCCACTCAATGCTACTAAAAACAGCATTAGTAGGTCTTCGTCGTCGTCGTTATCGTCGTTGTTGTTTTAGTATTCGCTGTAGTTATTGGAGCCGTACTGTAGTTTGTAGTTAAGATAATGGACGGGATGCTGCTGCTGTGAGGAAATATATTTCATAGAGTTGATGTAAATATTCGAATTAAAAAGTTAACTAGATATGTTAACTCAAATAGGCAGCAAATCGTTCAGGTGGGCAATGCACTCTCTGACGTAAAGAACATATCGATTGGAATAACTCAGAGCAGTACATATATGTAGCTGGTCCACTCGTCTTTAACACCTTTATTAACGACGTATTTAGCGTAACAAAACATGCAAAGTTGGCATTGTTTGAGGACGATACCACCGAGAGGCTTTGGTCCGCGAGAACCTTCAGAGGTTCTCCTCATGGTTCAGAAGTAACGATCTCTATGGGAATTGGAGGAAAGGAGGTATAATGCAATTCCTTGCATCGCAGGGTTCCTTACGATTAATACCCTTTGACTCCAGTGTGAAGGCAGAGCTCTCTCGCTTCTAAAGGAAACAACATTTCCAAACGTTACGGCGGGCAAGAAACTGACATTTAAAGCGCATATTACACGTATACGTAAAAAAATATCTGGCCAGAACTGCTTGATGGTGATGTATTTCGCCTACGTCCGTAGTCACCTGACTTACGCTGTAGGAGTTTATGGCTCGACACAGATGCTTCTTATCGGGTCGTTTCACTGACAACCGAAAACGAGCACTGAAAGCAACTCTGGAACTCGATGCGACAAACAAAGTTGCAACACTTAGTAAATAGGTGAAATTGGCAAATTGTACATCGTAATCTTATAAAAGGGGCTCCGAACAAGCTTGTATGTGCATGACGAAGCTCGACACTAACGTGTGCAATTACCGTATACGAAATGACAATAAACATATAGTAAATAAATTCCATTTGAAAAAAGCATACATATCCTGGTTGTGTGATAATCCGCTAATTTCTATAACCTCGGGAAGACCTTCATCGTAGTAGCAAGGCAAGTAACGGACGGGACACACAGAGAGAGAGTGAGAGAGAATACAGACGTGCTGATATGGCATTATTGCGCTTGTAACCGATTTATGGTCACTCGCAGGGATAATAGCACGACAAGTTTCAACCGCACTCATACACGTGTATCTATATATATATATATATATATATATATATATATATGTATATATATATATATATATATATATATATATATATATATATATATATATATATATATATATATATATATATATAATAGTCTCTAGTGAATATATAAAAGCAAACAAGCCAAGTTAAGACGTCCAGCAGCAAAAACAAGTGCCATAGAACGTCACACGATCTCTATTAATTGACAATTGTTCGTTGACTCATATTCGTCACGTCGTTAAGCACAACAGTTAACGGCAAGTGTTGCCTCTCGCGTGCTCTCTATCTCTCCTCCCTGTAGAGGAGGATACGACTGTGGGAATTGAAACAGCATCGGTGAATACACACATTATTGCCTACCGCATCGCAACTGCATAAGATCGAAAACAAAAGCTAGAAATTTTGATAAACAATCGAATGATGCAATCTAATACTAGCAAGTGTAGTGCTTACGTAAGGGTGCGTCACGCGGCAACGGGACACTTTCTGTTGCCGAATCGGCACAAATTTAGTAACAAAACAGTTGAGTAGCACAAGTTCGCACAGATTGACGACCTAAGCCTTTTCCTTAAGATGCTCACTCAACGGAAACCCTGCTTGCACAAGTCTGCTTGCCTGCTAACAGCTGCTCCTCTTCGTGGTTGTTGCTTCTCTAAAAACATTCTGTGCACCAATACTCGTCATTACACCTTAAATAAACTTTGCTTTGAAAACGAAAATGTATTTCTACATACGGTAACATCTTGCAATCTTACCATTTGAAGTCGCATTACTTGTACGTGGTCAAAACGATCACTACCCGTCCAGAGGTCGACTGAACTGCAAATTATGCGAGATATCGCTGCCGTGCGGTAAGGTAGCCGTTACGTGCCACGCTAAGCATGTTCCGTATGCTCATGATCACAGAATAACTCTATTAGGCCTTGCTTCACCAAGACTTATCGCTTTACATAGGTTGCCAGTGATGCTCTCCGTATGTTTTGCGATATCACGTAAAAACTTCATGGTCTTTGACTTTTGTAGAGCTCAGTGTCTCCAAAGCAATAGGAACGAAGTGGTAGCTCCATCCGTGAGAAGGTACGATCACGCACCATGCCTGAGACAGATACATTCCAGGCATGGCGTTTTCTTGACTGTCAGACAAGTCCACCACAGGACATACATAAGAACGGCTCACAGACGGGGGCGCATATCCTAATAACCGACAGCATACAGGCGAAGTTAGGAACTGACGGGGGGACCTGAGCTTGAAATCTCTTGAAAAGGAGCTTGAAATAATAATAATAATAATAATAATAATGATAATAATAATAATAATAATAATAATAATAATAATAATAATAATAATAATAATAATAATAATAATAATAATAATAATAATAATAATAATAATAACGGCACTCTGATTTAACCCAAGCGACCGGGGAATATGTAATGTGTTGTCTTACGACGCTTGCGTTTGAGCACTTAGTTAAAGCACTCAGGACGCCGGAGTCACCAAAACCGTCTTCTAACTGCTGGCACACTTTTCACCGCAGTGCAAATCTAGTGAATTCGCCTCTAATGTAAGATGCTTCGTTGATCAGCATGCTGCTTTGGCAAGCCTAAATCGCTACTTGCAATTTCCACACCAGCTGGTCTGATTAGACTAGCACAGCGCATAACCACAGAGTCAACTAATCTGCTGAAAAGTTACAAAAAAGGTGTAGTTGCTAAAGGCTTTTTTTCAATTATCTTAAGCCTGAGGCATGAGGATAGCCGTGTTAAAACGAAAACTCATTATGCTAGGTATGCGTTTTCCGACGCATACAATTCAATAATTACATTATTAAATATATTGCTCATTCTACCTACCTATACATCCATACTCACACTACACCTAGTTATAAACTAGGCGCACGGAGAATCTTCCGGATTCATGAAACTAATCGTTTTAGACGCGTTTGTTCAGTGGAGAGACTGTCTAAAGGCGTTATTTAATTAACGAGCTTTAACTGTCCTCTGAAAGTCTAGCCAGGAAATAGAAAAACATTTAACTAAAATAGAACTGAACGGATAACACAGTGTGAATTGAGGCATCCCTTTTGCAACATCGATGAAAAACAACCGGAAAGGCAGCCAAATCATTACTAGAAGTGCCCTGGCTTTGCCGGAAGAGAACAATTGTCGTAGTTTTTGTAATTGTATCTTCGTAAAAGTGCCAAAGGTCGCTGTGAATTGTTAGAGGAAAAGACGTTTCTCGAAGCTGCGCACGACTGGTTTGAAAACTCGATAGGAAAGGCTGCATGCTTTATTTCGACAACACCCGGGTACCTTGTTCGACCTGCGTACTCTTCTCCACTGAGTGTCCAGCAAAAGAGTTGGTTAACAGATAGTGCATATTCATTTGAAGGAAAATATGTTTAAAATATGGAAGGGTCTGCATTTGCTGGAGGCGAGACACCACATCAAGCAAGCGTGTCAGGATATAAAAACGGAGAAACTCAATCTCTGTCATAGATAGAAACATTAGTGCTATTGGTTTTTGCCGTTTTAGCAAACGTTCATTAGAACTCTGAGTTATACGGCTGGCAAACGTATATTATAGATTCTGAGCAGAGCCTTATTATGTTCTAACAGTCGAGCCAATGAAATCGTACATTCGGTAGCCGAGACAGTTACGAGCGGTAGTGAATGCGAAGCTACCCTAAGTAACTACAATACTAGTAATGCAGAACTAAAATAAATAAAGCAAAGGCTGGATGAATATGCGAGCAGTTTAATTTAGTGTTGTAGAAGATTAAACACACGGGTAGTGGTTCTTCTCGACCAGCATACCTATACGAGCAGTTTTTATTATTTCCGACTAATCAACAAAATAAACTTTTGGGAGATTTTCTGGAAACCAGTACGAAGAACGGAACACCGGCGCTGGCCTGTTATGAACCTTTTTGTCTTTTAGCAACTTTTTACAAAACATCTGTTAGTCGTCTAAATCATTTGAGTCTATGATTGAAGGCATAAAAAGATTTTTGGTTTGGGTCGTCGAGAACTATGCAGGCACTATTAGCTCCATGTGCATGCATACTCAATATAAGTGAAATAAATATGATGATGATGATAATACTAGTTTCATATATTGGGCTATTTCCTGAAGAACTGCAAACAGCATATGAGCAAACGCTGCTTTACGTACTGCACCTAAATTATGAACGAACATTATTCCACTCCCTGCATGTGAACCATTAGTGCTAGCGTAACTTCTTTGAAGAAGGACCCGAGAGGTATACATGGGACTGCGGAACATATTCACATCAGAATACTGGCGACCTAGTCATCAGAATACTGACTAGTGCCTAGTTTGTTCAGTATTTGAACGCAGGGTCAGAACCGCTCTTTTCGGTACTACGTAGTGCAAAAATTATAAGGTCTGATTTCTCGATCTCAACTATAATTAATTGAAATCGTGAGAATCATTTAAATGAAATTACAATGTTGAGCAAATTACATGCAAAACAAGATTATTTTTGCCTCTGTATTACAAACAAATACAAATTTTGTGATTGGTTTGACTTCTACTGGCGATGGAAGATATGCCTCACGGCGATTGTATATATGACCGAATGTTCGATATTATCTAATATAGAGAAAGACTCGAGTCGCTCTTGAATACCATATTACTTGAGTATTCTAGCAAATTTGGACCATACGGCACGATGACTGGAAAAAAAAGTATTTAAAAAAGAAACATACTGCGCTATCATTTGTTCTTCCCACAAAAACTTAGGAGGCCAGAGTAATTCTCCGGTGTATGACTCTCCTCGACACACCTTCCTATGCTTTGGCTGGTAGTATACTACGATATGCACCACTTCGTCTTTAGCTAGACTACATCACGTCCATAATAGATTTTTTTTAAAATATAACATACATATTTAACATATATTCAGTGCAAAACATGTCTCGGCGCTTTCAATGGGCCTTAAGGCCTGTGGCAGGGAAAAAATAGTTAGCTAGACATTGACCAGCAGATTAATGTAGCATAACAGCAGGTCACTGCTCAATTCAAGATTCACAGTCAAGGAAGAAGAAAGAATTTCACCCAAGCAGGATTCGACCCTTCGCATGACAACACCCCGATGCTTCAGAACTGTGCACTAGCCGCCCAAGCTACTACTGTGACTTAATTGGAAATTGCTCGCTATAAAACAAATAGTGCACTTTTGCTTCACTAAATGTCCGAAACTCGGAGTTACTTCATTGGCATATGTTAGAGATGGCATGACCACTCGGAGTTCAATAGGTTTGAAATTTCAGAGATCGTCGCTTAGCGTACGATATCTGAAATTTCGAACTTAATTGGCAATAGTCGAATTATTATTCATTATATTATTCATGGGAATATGTATATAAATATGTTATATATGTATATATACGTGTGTGTGTAATTTACAAATAGTCTAAACGTGTACCCTTATTTGGCCTTTATTCTGTTGATGGTACTCTGTGGCTCTGTTTGCGTTGCTCGTTACATAGCGAACAACATTAGGATATGGTTTTTCAGTGTGTAGAAAAGAGAGAACTCTTTTTATGGTGGCATTGATTCCATCATTTGCCCGTGCGCATTCGCTTTATGATTAGGCAAAAAGCTAAAATCGGAGATTGGGGTCTCTTCGAAAATCCTTAGCCTCGCACCTGTCGCCACTTACGGTTTTGACTTAATATTGAGCGCACCTGACCGTGAGAAACCTGGATCAACTGAATCAAGTAAAACCAGCCGTTCTGAAACGAACCCTGAGGCTCCACACGTCAACGCGCAACCGATTCGCGTACTCGCGGATTGTCCACGTGGAAGATTTGAGGCGTCGTTATAACCTTCCCCCCCGCACCGCGGCCTTCGACGAATGCATTGGAACATGGGAAGTAAAATGGCTGAACTCGATCCAGAGTTTTTTTAACAACGGCGCAACGCTGCGCATGGTTTCCATCACACCCAATGTAGACGGTCTAAGTGTCATGATGAGTATGACAACTGTGTCTGTAATCGCTGTGAAGAAATCATGTTGAAGAGTGTCTCTTTGTGCAATCATTGAACGATTTAGCCCGCTTGTTGATATATTACTCCTATGTATGTATATATTTTGTCTGTTATATGTCGTTGATATGCTACTCAACATGAGTGAATAAATGTGAAGAACAATGAAAAAGCTAAAATAGTGTCGTACAGGCACCAGGAACGTTTCGAAGATCTTGGCCTAATCGGCGCAGGAAGGCGACAGTAAGTGGTCCGTTTTTTATCTTCTGTGGGACAACCTTCAGCAAGTCCAGTGGTGTGTTATATGCACGCGCCATAAAGCAAACAGTACAAAGTGCATATTAAGCACATTGTATCACATGTCAAATATATGTGTAACTTACATAGTGCAAATGATAATGAACACACCGTGCAATATCGGTGAGGTGGTGGCTTTTTAGCTTTCACAAGCTGTATACGGTATAATCATCTTTAAAGGTATTTTTTCAAATACATCCGGCTCAATGCTTGATTTTGCTGATAGTCGTGAGTGGAGTTTGCGAGGGATAGGATTTACTTGGACCACAGCCCACAACAGACTGTAACACTGGTAAGTGTTCCCGGTTGACCAGATGCAACAGTTTTGTTTATTCACACTTCCATTCAGCTAGAATTAGGCTTCGTCTTAAAAGATCATTTACTTCATTAAATCGGCATCATGCTGTATCATCCCGAAGGCCGAATTGACGAAATCTAGCCTGTTGTAATATGCTTTATTTCATTTGAATGGACGGATTCTCTTGTTGAAAAGTGATAGTGAAATGTCTAACCTTTGTTATACCGACGTGGCTGTCCGGATATTACATTACAAAGTGCACGATTGAAGGAGAACGATAAGAGATTCAGAAATTGCACATACCAGTGTGTTCGGAGAAAAAATCTGCCTCGTCTGAAAGACATCCAAAGTTGGCTGCCGAAATACAACTAGTCATATTGAGAACAGTCATATGATGCAGTACTTTTAAATATTTTCCTTTCTCATATATATTGACGATCTCGCTATGCAATACTCACTACCACAGCCCCATTGCAGTCCAAAGAACAGTTCAACAAAATCACTAAGTTGTATGAACACTCATATCGTTACAACTCGGGGCTCGCTGGCCAAAAGCCACATTCATACTGACAAGTGAGCATCGGCTCCTCGAATTCATCATATTCGTCTATCGCTGTATAAACAGCGGTTGCTCTCGATCGGTGAATCTCGTCTCAGGTTACGCGTGTTCCCGGAGCGCATGAGGCGAAAGTAAATAAACATCAAAGTACCACTGAGCACTAATCAAATAAACATCAAAGTAAACTATGCACTTTTAGGGCTGCTGGAAATCATTGGTCAGCTATGATCAGCGTGGCATAGAGGCAGCGAGGCCGCGTATTTCAACAACTGGCCGATTCCGACGACAACGGAAACGGTGAGGGTGACACGGGGTCAAAATACAGCAACACAAAAACAACAACGACCGTACTACTAAGATACTAAGAAATATACAACGTTTTCACTTTGGCGACTCTGCTTACATGCGGTAGCGGTAGTACCGGCTACCATCGATCTACACGAGAATGCAGCCAGTAAGTCAATTGCATTCTTGAAATAAACATACTGCTCGCGCCCGATACTGGTGGATATTGGATCGATTTTCATCATCACCAAATAGAGCTAACGGTCTTGATATACATATACAGGTAGTTCAATAAGTTCTTAGAATGAAAACCGAGAATTTTCCAAATCATGTTTTTAAATTTTTCTTATTCGATATACTCCCCGAGAAGCTCAATAAACTTTTCCCACCGAGATTTCAGAGCTTTCATACCTCTTGAGTAGAATTCCGCGTCGTTAGACTGAAAATAGGCATTGACAGCAGCCTTAACCTCTTCATTGCTGGAAAAACGCTTTCCACCGAGACTATTCTTCAAATGTCCGAAGAGGAAATAATCAGAGGGGGCCAGGTCTGGAGAATAGGAGGGTTGTTCAATAAGTTCGAACCTCAGTTGGGCCAGTTTTGCCGATGCTTGCCGGGACTTGTGTGCAGGAGCATTGCCCTGGTGAAACGGGACAACCTTCTTCTGCAAAGCGGGCCGTTTCACGATGAGTTCTTGCTAACGGCAGTCCAACAGTCTTGCATAATATTCTCCTGTGATCGTTTTACAGCTCTCAAGGTAGTCGACCAGCATTATTCTACGTTGGTCTTAAAAAACTGTAGCCATCACCTTTCCGGTCAATGCCGTTGTCCGCACCCTCTTCGGAGGTCCTTCATCAGGTGCACACCATTGGCAAGATGCTTCTTGGGTCTCGGGAGTGTAGTGATGAACCCGGCTTTCATCGACGGTCATGAATCTGCACCAAAAATCCGACAGATTGTTCGACATCTTGGCCAAATTTCGCTGTAAAGCCAAAACAGGCGCGTCTTTTTGGCCTTGGTTGAGCAAATGCGGCAGCCATTTTGCTCTAAGCTCTTTCATCTTCAAGTTTTCGTGTAGGGTAAAATGCACACTGCCTAAACTAATCCCTAATGCCTCCGCTATTTCCTTAATGTTCATTCGCTTATCTGTGCCAAAAATTTTTCGCACTTTCTCTACGTTTTCCTCATCAGTTGCCGTTTTTTGGCCTCCTGGACGTAGTTCATCCTCGGTGCTCCTGCGACCCTCTTTTTAACACATTAATCCAGTTGGAAACAGTGGCAAAACATGGCGCAGAGTCACTGTACGTCTCGTCTAACTCAATTTTTACTTGGGTCGCATTCCTTTGAAATAAAAATGCTTAATAACCACTCGAAACTCTTTTTTCTCCATTTTTAAAAATCACGCCGATACGTTGCACGGGAAAAGCTATCAAACGAAATCGCAACGGCCAATCACCATAATATATTGAGTGCTAGCAGTCGAAAAGTTGCAGTTCCTATTAGCGGTAAAAGCGTGCCAAAATTCGAATTCTAAAAAGCTCATTCTAAGAACTTATTGAACTACCTGTATATATATATATATATATATATGCCCGGCGGGAGAAATTAACTTTTTTCTTACGCAGTGTCTCACCGGCCACGGTGATTTTCAAAGTTATCTATTTCGTATAGGCAAAGCTCCCTCGGTAACCTGTGTGCCACTGTGTTGACGGCATCGACGATGACCCCAAGCACACTCTCTTAAAATGCAAGGGACTAGAGCAGGCAAGGACAACCGCCATAGCGCTGCTACGATTGAGATGGGCCAGGAAAGCAGGGAAACAAGGAGTCGGGATACCAGACCCGCCGAGAAGTAACATAAAAATGTTTGTGGAGTACATATGCAGCACAGCATCGGCATGGAGGCTGGGAGAAGAAATGGCAACTGCGGTGATGAAAAAGAAAGCGGAGCTTGGCAGGTACAGAAGAGAACGGATAGCGCTTACGACATCAACAGATGACGTGGCTTGTATTCAAACGGGTTCGCAGGTGTTGGGACAAGCACGTCGGACTGGTGGGATCATTTGGCTGAGGTCACTCACGGGGGAACCCGTGAGTGACCTCAGCCAAATGATCCGTTAGGCGCTCGCCACTTCTCCTAATGGCCCATAGTACTGTTCTATGGATATATGGGCCATTCGAGAGTGAAGCTTAAGGGGGGAGGTGTGTTTAGTGGGTCTTGGCGAACCAACATCCAACCGCCGGGGTCGAGCCCCACACTGCTCTTGAGAGCGGAAATACTCCGTAGTCGAAGCGTAAATGCATTCACGCTCCTCCTCCTCGTCAAAAAAAAACACACTCATATATATGTAAATATATATATATATATATATATATATATATATATATATATATTTACATATATATGAGTGTGTATACCTGCGTAAAATATACACGTGTGCACTTATTTGGCCCTTATCGATAATCGGTTGCTCTGTTTGCGTTCCTCCTTACATAACGAACAACACCAGAGTACTGTACAGGTAGGCTTTAGTTATTTTATTTACCCGTACGCGTTCGCTTTATGCTTAGGCAGAAAGCTAAAATCGTGTCGTACAGGCCCTAGGAGCATTTCGGAGATCTTGACCCAGTCGGCGCAGGAAGGCGACGCCATTAGCGTCTCCATATCATCCCGTCCTCGGTAAAACGGTGGTCTATCGTTAATCTTCTGCGGGACAACCTCCAGCAAGCCCACTGGGACGTACCTGTGCGCGCATATAAAAACCGAGCAAGCAAACAGTATACAAAGTGTATATTATGGCCTTGTGTTACATCGGATATATGTGTAACCTTTTGTCTATTATTTAAAAAAGTATATATATATATATATAAGAATTCATAATTGAAAGTTCAGAGGGGTCGTAGAATATGTTAACATTGGGGATTCGGCATCGGAGGTAGGGCTTATAGTAATCATATCACAAATCCTTATGAAATTAGCATTCTTCAGATTATGTTTGTTTTATGAGCGTAATCGCAAAATACTGGTATATTGAACGTGCTAGAATTTTGATTTATTTTTATAAAAAACGTGTGATTTCACTGTCACTCCTAAACATGGCATTACCCAATTCGATTGATTTTGTTTGTTTCAACGAGTTCTACTACCCACTGAATTATCCGCTACGAATTTCTCTAAGGAGGCCATATACATATAGAATTTGCTATATTGATATTTGATTTACTCAAGAATATCACAAACATTTGTTAATATTAGTAATTACAGTTACTCAACAGATCACGCGACCCTTCCTCAGAGGCTCGAGCAATATATGATTGTCTTTCCTTAGCCGTACCCAATTTTTAAAATAACTATTTCTGTTATCATTTGAACAAATCTGTAATCGAAGCGCATGAACTGCTTGTCGAAGCCTACGACGACAATGCTATCGCTATGCTGCTTGCTACAGTCCACAAATAATCGTTTTGAACCAAGCATTGTGCGAAAAACGACCTGAATACAGACAGTAGCACAACAAATCGATTTTGCTCTACGACAACGCGTCATCACACAAAGCGAAGTCGATGAAGAAACGTAGAACGCATTTTTAGTAGGAAACCCTTTCGCACGCCGCTAATTCGCCAGACTTGGCTCCATCAGATTGCCACCTCTTCGCATCTCTAGATCACGCCCTGGCTAAGCCGACATTTTCTTCGTACGAAAACGCCCGAAAATGAGTAGGTTATTGGTCTGCCCCTAAATATATGAAACCCACCCGAAAGATGGGCACAGTGTATAGCTAGCGAGGCCCCTTACTTTGAATAAAATATCTTTACTCGTTATAGAATGAAAGGCATTTGTTTTCGCACAAAAAATCCGGTTTCATATGCATAGACTTACTGTTTGTATATAGTTGTTGTACATATATATATATATATATATATATATATATATATATATATATATATATATATAATTTAATTATAGATAACTTGGTTCTACATACTTCGTCACTCTAATGCGAATGTCTTATTAAGAATCAATGTCTTCCCTTTCGAATTAAATATCTCAATCTGGCTAATTCAACAATTATATTGGTTAGAGTTTATGCCAAGCTATAGACTCTGTCGATTCCAAACTTTGAGCAGAGCAAACGTCTTATTATTGCAAAAATTGTAATTTCATTAATGCGCACCACAGTGATTCTTTGTGTTATCGCCTTACCTGTGTAAAAAGGAAAGCCATTCGAGAAGAAACCTTCGCGTTCTTTCGACTCCTTCGGTATCGCTACCCCAGTGGTCCAAGCCATAATGGGTGTACTTCTTTAGCAGCCCGAAGCGTTCCGACGATGAAATATCCCAGTGACGGCGCTCCTTGATCTCGGTAAATATCCATGGCTTAATCAGGGCACCTCTACAGTTTTACCGATACACAAAAGACATACTCCAGTATGTAGTTTAAGCCAAATAGGAAACATACTTATATGCCGATGTCATGCAAAAACTGATTCAAGAGACTAAATTAAAAAAAGCATTTGAATAGATACGACCGCCTTCGAAATATTTTCTTAACGACACCTGCTAAAAGTAGATGAGTAAATGAGCATCGCCAATATGTTCGAATATTAGACTGACCCATTGTTAACACTTTAAAATGTAAATAAAAAGAATGAGATGTCCTATCGACCGTATAACAAAAAAAAAGACTACTCCTGTTGCCTGGAGTAGTCATACTTAGACATATATACCATTATCTGAATTTGTAAAATTATAAACTTAAGTTGCAGCAAATACCTTGCCAGAAGAATTCCGTCGACGCCAAATTCGGCCGTGTTTCTCTCGTAGTCCTCGAAACTGAGTACATCCCCATTGCCAAACAGAGGAATCTCTGGACGAGCCGTCCGAAGACATTGGCCAATGTACTTCCAATTGGCCATCCTTGTATAGCGCTGCTCACGGGACCGACCGTGAACCTACAAAGTACACACACAATTAGATTTTGTTTGCTAAGACAAAGAAATGAATGGGCAACACAATTTTTAAAGGAAAAATACATAACTTTGCTGATATATACCTCAAAATGGCATACTTCTAAAGATCATGTTGCGTGTGTCCTATAGTTGTAATGCAATAATTTAACTTATTAATGCCACACAACTACTTTGCAGAACAACACGATGTACAACGCAACTGTCACTAGATGCCTGGACGGTCTCTGCGTGATATGTAGTGTCATTAGAACGGATGCTAGATGATATCCGCGTCATTGCGTGCCTGCCGCCTTATTACTTAAGCGCTCATTATTCTATACAAAGAAAATGCCCATATATATATATATATATATATATATATATATATATTCAAAGCTAAATGGCGAGCTGTTGCAGAACATGCAAAAACGACACTCCAGTCTGTTTTCAGGTGCTAGTACCGTAAACAGCGAAATTCGGCTGGCCCACGGTTTGAGATCTTCAATGATCTTATGAGCAATGTTACGGTCCTCCTGAACGGCCGCCCGCATCTTTAGCGTAAGCGGGATAGTCGATACTTCGGTCATCGCGTACACTATTTCGTTCACCCGGTTCGTTCTATTCATCAGACCTGCTCCGGCTCCCTGAAAACACACGCACACAGAAATATAGTTTTTCTCTGTAACAAACAGACATGAGTCTTACTAAAACGGTAATACATTTTATATAATTAAACA
The DNA here is from genome assembly GCA_003439945.1 of Dermanyssus gallinae. NCBI lineage: Eukaryota > Metazoa > Arthropoda > Arachnida > Mesostigmata > Dermanyssidae > Dermanyssus > Dermanyssus gallinae. The sequence goes on from QVRM01006004.1 coordinate 54,926, forward strand.
AGATAGTCATACATTACACAGTTATAAACCTCGTCCTTAAAATCTACGCACATGCACAAATATTATACATAATCGAACAATAGAACGATATAAAATATTAAAACAAAATTAAGTTCCCAGTGTGGGCTAAAAGAACTTCAGTTTATAAACTTACGAATCAATCTATATTAACAAACAGCTCAGCTTTACGATCCTACATTCGACACTGAGAATTATCTCTTAGTAAATAAACGTTCGAGGGTAAATAAAAAGTCTAAAGGCCATTTTGAAACAACATTAACTTGGCTCATAAAGCATTTTTTTTAAATATAGGTGAACGCGTCAATAGATGACCGTTAGACAATGGACCAGCTACATATATTCAGTGTAGTCTACCACGATGACAGTTACACAATAGAATATGAAATATCAGTGCCACGGTTAGATATCAGGTGTGCGTTTTTTTCCAAGTACCTACATCTCCAAACAAAAAGTGCTCCTTAAAAAATAACAAAAATATGATCATAATGTGGATACCTTCTTGTATATGAAGTCTATGGGGCAACCCATGTTAACGTCGATAAAATCCACGCTGCACTGCTCCTCGAGCATTTGCGCACACCGCGCCATGACATCCGCAAAGCCTCCACATAACTGCAACATTTAATCCAATTAAATATATACACTTCCGGACAAAATGCATCATACATCGCATTTAACTCTAATATTTTGTACTCACAACATAGTAGCGTCATACTAAAATGACTGCATACAATTGAAAGGAAAAATTGCTTTAAAACATAACTACAGTGTTAAAACGATACGTCATTCTTAACTCTATAAAACAGTGAGCGGATCTGCAATCTCGGTTTACCCACTTCCAATGTATCGCAGATGTCTCCTATGAAACACATAACCAAGTGTTTAGTGAAATGTTTCTAAAAAAAAATATTGTCAGTCAGTAGTGACATTGCTCAGTAAAGGACTCAACAATGAGATCTGAGAAATGTACACCAGGCCAGAGAAAATCGTCCAGACTGTTTGCACTGCTTGACCTTGGCTACAGACGACACTCTGTAGCTAGTCAATTGAATATAAAGCAATTATCCTTTTGCAAGGTCTGCCAAAGATACCAATTCAAAAACAGTTTTCATCGGACGGCGGGTTCGGGCAGGGCTCGAGCTACAACTAATTATGAGGACTACTTTTGTTTGAACGTTTTGCCGAATCGTCCATTTACTGCTGCCCAGTTAAGCAAACCGCTCAGTTGTGCTATTTGAGTAACTACTGCTGCGTAAACTGTGAGGCGAGAACTGCACAACCTAAATGTTAGTCTCTTTCCTGGCCCGCTGTACGTCCACACTGACACAACTCACGGAGAAGGCAAAAAAAGGTGCCAGTTCACGCGGGACCACAAAAATTGGACCATTGAGAAATGGCAAGCTCCTCTATTCTCGTATAGCGACCTTTGAGTACACTCTCTCCTGTCCACATGGTAGCAATATACGGGAGAGGGCGTACGGGCGACTAGAAGAGCGATTTGGGCAACCCTGCATTGTGAAGCATGTTGGTCACGGCGGCGGTTCAAGGCTTGGGGTATAGTGTCCTTAGACATAGGAACCGAACCACACAAGTCACTCAGAAGGTGCCCCAAGGGAATGATGATGAGCGAAAAAGGTTGAATTGCCCACAGTACATCGATGAGACTCTGGCACCCCACGTCATGCCTTATGTAACGGCTGTTGTTCTTGCACGATAATGCTAGGATGGTATACATTTTCGAGGGCCACACAGGTACACATGTTCGGAGGTGCCTCGCAGAAGCCTAATTTAGCATGCTGTATTGAGCTGGATCTTATCCAATATATGTGGAAGATACTGAGAAGGCGAGCAAGAGCCAGAAGTCGAGCTTCAGAAATGTTTCCGGAGCTCATAAAAATAATGGACGTGTTATAGCAGAAGAGCAATAACGAAAGTTGCTGTCATTGCCATATGGCTATTTTTTGGACATTATATATACTGAGTAGTGCTGAATTCTATATATATATATATATATATATATATATATATATATATATATATATATATATATATATATATATATATATATATATATATATATATATATAGTTAAGTCTTGCATACATACAAATATCAATAAATACGTTATGTCTAAAAATTCTTAGGAACCTGCTATCGGTGGTCGTGCCAAGATAAAGGAATCATCATTTTACGTACGACGAAACTCAGGGATGCAACGAAACAGGGTTGTAATTTCCCAACCCAGTTGCCATAATATGGCGAGAAAGTGAGGTTACGATGTAATGTCGCTTGCGGCCACGCAGTATATGTTAGTGCCAGTTGTGTACCACATTACAACCAATGTGCAACACACTCATCTATGTGATAATAAGGGCGTCTTTTATGCTATGTTATATAGTTGCGGTCGTATTTACGTGCACACGATAGAGATGACGATGCCAGATCTTCACTCCGCGCCGGGCCTCACTCATATTGACTCACTTGTACTCCAAAAATGTCTTCCGACGGATGCCTCCGAAGCAGAGCCCACTCGGACATCTGTCCCTGAAGTATGTTGGTTGCCATGGCCATCTCTCCGCACGTGATATCTGCTCCGAGTTCCTTGCAGATACGTCGAAACGGCAGGTTTCCCACGGTAGTTAGCGGTGCCAAGTAGAGTTTACCTCTTTAGAATTGAAACAAAGATCACGAAACAACAAAAAAAGATCCCTTCCTTCTGTGAGCAAGTTATTTCTCTCAGTGACGCGATTTCAAAGTGTAACATTTCGATAGCATCGTGTGCCTAATGTACCGGACCTGCGTCATTTTCTCTCCAAAGCCTTGCTAATAGGAGACGTGATGCTGGCGCAAAGATTGTTGGGCAAACCCTAGATATCTCAACGAGCCCGGCCCTGGGTGCAGTGAAAATGCGCCTCACTGTGAGTTCCAAGCTCGTACCAAACAACCCACTTTAGAAATATATCTAGTTCTAATAGGAAATGCGAATTCGGTCTATGTTAAGTATAGCATCTTCAGAATAGCAGAAGTGTTAGCTAAACAATCGATGTATATATATTTATTCAGTAAGCAAGGTATTTTTTTACATTTTTCTCGCCACGAGACCTCCTACTGTTCTAAATAATCATCATCAACCCATTTCCACTAACACGTTTTGTAAAAATTGTCGATTTGTGCTAAAAATACAATTCATGTACACAAAAGTACTTATTTACCAGTATTCACATTAAACAACAAACCCTAGGGGCAACATGCGTACTCGCTGTTCAATTAGTGGTTAAGTCAAACTCACCTAAAATCGATCACCTTACGCTCTTCAAGTCGAAGCTTGATATTCTCATGATCCTCGGCGGTATTATCCTTGTACTTGAGATGATTTTTGTTCTGGATCTTCTGAAGCGGATCTTTGGTCTTACTGAAGTCGTAGTTTTTCTTTCGGAGTCGAATTTGAAGATCCTTGCTAAGCGAGTTTTTTTCGAGCTCTTCGTCAACGCCTGCTTAAAAAACGACATTCAGATCATGGGCACAGGCTATATACAGGCAATATGCAGGACATGTAAGACCATATTCTTACATAACGCAGCTAAGTTTGATAAAGTTCCAACCACTATATATAGTCTTAACAAAGTATGCCAAGCACTTGGTGTAAATCCAGTGAAATGCGCAGCATTGGAACATAAATCGTTGCACCACTTGGATTATGAAGACAACCTCACACATGAAATGTTTATTATACTCCGAAAGAAATAAAGTAGAAAAACCAAAATAATTTAATAATATATATATATATATATATATATATAAATATACCACCCCATTTTAATAACGGAGTTGTCGTAATGTAATTAAATAAACTCAGGCGATCCCAAACAGGCATCTACCAAACCATCCTACAAAGCGACACAGGTTTATAAGCTTAGAAATACTAAATATTGAAAAGCAATGCATCAAATGCATACGGTAAGGTTTATTTGATTAATTATTTTATTCTTAATTTTAACCAATATCCTTAACCTTAACCAATCTCTTAATGAAAGATCACTTCGAAAGGCTATGCGTCATGCCGCGATCAAACCCAAGACTTCTGGTACAGACAGAGTCGCAGGCCATCTTCTGTACTTCGTCCCGTCAATATATATATATATATATATATATATATATATACTCCAAGGTGCTAACATAACAAAGTTGTATAGATAAACTTTTATATATATACATATATATACCATAGCAGACACAGTTACAAAATGTACCTTTAAAGACGTTCTCATCCGTGATATTCCTGCCGTCCTTAAGATGTTGTCCAGCAAATCTACAGGTGACGCCATAGCGACATCGGCCATACCGTTCGAACAGGTAGCACCGGTCAGCAATATCCGGCTCTTTGTTTTCAAGAAACTCGCCTGTGTCGTGCTTATAATCACACTTCTCGAAAGGACAATGGCCTCTTAGGAACTTGAAGCATAGCTTTGTGGACTTGTCGGCCATTTGATGATGCGGACGAGCCTTGTTTTGCCCTAAAGTAGTGCACTGTTACGTTAGTTTGATATATATATATATATATATATATATATATATTATACTATATGCTCAAATATTCACACATCAAAGTACCTAACAATAAAATCTGTTATATAATGAAAGTGATAAATTATTATTTACCATTTAACGGCACACTCACAAGATTTTAGACCTAAAAGTGCACCTTTCAATATGCACGATATGAGAAAACGTTGTATATATATATATATATACGTCGCACAAGACACCCACTTGCTGTACCAATAATCAGCCAAATTACTTCCTATATTTTATGAAACATAAAATTTGAAATTTGAATCCTGATATTTAGTTGCGTAGCTACGTAACTAGTACGTTTTTAATTACTTCGACTTGTTAAATTTATGGTACGACCATCGCGCAGACAGTGACTAGTACAAGTTATACACATTAATTCTTCATCGGAAAGAATTACAACTGTTCCGCATCACTAATTTCGGTATCGTTGGTATCGATATCGAATTCATTGTAGCAAACAGTTAGCAGGACAGTGTCTTGTTGCAGATTCTTACCCTTAAACTTCTTGCGCGGCGGATCGCCACCTCCATTGCTGTCTCGCTCGAGGCTGTTCTTAACTGCATTCGACACATACTTGAGGTTCAGTTCTCGCTGTTTGTCCTGAAGTATGTACCTGAAGTGACATAACATTGGTTCCCTCACGATCAGATACCGTATGCATGAAGTAACAACTGTCTTGACAAGCTAAAAAATGCTGCTGAGTGAGTGCTGAAAACTGCCTTCTATTATAAATTGTCAAGCCGCCCATATAAGGGTTAATTGTAGTACTCACCAGACTAACAAGCTTCAGCCTTCCAGTTCGAGCAAGTACTGGCGACTTACTAGCTACGTAAGGCTGAACTAGAACTTCCAAAGAGCCCGTCGGCAACACTTATCTTAGAGACCTGCGGACGAACGACACTAACCAAGGACTGTCCAGATATTTAAAATAATAATAATAATAATAATAATAACTTACAGATATACACTAGACTTATATAGAGCATATAAAGTGGATGCAATGAAAGCTGCAGTCGCATTTGCAGTTGAGAACTATAATGGTGATCAATCCCCAGCCTAGGGCACAACGGGTAAATAGCCGCTGATAGTAAACGCCGGTGATCCTGGACGACGTCCAGGATAGGAAGGAAACGACAAGTCGACGGAAGACTTTCTCTCTAGTGGCAGGAAGGAAGGGAGCAGACACGGGAGGAATCAAGACGCAGCTCCACTTCAGGGCCTCATCAAAACCACCGCTGCCGTCGACAGGCAAACGCTGAGGGGTCACGCGGCAATAACCCCACCCCCGGGGATATCGCCGCGCAGGGGCGATTGGGGGCACAGAACGAACGGATCCCCCGAGCCCACACCTATGTCTGCAACGACCAAAGAGCCGGTAGCCGCCGACCACCTGAGACGTCACGCTTTTTCGCCAGCCCACCTCAACCCACCTCGGCGAACATTGCGGAACATATTTTTTGTTTTATTTATTACAAGTATGCAACAAAGACGAGCCAGATAGCAAATAGACCGAATGCATAAAGGAAGTAAAGCATATCTAAGAGCATATGACAACAAATAAAATGATAAGAAGACATGCAATCTAAACACTCCATACTAGCCTTTGATGGCTTTGAGCAGCTGTGAACTGCTGTGGTACAAATGTAAACCACTCCTGAGAGTAATAACACCTATCTATCTATCTATCGATATATCTATCATATACGTACTCTGGTTTAATTGGAGCAATGCCCTTTGGTTGTTTCGGATCGTGTTCTGAGCCGTTCACAGCTGGAGCAATGCCTTCTGGTTGCTTCTGGTCGAGTTCTGAGCTGTTCACAGATGAAGCAATGCCTTCTGGTTGTTTCGGATCGAGTTCTGAGCCGTTCACAGCTGGAGCAATGTCCTTTGGTTGTTTCGGATCGTGTTCTGAGCCGTTCACAGCTGGAGCAATGCCTTCTGGTTGCTTCTGATCGTGTTCTGAGCTGTTCACAGCTGGAGCAATGCCCTCTGGTTGCTTCTGATCGTGTTCTGACCCGTTCACAGCTGGAGCAATGCCCTCTGGTTGTTTCGGATCGAGTTCTGAGCTGTTCACAGCTAAAGTAATGCCCTCGGGTTGCTTCGGATCGAGTTCTGAGCCGTTCACAGCTGGAACAATGCCTTCTGGTTGCTTCTGGTCGTGTTCTAAGCTGTTCACAGCTAAAGTAATGCCCTCTGGTTGCTTCTGATCGTGTTCTGAGCCGTTCACTGCAGCAGCAGCAGTAGAGTCACCAGTAGAGACAGAAGTGTTTGTATCATCATGTATTGTATCGGTCGGTTCGAGCTTAGCACAGCCGGCAACCACAACAGTCGGGTTGCGTTCTGTTGTCGATGTCGTTGTTGTTGTTGTTGTGGTTGTAACTGAAGTTGCTGGCACCGTTTGCAGTGCAGCATCGTCCAGATCACCACTCATTGTGTCTGCGGAGCAGTTCCTTCGGTTCTACGGAGAAGATGCGCTGTACGCTTTTCTTGATCAACTTGAAAGCACACAGTCAGAAGTGAAGCATGAAGACAGAATGATTTGTCCTCTATTCTTGCTCGTCTTCGTCAAGCAGTCAACAACTTGCACTCAGCACGCACGACGTGAACCGCAACAACAACAACAATAACAACAACAAGTAACGTCCAACGACAATAACTTACTTTTCTCGCTAGTTTCATCTAGACTACAAACAATAAATAGACTGGTTGGCAGGCAGATAAACAACAGATGTGTCTCTCGTTCGCGAGCCGCGAACGTTCTACCGCGCACACGTGCTATCTATCATCTTTCACCGGCGGCGTCGGGCTCCGCCGATCTATGCTAACTAACTATTCGTCTCTGACACAAGTAGCAGAGCAAAACAACACAACACAACAAACAATCAAAACAAAACAAAACAAGACGAACTCTCTAACCTAGTAGTCGAACTCGACGACCATACAAGTAAATATTCGCAGCACGAATGCGTCAAATTTAAATTTACCCGCCAAGTGCGTTGTTCTACACGGCTGGTGGTCGCCGAACGACACATACATAGATAGCTACATACATCTATTTAATCAACCTCTATAGGTGTAACGAGGTAAAGAGGTTTGAACCTTATCGGCGTTTGTCGACAACCTCACGGTCGGGTAGAAGGTAGAAGAACATAATATGCCACCGTCTATGCGTTATGGCTCGTATCCAACAACGACACTCGCATCAGACGAACACACTGCCCTCTCCGCCCACCCGTCCCCGTTCCGACCACTCCCACCTGTTTAATCGAACGGACAATTTGTCCGCCAAAAACGGGGCGTCGCTTATTGTAGAACTTGGAACAAATACACTCTCAGTCGCCATCAGATCAACCCGGCTTCGTCGTCACACCAACTAAAGCAAACCCCGCCTTCCTGCAAGGTTTGTAACCCTACGCTTTCATCTTACCGATTGCGCATATCTACATTACGGGCATTCGAGCCTCTTTGAGTCGATTACGACTAACCAACCTACTTACCGACTCGATGGAATGCTCAATGAGTCAATAGATTCGAAAGAGTCACAACCACGCGCTCCCGGCGTCCAGGCTAGAGCCTAGAGCAGCAGCAGCAGAAACCTATCATCATCCATCAGACCATCAGCACCCACAAACGCCGGGCGGCCAGATTCACTCACTCGCCACCTCAGCTGTTTTTGCCGGTGCTGTAACAATAAGAATATTGTTGTTGTTGTTGTTGTTGTTCTTATTGTTGTTGTTGTTGTTGTTGTTGGTGGTGGTTGTTGTGAAGCGAGCGGCTATACCGTGGTGGTTGGGGTTTCTGCATTGAGTCGCCGGAACCGGCCAGGATGGCGGTGGAAGCGGTTCAGTCAGCCAGTCAGTGAGTCTCAACCGCTGTGTATGTAGATACGCAAGGATGAGACGGTCGACTTGGTGGTCGAAGTGGTGAAGAGCCAGTGTGTTCTATGAGCAAGAAGTTTCGTCAATGCTAGACGCCGGCGAGCCGTGATCGTCGATCGTGTCCACGGGTGGTGTTTCTCTCACACCATTTTAGTAGTGTATAGGTTTGTGTAATTAGTTGTTTGACGTTGCCGCTGTCCGGCCGTCCGTCTGTGAATGAAGAGATCTCACGGAGCAACAGCCACAACAACAACAGCAGCAACAATAACATCGACAGCCACAACAACAACAGCAAAAATAGCATCGACAGCCACAACAACAACAGCAACAATAGCATCGACAAACACAACGACACAAGCTATATTCAGCACAACAATCACATCAACAACAACAACCACAACTCCACCACACTCCTCAGCTTCTCGACGACGACAACAACTCCTCCTCGTCGCAAACAGCCCTTCAACATGAAGGGCCGACTTCTCGCCGACATCTGCGACTCGCTGTCGAGTCTGGGCCACAAACCGCACGACGAAGCGTACGTCAAAGCGGCGCTCAGCGACGACAAGCGATTCGCGTCGCTCGTGTCGTGGTTCGCGCGCGAACTGCACGTCCTGACGCACGGCGCCGTCGATCTGGTGACGCCGCTCGCCGAATCGAGTCCCGAGTCGTTCCGCATCGAGGTGTCGTCGCTGCTTCGGGCGCTGCACTGCCCCTACAAGGTGCTGATGACGGGCGACCTCAGCGATCGGCTGAACACCGACGACTCGAAGCTGCTGCTGCTCGACTTTCTCTCGACCGAGACGCAGGCCGCCCGCATCACCTGCTCGGAGAAGACCGAGAAGCGCATGAAGATCGAGGTGCACTCGTCGCCGCAGGCGCGTAACGCCAGCGTCCTGCTGGCGAGTCTCGGCATGTCGCCGCCTCCGGCCAACGTCGCGCTCGCCGTCTTCTTTCGGAAGCTCGAGGAGCACATCCTGGCGCTGAAGCCCGTCGCGCAGCTGCAGCTGCAGCAGCCGCCGCTGCTCAACCAGAGTCTGACGGCCAAACAGTGGACGCTGGTCGAGGACGCCTACCGGCGCCTGCTCAAAGACTTCTCGATCCGGCGCATGGTGCTCATCAAGCGGGTCGACGTGACGATCCAGTCGTTCCGCTGGTCGAGTCGGATGCGCGACAAGCAGAACAAGCTGACGCAGGTCTACATGCCGGTCCGCCAGGAGCTCACCGTCGAGCCGAACGTGCAGCTCGGCGACATGCTGGCGGCCCGGCCCGACGTCGCCATCGTCGAGAAGATGTCGAGCGAGAGCCTGCGCCGCAGCACGCAGACGTCCGTCACCAAGGTGATCATGGGCCCGGTGCCCGACCGAGGCGGACGCGCGTCCGAGATGCAGCCGCCGCCGCCCGAGATGCCGTCGTGGTGCAAGCGGCAGGACGGCGGACCGCAATCGGGCCGGGGCGGAAGAGGACGTGGCGGAGGAGGCGGCGGTGGACCCCCTCGAGGTGGTTACCATCAAGGAGGAGGTGGAGGGGGTGGTGGTTACCATCAAGGAGGAGGCGGAGGGGGTGGTGGTTACCATCAAGGAGGAGGTGGAGGGGGTGGTGGTTACCATCAAGGAGGAGGAGGTGGTGGTTACCATCAAGGAGGAGGAGGCGGAGGAGGTGGTGGTTACCATCAAGGAGGAGGTGGAGGGGGTGGTGGTTACCATCAAGGAGGAGGTGGAGGGGGTGGTGGTTACCATCAAGGAGGAGGCGGAGGGGGTGGTGGCGGGGGGTACGGCCAGCAGAGCTATGGTCAAGGTCAAGGCGATCGTTACAACGGCAACCAGCAAGCCGCCACCGGCGGGGGCGGTGGCGGATACGATCAGGGTGGCCATCGGAGGAACGCGGATGGCAGGGGAGAATACGTGTCAGGACGCGTGCAGGGCGCCGGTTGGGACGACGCGCGCGGCCAGCGCGGACGCGGCAGCAGCCACCGGGGCGGATATCGCGGCGGCCACCGGGGACGCTATTGACTGATCGCGCACTGACACCGGGCACATCGAATTACGCTATTTCATTACGAACGAATGCCAAATAAACTTTTTGCGTTTACTATTCAAAGCTTCAGGTGTGGAACTATTTATTTCTGTGATTTTATGGCTTAGGCGTTGCTGCTGCTGTTGCTGTTAGCTTTAGCTTGTTTGTCTACGTCCTACAACGTCCTCGTATTGCCTCGGAATCTGGGCACACGTCTGATTAGTATCTCTATTCTTTTAGTATTAACCTTTGTTAGGATTAGATAGCATAGATAGCACATCTCATAGTAGATGATTAGTGTATATATGGATGGACAAAGCGAAGTCGTAATAAACGATGTATAATACATATGTATATACAGTTTATTTCTAAATCGTTAAGCAATGATAGAACTTGTTGGAAAATCTGTTTTTTTTTTTCTATAGAATAGAACGGAATGTAAAATTGAACTCAAATCAGTTGACAAAATGTGCCATCGCGTTTCAACGGGTAGTTCGGTGGAGAAGCTAGACATACCGTTTGATGCGCCTGAAAGATACCCATGCTGACTACACAAAGGCAAATTAATTAAATTATGTTTATTCCACTCAAAAAGGCAAATAATCATATCCGGAACAGTGCTAAAAAAAATATGGTCCTGGGACACTTTTTAGCTTTCGCCAATAAGTTATGTGTATGCATTTGTTACGTATATCTATATACACAATGCCATGGTCATTATAGCTGCAAACATATCTACATAATAATATGATACACACTGGCTGCTATGCGAGTCCACGATTCCCATCACCGAGTGTCGCAATTTCCCTAACAATAACCGAATCTGTTCCGAAGGGTATTATGCCTGAGAAATTGGAATAAAATCATACTCTTGTGTGTCATACGAGGGCCTTCGGAATTCAGCTCGTTTCGAGCCGTATTGCACCGCCTAGAGCGTTTTATATTATGGCATTGTGTTCAGTAAAGTAATGGGACGTCGCAGTCTCAGACTGGCATCAAATATGCACGTATAATAATTAGAACAATAAAATTACCTTATACCCTTGTTGTGTCATATGAAGGCCTTTAAGATAAGAAATTCGACTCGCTTCGGGGCGTATTGCACCGACTAAAGCGTTTTACAAAATGACACTGTGCTCATTTAGGTTATGGGACGTCTTAGTCTCAGACTGGCATCAAATATGCACGTATAATAATTTAAATAATAAATTTTCCCTTATTAAGAATCTGACGAGTGACACATGCCATCCGGCTCTACGACATTTACACCGTGTCAAGACTTTCCATTTGTATGTGGACCTTGGCGTATACGTATCTCCCATAGGTACGTATTGGTTGTAAGCAACTGGGGAATTACGGGGTTTTAAGGCTAAGGGCATGGGCTTAGCCATGGTTGAACAATCCAGGCGTTTACTCTAGATATTTGTCTTACTACAGGTGCAGTCAACATGGAGACAGACGTTCTCAATTTCGAAAATCTTGGCAATGTCCTCGACGATGAGGAGGTGGCGGAAAGCAAGTTTGAAAAGTTTGGCGCCTATCACAAGACAAATGTCGTCTTTCTACTTGACCTCACTCACGATATGCTTGTACCAAGCGGTTTCCGAGAGCAGCCGTCAGGCAATGCCGTCTCGTTGGCTTATGCATGTGCCGTCGCGATCAGGTTGGTATCAACTTGGCAAACATTTGTCTAACTGCGTTCAGGATATCCGGAATACCGAACAGGAACCGAACAAGTTTCAGTACTAGGTTCAGCATATAATAGCAGCATAGGATGCACACATCAGTAGGATAGCAACTCACAAGTGACCATTACCCGTACTCTAATTAGTAGAAGATGAGATAGATGCCGTCACCACTAATGATGAGGCTGTTCGAAAACTCAAAAGTAACTGAGCATGTATTCTTTATTAAGGCAAGCCATTGTGGATATGATCAAGCATTCCTCGTTAGGTGGCGGAGGTCGAGATCGTGTGGCGATTTTAGGTCTTCTTCACAAGAAGAAGACTGTCGTCTTGCTTTCCATGCAACTACCGTCCGCTGAAACTCTAAAGGTTTGTTTCAGTTCAGCAACATCTGTCGAAGCCTCACAGTATATATGCCGGTTTCTACCATCTAGGTTACGTAAAAGCCTTAATTATATATATATATATATATATATATATATACATACATAGGTGTGGGTTGAACTGCGTTTACGTGAGTTGCACAATCAGAACATATATATATTTTTTTTTTAATTAATAATTTCGATTTTCAGACCGTGGACCACTTATTGGACTCTCTAAGGCAAGCCCCTGTCAAAGAAGGCTCAACAATCGACCTTGGTAAAGCTTTTGATATGGCCTTCACTCTGCTCAAGGATCTCCGTGGCGACGCGCAGATTTTCGTGTGTACAGCCAATGATGATCCATGCGACCGAACGATACACAAGGGAGTCTCCGAAGAAATGGTGTGTGTGCAAGCACATGAATATATATATATTTTTTTTTTGCTTCATTCACGGAATTGCATCACAAAGTTCTTAGAGTAAAAGAACGATTCCATGAGGCGTATTGTATACAAATAATCTTATACACACGTGTATACAATGACTGGATCTCCTAAAACACATATATTGCCATACAAGAAGCATTAAAATTAGCATTTATAATTAATAACAGCACCTACAGAAATCACACAAAATTTCATCACTACCGTTTTACAAAATAGCAACCTCCAAACAGGCATTACGTCCATGGCTTAAAGTTATAAATGAGATGTTTTTAAACTCACGGTTAAATAAGCTCGAGCACATGAGGGATTTCACACAACGGAGTCATACCATCGTATACGGAAGACTACACGAAGAGCGTTATTCTGTACGACCTTAACCCTTACCGGAAAATAGCATTATTCTCACCTCCAATGCAGCATGATTCCGTAGCAACAGCTGAGTAGAAACAGCGACTTTTAAATCATTCACAATCCATCAATGTGGGCCCGAACAGCTTTGTTCGCCACAATGCGCAATTCATTAGAATAAGCAGGTGTTGGCTCGTCTAAAGTCATACGTTACCCATATCTGCAAGAAATATGCAGAGAGAAAAAGTAGAAGTGAGGTGTGCTTCTTGTGTGCTTGTGTTGCAATCCTATATACTAATTGCGATATGATTTGCTTTGCTATACTTGTGCTCTGACGCTCGCCTTTCGCGTACTCTGTACTGCTTCACTTGCCCTCGCAGGTGGTTTGCAGCAAGGCAACCGATTTAACACAAAATCATCTCATGTCAATCAAGCTGCTGGCCGTCCCTCGTCACAAGGATACGCCATTTAACGTCGGCCGCTTTTGGCGAGAGATCATCGTCGATCAGGGCAGCGAGAACAGGGCGGTGCTGAGCAACCTCGGCGAACTGACCCGACACGTGCGTGCTCTCACCAGACCCACTGCTCTCACTGTACCGAACGGCAAGTAAGGACATAGATAAAGTACAAAAAGTTACGCCCGTTAGGTAAAGAAGCATAGAAGGCTGAGCTCAAAGGCACCCACTAGCTTTCTGGCTTAGGGCGCTACGTTATTTAGCCAAGTGGGCCGCCACTGTGAGTCATACGTACATTGTCTACTGCGCATTTAGTCGACACCTGTGATCATTCGAGTTCACAGCGAGGCCGGTTGGATTATTAACCCGATCTCACGGTCAAGTCTGACAACCGAGGCGAAATGCTGTTTGTAATCATGAATATTTAAGACATTCTTTCGTGCGACAGCAGACTAGAGTTATTATGTTTGAACTAGATTTTCTAACCCATCACATGCCCCTTAGTGAAGTTGGCTAATGGCTGTATCTCTTTCGGTATCTCTTTAGCGTCTCGCGATACTCAGAATTATGGTAATTCTATGTGCCAGCAGACAGGGATATATTATCATCATGCGCCTATACAGTTCAAAACTGGCAGGAATGCGGCAACAGAGAACTTGCACCTTGCTGGGGATTTACATTACATAGCGCTGTTATACAATTATGTGCTTGCCCTATACGGTATGTTGAAATTAACAACGCACCTTCTTTAGGTAATCGCAGCGTTGTTGATTTGGTTTGTCGGAGATAGATAGTCTTCGGAGGACCGTTAATCGTGTTCGCTAGCATAACGTCAGCTCTCGCAAGCGTTGTGCGATGGTCTGATGTAACGGCTATTACGTTTACTAGCTACCATTTGTGTGCTGGGGGCCTGTACGGCTGTAAGCACTGTCAAATTCCGCCAGAAACTATGTTTGTTACCAAAAAATGTGTAGTTTGCACTCGCGCTACTAGGCTAGAAAGTGCAATCGTTAGACATGGATCCCACGGGTGCGACTATCTGTACATTGTAAGCAGTACGGCACTGGCAGTGACAATATATTTATGTGTTCTATTAATGCGCTTATTGTAAGTGCCTGTGTATCCCAGACCTTCAACGCTTGACTACCTCCGCATGCCTTTGACCAAATATGAATTTACCTGGATTGATCATTATGCTGATTCGGATTGATCATAAGCTCGATTTTGGTTTCAGCAATATGAAGTTGCGTGTTCACGACGGCCGTAAGCGTGGCTCGTACGTGATGCAAGTCCACGTAAACCTGTACGCACTATCGCGCTCCCGGGAGCTCAATCCTAGCAAATCCTTTCACGTTGACGTCGACGATGGAAGCTTTCTTGTGGAAGCGAGAGTTCGTAATGGAAAAATAATCAAGGGCACCAGTGACATGTATGCGGCATTTCACAGCGGTGAGTAAGAAACATCTATTGCGTGCCCAGTCAATCAATGCATTTTTTGTCTAGGAGTTACGTATTCAATTCAATGAGCATTCGAATCGGAAGACTACCTTGACCGAAGACCGTCTGATCTATCTAAAAACCACTTTCTGGGCTAACTCTCAGCCAAGATTTAACGTCCATGGGACTGCTTTTCGCGTTGCTGCATAGACGGCCCCCATAAATACAAATGCGCAACGGTGGGACTCGAACCCGCGCACTTATCCGGTGTCTCCTCCGGTCGCGAGACGCAGACGAATGCACTCACGCCACCGGGATCGACCGTCTGATCGATCTAGTGGATTCCTGCGACTCATTCATTGCTTCTGTGCCCCTACAGCTGCCTGCCAATTTACTGTACTTCAGCCAGATCTGCTAATAAACCTCAAGTTTCCCTTCCCAGGTGGAGAGTCCGCTGAAGAAGATGACGGCGATGCGGCGAGTTCAACGGTAGGCGAGGATGCGCACAAGGGCAAGCTTTACGTGCGTAAGAAGGTGATGAAGTTTCGCGACCGTGACATGAAGGTACTTATCATTCAGTAGTTTGTGTGATGATTTGAATAACAGAGGACGAGGCTCCTCTGGCTCCCTCTCTTTCCCTATATATATATATATTGTAGTGGCGGTGGCTTAGGCGGCTAACGCACCGTTAGAAACGGGGCGTTGCCATGGCAACCACGGTTAGCAAAAACATCGCTAGTTCGAGCCCCGGCCGTGCTGGTTGCATTTGTTGGACGTGGTTGTCATTGCCCTGCTGCTGCTATATACCTCTGCTGGAGTAAGCCTATATAATTCCAGTACGAGAACGCGATGACGATAGACGCATTTAGACGATATCGTGTCACAGGCAACTTAGCCCATTACGAGCGTCTAAAATGTGGTTGTCGGAGCGTTAAAAAAATGTATATATATATATATATATATATATATATATACGCTTTGTTCAAGAGAATGTTTACTCTGTCTAGCGTCTAGTCTTGCCTCACATACGTTTTTGTGTGAGGCACAGTGGACGCATCAGCCGTATGCGTATGTCGACGGTACAGTGAAGGCATCAGCTGTATGTTTATCTCGACGGCTCTGATGAATAGTAAACCTAGCTGAACTCTTCCCTCTGTAGGTGTGGACGAACGAGGAACTGACTGCGCTTCTGAGGCATAATAACCCACGATGCGTTGACGTGATGGGTTTTATTCCACACGACAGAGTCAACAGAGAGTTTCGTGGCAAAAGCCCTCAGTACCTGGTACGTACCCGAATCGAGTGCTGATGATTATTTGCATAGTTAGGTGAATAGTCTCGGCCTATATGTTTTTGAGGCATTTATTTACTACACTAGAAAGAAGCAACTTGCGTTCGTAGGTGCGACTCGATATAGGAGATTATCTGGTAGTCGTAGAAGCATTTGCAGCATTATTCACAATAGCATTGCGATTAGCGTATGCTGTCGCTGTTGTGCAGCTCTTTCTCTGTCTACCAGTCGTCAAAGTGACTCGTTTCATTTCGTTGACTGACCTTCTTTCCTTACCCCCCCCCCCCCACCTCGACTTACCCCTCTTCGTCTACTTCTTCTTGCACGTCACAGACGCTGTCTAAAGGCTCGTCCGAAGACGAAACGAGTTGGTGGAGCGCGCTATGGCACGCCTGTCGGCGGCTGGACGCCGCCTGTGTTGCGGTGCTCTGGTTGCGTGAGACCAATGCACCTCGCCAGGTGCTGTTGAGCGCGCATCCGGAGCACCGTGACGCACAAGGCTGTCTACAGCTGCCGAACGGCTTCTACGTGCATCACTGGCCGCATCGTGACCGAGTCTACGTTGAGGTGAGGCCGCCATCAGCGGCAGCGACGGAGCCGCTCCGAACCGACGCCCGGCTCATGGAGGCGCTTGAGCGCTCGCTGAATGTCATCACGCCATCGCTCAGGCCTGGGGCAACGGCGGTGTTCAGTCCCGTAGCAGACCGGAACGCAGAACGGCAGTGGCGCGTCCTCGAGGCGCTGGCGCTCGACCTCGAGCCACCACCGCCGCTTAAGAACCAGCTAGATGGAGCCGATTCGACAGCGGATGTCTATCCGCGAGAAATCACGCACGATCTCGAAACGCTTCGTGCCATCATCCATCTCGATGACGCGTCAGATACCGCTGGTACCGCTGGTAAAGCTGACTTGGTCAGCTCAAGCAAAAGCAAACGCGGTAAAAAACGCTAAGCTGAACGGGGACAGAAGAGAGAAACTACAAGGGAGAAAAGAAAGAGAGGTAGTGAAAAATTGGATCCGTTACTGTAAACTGCAATACTCTCTTTTGCTATTCTAGTCGGCCCTCCTCGATGAGAACTGATCATACGAACTCCAATAATGCACATAGAACGATGGTGTATTCGAGGCAGGGAAAAGGAACGCGCGGGTGAGGTCGTAGTTGAACCGTCCTTTGAGAAGCACAGCATATATCAGTATATGCGAAAAAAATGGCGCCAGTCGGTATAGGCCGAGATTGTTCCATGATAACGGGACACTATTTTAACGTTGTTTTTTTATCCGCGAGACCACACGTACCTGAGTGGTACTATGTTTAGGCGCTTTCTGTGCTTGATCTGAACGCTTAGATACTGTCTACGCATGGATAAAATGTATGATCGGAGTCGAAGTACAGAACGTTATGCGCTGACATTCATGATGATTGCAATGTTCATAACGTTGATATAAATATATGCTTAAAAATAAAGTTTTTCCTTGTACTCTAGCCTTATTTTTGCCCAGTAAGAGAATTAAAGTTAGGTACTGATGTGGGTAGTCATTTTACACATTCAGTGACTTCATAGGTGATAAATACAATTCTGCTTATTTTTTTTTTATGGCGTTTACGGTGATCAACCACCGGCCCACTTAGATGCTTAGCCATGAATCGAAACAAGTGTTAATAATGCAACGTAATCATATAGAGAGCATATTGACTCACGACATGTGTCGACGTGGTACGAGCAGCCTAAATATTTGCGTTCGTTTATTTCTATATATGTTTTTTTTTACATTACAAGATGTGTCGTTCAGAATTGTTTCGCCGTCATCGTCTCTCTCACCGCACTGGTCAAATCACGCCACGCTACGATGGCGAGTTTCCGTCTCCGCCCGAGACTACTACAACGTCGTCTTTTCGAACCACCAACACAAAGGATCAGACTGGCGGTGCCTCGTTTGACTAACGCAAACACCGGCCCAGCTATCTATCAAGCTACCGTCGTCGCAAAAAAGGAAAACTACAGTAGCTATACTCACAGACTATCATCACGTAGATCACTCATTGAGTTTAACCACAGCAGTACCCGTTGCCACTGCTGCTATTGTAGTTGTCCTAGCTCAAACAAGTATCAATAGCGCAATAATACTTACATACGTACGTATCTGAGCGCAAGAAATATGAATACAATAATAAGTATGTATATATATATATAGGGGATCGAACATTTCAGATACATGTTTATAAGAAACGGAATATCTATTTGATTTTCTGAAGTGTTTGCGTTCCCTTCAAAATCACTCCTGCCCACAGCAATGCACATTTGCCACCTTCCTTTCTGCTCTTCGATTTTTTTTCTGAACGCGTCGTTTATAATTGAACTGAGTTGCTCTAGCGAATGTTTCTTTATCTCCTCTATAGTCTCGACACTACGCCAAATGTTTTTTTCAGTGGGACCAAATAAGGGTCACACAAAGCCAGTTCAGATAATTAGAAAGCTTGCGGAAATATAGGAATCGAAGATTTCATTAAATATTCCGTTATGAATAACATATCATTAAATACTCCGTGCGTACTTGTGATGGAGAACCCGAAAGTTGTTTGACCAGAGTTCCATCCTCTTGCACCGAATGTTTTCGAGCATTTAAAAATTTCGCGCTAGTATTCCCTATCGATCGAAATAGGTCGCAAAAAAATCGTGGGTGACAATTTTCTTATAGTCGAAAAAACAGTCGAAATAATATAGGTGTTGGATTTGCTCTCTTTGAAAATATTCGATCGAAAGCACCTCTGGGAGGATCTGGCTTTAGACTCGATGTCGTAAACATATATCAGAAACATTCTGAAACAATCCAAGGCCGTCTGCTACTACCTGAAGATTCAATTCAGCTATTTCACGATAAGCGTTCATTTGCTGGAAATTCAGCATTTTTGGAACGATCTTCGCTGCCAGTCTTCCGTCGCATAAAATATCGGTCAAGACTGTTACAACTCAGCTATCTCCCTGATAGTAATTCGGCGATGGGTGAGTACGTTATCATGAAGTTTTCCATCGTTTTTTTCTGTTATTGACGCTGAAGGCCCTCCCGAACGGAAGTAATCTTCGATCTCTCTACGTCCATCGACACCACGTACATAGAGTGTTTCGGGACATTGCTTGATCACGATAAGCAGTTCGTAACATTTCCATCACATCGCCGCGTTTTAGGCAATTTGGCCTGTGTGTAGCCGAAGAATGGTGCTTATAAGCAAAACAAACCGCAAGACTTTGGTGGCTTCGGTCTGGTGGCAACATTTAAAGTACTAGAAATTTCCGATCCGCCTTCGTATTAATACAATCATAAATACCACTTCATATATATGTATATTTATTAATAAACTATCTGACAAAGCCGTTTTTAGATGAAACGCAAACAAGTCAGCGACGCGCACGTAAACTTGTGATATGGCCTGAGAAATGATATTCCTAATAGCAGCTGTATGCTCATATGGAGCGCTAAACACTGAATAGGAAATAGACGGGCTCAGACCATAGAACCTTTCGCGCCGCCACCAATTGTCAAACAGAATAGCCTGGTCGTCATCGGGAGCATTGAAATTTGTTGAACAATTCTACTTACTAAAATACTAGCTAAGGGTACGGCGGGCCGAAACAAAATTCAGCACAGCCGGAATGGACTGCGGTCCGTACATACAGCGTAGCAAAAATAAGATACAACTCGCACACCACCTATAAGTGCATAATATAGAGGACGTATTATAATGTTCATGATTACTGCTAGTATTCTTATTATTATTATCATCGTTACTATTATTACATGGACAATAGTTGTAGTCGAGTAGCACTAATAAATATGAACAAAAAGACGCCTGACAATCGAATGTAGAATATTTAACACTGTGGTGTGCTAAATTAAGGAAATACCCAGTACTACATTGAAGTCGGAACTATACACAACATCAGGTTCCCTTTCACCGTCGAGAAATGTCGTATATATATAATCGTACTCTGCTGTTTACAACGGGCAGGTCACACAGTCATAGGTCATTGTTCTGTAACCTTTCTCTCTATTATCTATATATATATATATATATATGTGTGTGTATATACAGGCGATTCTTGATATAAGACAACATTTCTTCACTAAATAGAACGACAACTCGATCTGTTTGTTAGGTCCATCACTGCTTCTATCACCGTCGTATGCTATTTTGTTTCATTTTGAATGTCGGACTTATATGCTTCTCATTAAGTTTCTAGCTATCATCAATCTACCATTTTACGCTTATACATTTAATAGATTACAGAGAGCTACCTAGGCGGCGATAAACTTCTCCCTCCCTCTTTCTTTCTTCCGTTCCTTCGTTCTTGCTCATCATAATTAGCATCATCCTCATCATCATGATAATTATTTTCGCTAGCTAACGTCGTTAGCTGCTGTTCAGCTCTGTGGCTACAACCGAGCCGTCGCGACTGCCGGGAGGACGGGAAGGACGAGATGAAGCGGCGGTCGAAGCTACTGTAATTGGATGTATGTACAATGTAAGTCGGGTGTCCCTAATATGTCCATTCATTTGATCGCCAATAATAATTATTATCCCGAGTTTAGTAGTGTTTGTCTTTGTCTTCCTCCCTCCCCCTCTCTCTTTCCCTCTGTGTTTCTCCCTGTGTTTCTGCTCTGTCCTAAACGTGCGTTCGGTCACGTTCTATCAGAGGCGGAGGATCTCGTTCGTCTTTGTGCCGCTTCTGCCGTTTAGTGGGGTCCTCCTCTTCTAGTGGACGCGCGGCGTTTCGGCATAAAGTCTTCATCGCCGTTGCTGCTGCTCCCGACGTCTTCGTCGTCATCGTCATTGAAGCCGTTCACCCCCCCGCCACGTTTTCGCTTGTGGCCGGCTACTCTCACAGCAACAGCAGCAGCAGCAGAAGCAGCTCGTCGTTCAGTTCTCCTGGGCGACGATACGAGCGCTTGGCTGTTGCTGTTTTTCTTCTTCTTGCTGGCGTCTGCTACCGTCGCCCTAGAGCTTCGCCTGCTGCCGTAACTCCGATCGGCTTCTTCGTCATAGTTCTCATCATCATCATCATCGTCACTACTAGCAGCATCATCATTGTCAGGATTGTCACCGCCATCGGACTCAACCTCACTATCATCATCATCATCATCGTCCTCCCCATCGTCTTCTTTTTTCTTCACCCGCCGCCGACGACTACTACTACTCTGGTCAGCTTTTCGCGTCACCTTGGATACAACCGTGCGCTCTTGCGCGCTATCCTCATCGCTCTGTTCCTCACTGGCATCATCCTTCGCATCACGAGCATCATCATCATCATCATCACCACCGGCACGATCGTCATCATCAACATCATCATCGTCATCGCCGTCTCCGTCGCCGCCGCCGCCGACGACGTCACCAGTCTCGTTTTCTGCGCCATCTTCGTCTTCGTCTTCCTGCTCGTCTCCCGATTCGAGATTTTCGTCGTCCATCGTCTCCGACTCGGCCATGTCGCCGCCCCCAGCAACACCGTTGGCCTTCGACGTGCTGTTACCGCGCGGCTTTCCCTGCGACCAGCCAGATGACTCCTCCGTCTCCTCAAGAATCGAGTCCTTGAGCTCGACGTAGCACTCCAGCCCAACCTGCACGAGCATCTCGCAGAAGGCAGCCGAAAGCGACGTGGCGGCCTTTACCACGTCGCTGCGCGGCTTGTTGTAGACGCAGCAGTTGACGAAGATCTGCAGCACGTCGCTGATGAACGCCGCGTTGTTCTTGTACTTCATATCATTCAGCTTTCCCTGCAGCGTGCCGAAATCCATGGGCCGCTTGATGACCTTGTGGTAGTCGGGCGCGTCCTTCCGGGTCACGCTGGCCAGGAAGGGCCACGCATCTTCCGATCTTACCAACTGCTTGAGCAGGTTCGAACACACGTTGTAGTCGAACGACTCGACGTCTTCGACTACGCCCATGTCCACTACTCGTCGAGCGCTCTTGCTCCCCTGGACCTTGACCTTGGTCGCGGGCGGACTCCTACGGGTTTTGCTCTTGCGGCTGTCGCCTTTGACACAGACCGGACACTTGAACGTCCCTCGAGGCACCCGCTTCAACTGGCAGCATTCGAGGTGATAGGCCCGTGGGCAGAAATCGCAGAGAATCAATTCGCCGCCTATCTCGCACTCGTGGCAGACGTCCTGATTCTCGTCAACTTCCGATTCGCCTTCCTGTTCTTCATCATTTTCATCGTCTTCGTCCTCTTCCTCGTCATCCTAAAACAGGCGAACGACCAATCGTCAACACGGCACTAACTGACGTGACGAAATTCTAGAGAAACTGACGCAGGCCCAAAAATTGGACGCAAGTCCACACCTTACAAATATCTAGGCCATCAACAAAAGCGTTGTAACGCACGTTAGAGATGCTTGTAATTCTACATATGATTCAAACGGATCTGTGTCATAACTCACAAAGCATTCAAAAGAGATCAGCTGAAGCGCGTGGATGCGCAGGGCTTGTCGCTCAAAAAGAACAGCATTACCTCTTTCATGGAAAGGTTATTGGAGAGATAAAAAGTGAAAAGTAACGGCGAAAAAAAAACCTGTAGCCAAGGCGCTGCCATTGGCGAACTCCACCCAATCGGGTAAAGCTCTGAACCTTGTTGAATTTAAAAATTGTAGCTTACCTACTTCTCCAGAATGCCACAGCACCAATGCCGGTTACTATACCCAATGTCCCAAAAACCGCTATACCCTAAAGAATTCTGACCAATGGGAATTAGTAACCTATGCACTAGTTGAACTAAGGTGGTCAAACAAAACAATTACATAAACTAAGAATATTTACGAGCATATGGTGATTGATTTTGCATCCTGCCCCGAAATTCACACAAGCCGGCCCGAACTCTGAACCGCATGATGTGTCGGCGTAAATGCGACTATATATATATATATATATATATATACAAGTTGTGCATACGAAGATGTATATATATATATATATATAAGTTGCGCATACGAAGATGCAATGTAATGCACATATGTACCTCACTGGAGACGTCCACTGGTGCCCGCGTTCGCTTGCGTGGACTCAGTGGTATCGGAGCGCACTGCAAGCAGAACCAGTCCCCTTGCGGTACGTCAGACAATGGCGGCTTTAAACAATACAGATGGTAGCCTCGGTCACAGCCGTCGCAGAGCAGCATCTGGTCAGGGTTGCTCTTCTTGCGGCAGACGAGACAGGCAGCGTTCGTGATTGAACGCGTCCACATGACCGACCGTTCGAGACTATACATGAGGAGGAACAACCGCGATAGGTTCATGTGCCGAGTTCCGTCATCGACATCGTCCGGTGTCGCCTGATCGTGTGATCTCGCGTCGCTACCATCCGAGTCGGAGGCACTACCCTCCTCGGGACCGGTAGCGCGAGTCGGCTAAAAATGAATGACACGCACAAATACATATACATCTCTCACACATTAGATCGAGCAAGTCGCATGAATGATCTCGCAACTGCACGACGAATAGGGAGCTACGATGAAGAGCCGCAAAAATATTAATGCAAATAATCGCGCAGTGTTTGACCGAATAGCATTATGTTTAGCTTTACAAGAGCTTGTGTTTTTTCCAAAAAGTGGCTTGGCTAATTATGCAGTAGTACAAGCAAACACATTGCAAAGTCACCAAAACAACAACAATAAGTCTTGCCTGTCTGCGTTGCTTTGTCATTACCAAGACGATTAGTCTTTAGCAAAAAAGAACTGTTTGATCCCATAGTGTGATAGCACGCCGCATCGTATGTCACGTATGTTAAGCCATACATACTATCAAAGAGTCCTACCTAACGCATATCTAAGCCTCTGTCTAGACACCTGAATGGTAGTGTCGCTCAGTACCGTTTTGCTGTCGCCGTTTGCTGTCGCTTCGTCTGGGCGGATGTCTTGAAGCCAGTTCGCCATAATGCCCGAAGTCAGCGCTACACTGTCCTTTTTCTTCTTTGATTTACTCGTTGGTTCGGCCCGGCCGAGCGGCGCCATCAACACCTTTTCCTCAACGGAATGGCCAACACTAATCAAAGCAGCTGATAATTCCGCAATCACCTCGGACATATCTTTCTTGATTTGCAATGCGTTGATTTGCTCGGCAGTTTTCTGGTTGCCAACATGGTCGAGAATCTGGACCATTTTGCCCCTCCAGAGTTGACGATCCTCTTTCAAGTGACCTAAGTTACCAGCCGAAAGTCGCTCCTCTAATCCTAAGAGAATTTCACGGAAGCTAAGCTCGAGAGCGAAGCTGGGATTCACTCCGTAAAGCAAACTATCTCTGATAAGTTGCGACGGCAGCTTCGTCCTGCGCGTATTTTCGAAGTTCCGGTTAAGCACGTACGATGGCGTCTTGTCAATGGCCAGCCGAAGATTCGCCAAGTTAGCGTTGAGAGAATCTTTAAGGAGTTTTTCGCGAACTCCGCGGTTGTCTAAGGCTGCTATGATCTCATCTAGCTGCTCTCGAGATGATACAAAGCGCCACGTATTTCGCACGAGGGACCGATTGTGTACGAAGCACGAATTCCGATCTCCCGTGCATGTCAGACTGGAATGCTCCTCCTTGACGTGTACTTCTTCAGGGTTATCATTAGTGGGGGCTTTTACCGAGGGAGTAAGCAGGGAGAGCGACGCGTTTTCCTTACCACAATTTTGTACAAACTGTTTCATGAACGCCGGAGAAAAACTTGTCATTTTGTGTTTCGGCGTCCCTCCAGCAATGCACTCATCGCCAATGTGAGCCGCATCGTCTTCAATGATCACAGCGGGTATTGAGTCGGCTAGATAGTATCTGCGGTACGCACGATCTTCGCCTAAAGGTACTAACATGATTTTTTCTTTGGCGCTTTTAAGGCGTTGTTTGAGCTCTTCCTCGCGCCGCTCAAACTCCCGCGGCGAGATCTGTGCGCGACCGTCCGGTCCTGGACCAGGCCTGGCATTTATGCGAAGTTTTCGGAGCTCAACGCGTGCCGCCTTATGGGCGTCCCTAGCCTCTTCCATCATGTCCCTTATACCGTCGGTGCAAAGAAGCTGCTCGACTATCAATCGGAGCAGCTTGAGCTTCTCGACGACGCCGAGTTCGAAAAAGCTAGCCGTACGCAGAACCTCGATGATCTCAGGATGCTCGATGAAGAATGCCAAACCAGGATCCTCAGCCGAGTCCATGTTTCCGACTTTTTTAGTAATGCCCGGCGCACCGCTTGACTCGATGTGTAACCGAAGTACCTCCGACAGCGTGAACTTGTCAAGAGTCAACTGTGGCAACGAGAAACCCAGCACGCGATGTATTCGACGAAGCGTCCGTCCGGCGGACTTCTGAGCATTATAGACGGCTTCGGGCTGATCGTCTGACGGAGTAAGAGCTGCGTACTCAAAATTATTCTCCTCTTCTTTCAGCTTAAACAGATTCGTCAGCAGTATCTGGAATATATCACCCAGTGGTCCGATGATGTCCGTTTCGGTAACTGCTCTTTCCAGAAGGTCAAACGTAACCCCTGAACTGAAGTAGTCCTTAACACGCAGCTCTTGAGTGAATGCCGCAAGAAATTCGAGTACTACAAGAGCGTCCGAAAGTCCTTCTTGTGGAATTTTGCAGTCGAACGACGTTGCTAAGGGAAGGTCGCGGAGACCATCAAGTGTGAGGTCATCGCGAGGCTTCATCCACATCGTGAACATCGTGCGCACGAGAAGTTCGTCAGCTTCCTTCTTTGCAGCACTCTTTTTCTTTTTAGAAGGGTTCTCTTTATCAGCTTTCTCATCGGGTTTCTTTTTTGGCTTCTTTTGTGTCTTCGCCGACTCAGCCTTGTTCTCCTTGTTGCTTTCCTCTGAAAAAATAAACGCGTAAATATTGAATCAGATAAACACGGCTATAATAAAGCTACAATTCGTTGCATTTTAGAAGTGGGCAAGGGCCAGGAAAGCGTAGGTGGGAAACTTAGTCATAAAAATCACAAGAACCGTATATAATTATACTGCAGTCGAACGGACTGTCACTTCTAACGGTATCCAGTATATATATATATATATCGAAGTAACTACTTACTATTCGGCTTCTCTTTGGGCTGCTTTTCGTCTTTGACCTTGTCGGCCTTTTTTACGGCCGGCATCGCTTTGCTGACTCGCTTCGTTGGGGTAACAACAAACTCCGGTAATTGTCCTATGGTGAGTTCATGAAATTTCACCTCGCCTAGCTTGTACTTCTCCGCGATGGGCAGCTTGACCCTGTGCACGTTGCCCCGCAATTCGGTGGCAACCTTTAGAAACACCTTCAGCCGGTCTCGAGTGAAGGTCCGCTTGGGTCTAAATAGATCCTTCCCGGATACCTCAAACGTTTCCTTGGTGTCGTCATCTTCAATGTCGTACAATACTCGCAACAGATCAGATGAATCTTTCTTTTTGCTTTTGCCAGTCGTCGAATTATCGACCTTGTGCTCCTTGGCAACGGCCGCAAATGGGTGAATGCGAATTACTTTACCGCCCTTCCTGCAAACAAAACGACACGGTACGTACGCCACATTGCGTTATGAGCTGTTATGCGTGTTCTGAAGAAAGTAGAACGAACAAAAATCAAGCAGCAGAAAACCATCTGCCCAAAGTGTGTGCTACACGTAAAAAATGTGCTAAAGATTTGCGTATCACTGTGTATCGCCATAAAAGCATCCACGCATGCGAACGATTCGAAGGACAAGCAGTGCAAAACATCGCAATCGAGAATATTTTATCCGTTCATTAGCTATCTTAACAAAGTCACGAATTGTGAATACCAACGCTGCCGACTATAGCGGTAGCATGCTTCACCCAGTCCAACGCATTTAACCTTACACTAGAACTGAGGATAGGACAATGTGTAGTAGCCAAAGCCAAGTGACGCATTACTCAAGAAGCAATCAACGGGCAATAAACCAGAAGCAATAAACCGATTAATAATTGCATACATCGGCACTTAACAACTTGTTTGTACATGAGCATGCACTTATTTTAAGGTTTGGTAGTTTTCGGCAAGAAAATATTTTTCCCTATAAAACGTGGGGACGGAAACGTCTTGTTTAAGAGTGCGGATGATATTTATAAAAGACGGTGTTCTGCCTTCTTTCTCCTACATAGCTGTGCAAAATCTACGTTTGCGGCAGAACCAGCCATCGCATGATCAACCATTCATAGCGGCATGTTCAGCGGAAAATTCTGCATAGCCTAAATGACACCAGGCGCAAGCTAGCGAAAGGCAAATTGCCAGGTTAAGGAAAGTCATCAAAAGTCGATATAATGTTATGTCTTACGTTGAAGCTTTCACGTGGAGAACCATAAAATATTATTCTTAGACAATAGCAAATTTAATCTAATAATTGCCCATAATTTTCGTGCTAAAGTGATAGTGGTGCATTGCGTAGTTACCAAGTAACTAAGCTTTTTCGACAGCCATACCCAAAGCGAAATTCTGTATACTTGTATAAGGTGTATGAGAAAGTTAGGTATATATTCTGAGGTTTGGTAGAACTCAGCAAGAAAATATTTTCCCAATGGAAGGAGGCGGCGAAAACGTATTGGTAAATTTTTACAGTTTTGAACGTGAAAGCTTCCTGGCCATTCGATGGCCATTAAATTTGCTATCGCGTTAGAGTAGTCTATTTGGCGTACATTTTTGGTCGTAATGGCAAACTTCTTTGGTTCCGCACGTAAAAGCTTTAATGTAAGACATAACAACATATCGACTTTTTAAGACTTTTCTAAACCCGGCTATTCGCCTTTCGCTAGCTTGCTGGTTCCTTCATGCGTTGACTGGTTCTGCCGCAAACGTAGATTGTGCACAACTATGTTGAAGAAAAAGGCAGAACACCTTTATAAGTGTCGTCCTCATTCCTACACAAGACTTTCCGCCCCCGCCTTCCATTGGGAAAAACATTTTCTTGTCGAGTTCTACTAAGCCTTATAGTAAGTACATACGGTTATGGAGGACCATGTATATATATATATATGCAGGGTGGCGATACCCTTTCCCGGGCGTCCAAATACGCACCTCTTGCCGTTGTACACGTAGTCGATCTGTTCACCGACGACGAATCGATCCTTGATGACATTGAAAACATCGTCGACAAGATCGGCAAACCTACCGCGGCTGGTGAGATCGGTGAGGTACAAGATAGGCCTGCGCAGGACGTCAGGAAACACCCGAAGCCACTCGCGAGCTGCCTCCTCACTTTCCAGTGCGTCCTGGAATGTGAGGCCCGACTTGCCGGTCAACGAGCACGTCCACACGAGCGAATTGCACAGAATCACGCGTGCAAAATACTCGCTGAAACAATCGAACAGCATTCACACATACGTGCGTTAGGCATCTCGGCGAACCCATGTATGAAGTCATCATCAGTTCATCTGACATCGGTGTGTGCGATGACCGGTAGTTGTTTTTGACCAATAAAATCATAATGTAAGCAAGGCAAGAGCTCAAACCTTATAACTCATCATAAGTAGATACACATATGCCATCATAATTATCATAGGCTAATTATATATATATATATATATATATATATATATATATATGCACACTCCGCCAATACAGTATTTTATCAATGCAGATTCATTAGATGTTAGTTGCGCGAGAGATCCTCCCAGAGCTCCAACCGATCTCCTGGCGAACTCCGAGGTGCTCAAACTCGGCGCCGCCACCGTCCCCGCTACGAAGGGAAGCACCAGAAGGACAGGCAGGACAACTCGGAGTTCCGCGCGCCGCCGAGGGACACTCTGTACGACCACCTTGCCGCGGCTCTTCGGGACAGCACCCGCCGCAGCAGGCCCCGGAGCAAGGGGAGGGGCCGCAATGGGAACCGCTCCTAATTGCACAATGGAACTGCGAGGGGATTCGGACACTCGACCTCCTCGCGCCCTCCGCGTTTGAGGGCATTGACGTTCTTGTGCTGACGGAGACTTGGGCCACGACCTCCTTCAACATCCCCGGCTTCTACTGCGCGCACTCCCCCGCAATCCGGCCTGCAGGTCCCGGCCGACCCAGCGGCGGTGTCTCCGTGTGCTATAACCAGCGGCTGGGCGATGTTGAGGTACTTCTTGCTGAGGAAGACATGGTCGTAATCCAGGGTTTGCGGCTAAACATAATCGCAGGCTACGTGCGTCCGCCGTCCAAGGAGAACTCGACGGTGCTGGTTGAAAAGCTGACCCGGTGCTTCAGTGCGCTGGACAGCGATGCGCCCATCATCGTCACCGGCGATTTCAACAGTAGGCTGGACCGCCCGGCCGATCTGCGCACGAGAATTCTCCTGGACACCCTGGCCGACTCGGGCTGTTGGGTTGTCACCGATCCTGCAAGCCCAACCTTCGAGGGGCACATGGGATCATCTGTCATAGATGTATTCGCGGTAAGCTTGCCATCCGAGCAGGTCTCCTACCTCGGTGTTGACAACCCCCTCCGCAGCGGAGGA
Source organism: Dermanyssus gallinae (assembly GCA_003439945.1). Lineage (NCBI taxonomy): Eukaryota > Metazoa > Arthropoda > Arachnida > Mesostigmata > Dermanyssidae > Dermanyssus > Dermanyssus gallinae. Next base: position 84,878 of record QVRM01006004.1, read on the forward strand.
CATTTCAAGAATCATCTGCCAACGGCTGTGAGAGTCTTCCTGCCAGCTGCTAGGACTCCTGCTCCCCGCCCACCTCCGCTGGCCAAGCATATTAGCTTGCACAACCTACGGGAACGCCTTCACGAGGTCTTCCCCGTGCCGGGAGCTCCAGGCATTGACCAATATGCCAAAGCTCTTACGGAGCTGTTGAGATACGCAGCTGGTCTTAGTAAGCCAAGAAGGGGGAGTCCATGGTTCAACAGTGCGTGCAAAGCAGCCAACCAGGCCCAGCTCAGCGCTCGCCTCCTAGCCGCACTTTACCCGAGGATGCGGCCACTCTTCATCATTCTTAAAAGTTGGTGTCGCCGGACGTACAAAGCTGAACGCGCCAAGTACCTGGAACAAAAGGAGTCTGCGCTGTTGGATGAGGCAGAGCGACAACCGTACAAGTGGCTCCGCCGACAGGGATCTCCCACCTGCCCTATCAACTCATCGGCGCTCATCTCCCACTTCAGCCGCATGTTTGCGTCGGCCGACACCATCCCGCGCGGCATCCTCCACTACGAAGCGGCCTGGGACGAGAAAACAATGCTGCTACGGGATTCACTCTCCGCAGAGTTTTCTCTCACCGAGGTGCTTGGCGCCATGCAACGACTCCGTCTCAACAAGGCCGCCGGTCCCGACCAAGTCCGTAATGAGCACCTCAAGGAGGCCATGGTACTTGCTCCTTGCTGGACCGCCCTTTTCAACGCTAGTCTGCGCGAAGGTCGCCTCCCCAGCGACTGGCAGAGTGCTCATCTAGCAGTCATCCCGAAGGGAAAGGGCAACCCCAGAGAGCCCAGCTCGTGGCGTGGGATCGCCAAAAAGAGCTGCTGCTACAAGCTGCTCTCTGCCATCCTCACCGCCCGCCTGTCTCACTTCCTCGAGGCTCTCGGCGCCATCCCGAAAGAGCAGCACGGCTTCCGTGCAGGCAGGTCCACACTGACTGCGTGTGAGATTCTGCTGGCCAGAGTTCGGGGAGTGATGCAGTCTAGGCACGCCAAGCAATTCCTGTACGCCGTCTTTGTGGATTTCCGCTCGGCCTTTGATGGAGCTCCCAGAGACAAGATTATCTTCAAGTTGGCTGAAGCGGGCGTGCCTGCCAACATCCTCCAGCTCATCGGGGCAATCCTGCAGGAAAACCCGATCACCATACAGGATGGGGTGGCTGAGTTGTGCCCCTTTGTGCAAACGACGGGAGTCGCGCAGGGGGACAACTTAAGCCCGCTGCTGTTTTCCATCCTGCTCAACGATCTTCCGCGACGCATCGTGGGCACTCGAGAGTCCGTCCGCCCAGACATTCTGCTATACGCAGACGATCTCGCGATATATGGAACAAGCCGATTCGAGGTGCAGCAGAGCCTAGCAAGGCTCGAGCAGTACGTGGCGGATGTAGGACTCGAGATCAACATCGGCAAGACCAAGGCCATGAAGTTCCGTAAAGCTGGTCGACTTGCAACCAGCGATGAGCTACGGTTGTACTCCACACCACTGGAGTATGTCAACAACTTTCCATATCTTGGCCTCTCTCTCCCGACCTCCGGTACGTCTTTTACGGAGCACATCGCCGAGAGGGTCAGAAAAGCCCTCGTAGCAGGCGTCGGAATTGAGAAACCCACGCTTCTCTCCCTTAACGCGGCGCTAAAACTTTTCAACCTTAAGATCGCGCCCACGGCATCCTACGGCATACAGCTCATTTGGGAGAACTTGAGCGTGGTCCAGCTCGCGAGGCTTGATCGAGTGAAACCCGCCTTTCTCAAGCGAGTGCTCGGCCTCCACACGTCATGCCGCAATCGTCTGGTCTATTTACTCGCCGGTACCCCGCTTTTCATAGAGGACCTGCAACGCCAGTTCCGGTTGCCGGAAACACAGGCCTACAGGGACTTTATCTGTCAGTGGGAGGTGAGATTGTCAGACGTGGACCCCGACTTCTTTAGTACGGGTGCAATGACAAACAATGCGTGGAAGGGACTGCATCGCACCAACCGAAGTGTGGTAGTGCGCTATGCAGTGCATGGCTTCCACCATGTTCTCTGTAATACTCAAGGGTACCATGAGCCGACAGAAGAATGTATCTGTAACAGGTGTGGGAGAGCTTGTGGGAGATATCATGCGGGGGAGTGCCCCAGAGTTGAATCACTGGCCAGGCTGGCTCAGTGACCGTGTTTTTATGTATAATATTTGACTATATACCTAACAAAGGTGATTAATAAATGAATGAAAATTAGATGTTAGTATATATATATATATATATAATTCTAATGCACTGATAGTTGCCGTTCATTTGAGAGAGAGATTCTCGTATTGCACATACACACACATTTATCTATATATACTCTTTCACTCGATTGTCTATGACACCACATTTGATATATACACGAATGCAGTATAGCGCGTCCACTGTATCAATAAACAAGAATGACATATCATCGAACGATTAAAGAGAAAGCATGTGCACAGAGCACAGAACATCAAACAAGACGCAGATATGTCGCAAGTATCTGATGGTGTCCACTGATGATGATTCCAATAATAATTGCTTTTATTCCTACTGCTTCGTATGGCTGGTGTACTGTCTAAAGATGTCACAGCTCGTGCGGTGGCAACAATGACGGATGTAACAACTCAAACAGCATGGGACCAATATGGCGTAATAAAATGAAATACGAGGTGGGGCCACTCGAAACTGCTCACTTCACCTTAAAAAGTGGCCATTACCAGTTAAGCGTCAGATAAATGATAGCTAAGGCAGGTGCAATAACAACAACAGTAGAAAGAGCAGCAGCAACAACGACAACAACAACAACAACAACAACAGCAACAACAACAGCGCTACCACGTGTCATGCTTTCCCCGCATATTTCTTCGCATCGTTTATCATCGCCTCGACAATACTCTAGAGTACAAAATGAACGTACAAATCACGATTCAATCGGACCGCGGCATGGTAAGATATCACCAATGCGTGCATTTAAGCAAGCAAGCCGCCAGGAACGCGAGTCCATTTAATTGGTGTAGCAAAAACAACATCTGTTACATTGGCCTGCGACGTAAAGCAAGCGACGTCGAGGTAACCAGGATTAGCTGCCAACGTCATCATCAACAACAACAACAACAATACAATCACCATCCTCACTAATACAAACACGAACAACAACAACAACAACAACAGTTCTACTGCCCACTCTTCATCATCGCAATTAACCGCTCGAACTAACTGGACGTAAATGAACCCCCGGCTCTACCTACGGTGAAGCCTTGTCGTCAATGCCAGTGTCAATGACAGCACATACATAGACAGAGAGTAGAACATAGATGCGTAGCTTGCTTCTTGGTTATACCCTTCCGTCGGCGGTGGTGGCTTCGCTGTGGCGAGACATGGCAATTGTGCAGGACGCGTCGTCTCATCCCCATCTCTATCGCCATCCGACCTATTCCACCAGCAGACACCGCTACCCACTAAAGATGATGATAGGCAGAGAGCCAACCAAGCAACGCATCTAGTGTAGTCGTGTAGCCAGCCAATCAGATAGACAGAGTCAGCTGGTCATTTGTTCTTCTATATGATCTCCTCTCTTTTTTTGGTAGTTTCTCGTTTTTGTGTGAGTAGGAAAGCATGTCTACCTGCGTGATGTCGCTGATGCATCCTCACTTCACACACTAGTCATCTGTGGCGATCAGTTAACAGCAACAAGAGTGGGTGAGGGGGGTGGATATGGGCTATTATTGGGGGTTGTTAGTGTGGGCAAACGACCGATGAAGAACCACCTCGCCTTCGTTTAACTTTACATTGTAGATTCAGTGGTTCCACGACTACTTTGCCGACGCCTGTATTAAATGCATTTTTTTGCTGTAAAGCCGTCTCGAGCTGCTATTGCTGTTCATTCAATTCAACTTCGGTCGTGTGTCACTCGAACTGAGTATAAGACACACACACACACACAAATCCTGTTACAGTAAGTGCGTGAGATGTAGTAGTCACATCGTGAACCTTAACCCTCTTAGTTAGGGCCCTGATGTCTCCTGGCCCTGTGTAACAAATAGCGTTGTTCTTATAATCCTTAATCTGTATTGCAGCCAGATCCAACGAGAAGTGGTGTGAGCACCGATTGAGTGTTGTATAATGATGCTCCTATTGATTAAAGCTAATTCGGCTGGCAGGCATAGATAGGTAGAGGAATATCATACTAGATAATAAAAGAATATCATGGTGAGACTAATAATAAGTCGACGGAGAAAGAAAAAAGAAGACGAGGAAGAAGAAGAATAAGTGAAAACCAAGCGAAGCGACTAGCGAAAGCAGAATAGCAGAATGCCTGGCTAGCGCTCGCAGTCGAAGAAGTACTGAAGTTGGCGCCACTTTAGTGGCGCGACTGCTACTGTCAAGGCCAAGTATATATACGTAGGTCAAGTAGTCAATCGCAGTGAGTCGCGTCCTAAACATAATCGCTGCATGCAATATCGTTGTTGTTGTTCGGGTGTACCTGCCTGCCGTCCTTACGGAATGGTCCGACGGCGGGCACGCATCGGCGACCGGCGGGATCGATAGGCGACTAATGCGAAACTCGAACAACGTATAGAGAAATAGGGGCAAGAGAGAGATGGAGAAATATGAAACAGATGATATATATATTGGTTTTTTTCCCGAAAAAAACTTTTTTGAAGACCAAAAAGTCTTTTTGGTTTTCCCGGTTTTTTCCCGAAAAAAACTTTTTGAAGACCAAAAAGTATTTTCGGTTTTTCCCAGTTTTTTCAAAAACACTTTTTTGAAGATTAAAAAGACTTTTTGGTTCTCCCGGTTTTTTTCCGAAAAAAACGTTTTGTAGACCCTATATATATATATATATATATATATATATATATATATATGCATAGAGAGGGGGTAGAGAGAGAGAGAGAGAGAGAGGAGGAGGAGAGTTCAAACAGACAGCTAACCAAGAAATGCCGGCCAAATGATGAACTAAAGAACAACGAGTGCCAGCAACTGCGGGTAAACATGTGCGGCGGGCAGACGCGTTCCGCGCCATTTGCTCGGCCGCGGCCGGTTGATCGCTAGGTATTGTTGTTTATTTTGTTGTTGATACTACTGTTGTTGTTGTTGTTGTTCTTGTTGCCAATGTTGTTGTTTATTTTGTTCTTATTGTTGCTGTTGTTGAGGATGATGGAGGTCGGCAACGAAAGCGGGTGTTGCTCGTGCAACCGTCGGCTCTTCGTGATTTTGGCTGTAGTTGTAGCAGTAGCAGAAACCGAAGTGAAAATTATAATATGGCATAAACAAAATAAGCATAGCACAATTAACCATCATATCAACACCATCATTAGCAGCTGCAGCAGCAGCAACAACAGCATCATGATCACCATAAAATATTAGCCATATAAATAGCAACAATACTAATAATAACAATAATATAATAATAATAAAAAACAACAACAATAGCAATAATAATCATCATCATCATATTCCCGCGATCACCACCACCACTCAACTGCCCCATCACCGCCACCAGCGCGATTACGAACGCATCATATCAGTATTAATCAGTGTGAGCCAAGAACACAATCAATGTGGTAAATGATTCTGCGGCAGGTGGTAATGGTGGTGTTGTACAATACATTCGACTCACTCGTAGTCGGTGAACACCTCATTGGTGAGCTTGTTGTAGAAGACAGTGTCGTCCGGCTTCAGGTTGTCCGGAGGCGGACTCCTTTCGAATTCGTCCTTGTTCAGTAGAGGCATTGTCGCCTCGCAGTCTGTGCCGCTCGCGCGAACGCACGATTGATTGATTGATTGATTGACTGATCAATCGATATCACAGCGACGTTGTCCTGCTTATTGTTGTTGCTGCTGCTGTTGTTGTTGTCGCTGTCGTTGTTGCTGCTGTCGTTGTTATTGTTGTTGTTGCTGTTGCCGCTGGTATGGTTGTTGTTGTTGTTGATGTCTTTCTTCGTAGCGTTGCCGTAGTAGTTGTTTGTATTATCGCTTCTCGTTGATGTTACCGCTATTGCTGGCGGCGGCAGCAGCGTTGTTCAATAGTGATATCCACCACCCACAGATCACTCACAAACCGATCGGTGGTCGGTCTGATGACTATTCTTTGGCGCGATCCGCGAACACACAGACACTGTGACAAGATACCCACACCCACACACACACTCAATTTCTCTTTCTCCTTCTTTTTACGTGTTGATGTGTTTCTCGATCTCACATAGAAGAGAATATAATGACACCTCGGTTTGCGCACCACGTTTTGTAACACAACGCGCTGTCTGACCCGACTGTCTGGCGTGGCGTAGTCTGAGAATCCACACGAATCGAACGCTCGATCAAAACTCTCGTAGATGATGACGACGACGACAACGACCACCACCACAAAAACAACTGTTGTTTTCTGTTCAATCGATTAGCGGCTTTGCACTTTGCACCGCCTATCGAACAACACGAAGGCGGTGCATGGCAACAGTGCGTCAGCCATGGGTATCCCAGCACGCGATCGCCAGTTTCACTGTTTTCTCTGTGATAGTTGTGGCGGCGGCGGCAGCAGCAGCAGCAGAAGAAACATTAAAGGAAGGACACAAGCCAGGTACGCAATAAGTTCACCCTAACCGTCGTCGTCGTCGTTGTTGTAGTTGTCGTTGTTGTTTTTGTCCAACAACAGCAGTAGAAGCAGAAGCAGTAGCACCAGAAACATCAACCAGGCGGTGCAACGGTGCAACAACGCCGAACGAAGCCATTCGTTTTCACTCACTCTCGTGTACGCTGCAATAACAAAACAAAGACAACAACAGCAACAACAACAACAACAACAACAACATCGTCAACACCAACACGTTTGCAACACCAGTGATCGAGCAGTGGTGGTCGAATATATGTGTACTCACACTGGCAGACTCATCTACTGGATAGAATAGATTGTGTGCAGAGCAACAACACCGACGACAATAACAACAACAACAACAACAACATCACGCGACAGTGGAACGAAATAAACGAATACCGAACATCTAATCCTAGATAGATTAATATATATATATATATATAAATCCTAGATAGATTAATCTATATATATATATATATATATATATATATAGACAGAGAAACAAATGATCAGTCAGTCAATCATCAATGAGTCGGTCAGTGAGACAACAATCAGATGAACATATAGGTATAATCGGCAATCCGGCTACTACCACAACCCACCCCATCTACTACCATGAGACAGACAGACAGGCAGACAATTAAGAAATACCGACAGATATGTCTATCTGTCGACAGAGACACAGAGACAGCCATCAATGAGACAGACACCTGCCGCGTGCCCAAACAACAACAACAACAGCAACCACAGACCCACCACCGCGGCGACATAAAACCCTCGAGCTATGGCCATCACCACCACCATTTCCCCAACCTCACAATTAAAAAAAAAACACCACCAGCACGATGATGCTGATGATGTTGATGATCTATCTACCTATCATCTGTAGATCTATCATCATCTATTTATCTATCATTATCCATCATCACGAGCTCTACTCACACCCCCTCCCCCCCTCTCTCTCTCTCGGTGTGTGTCTTTACCTCTCCAAAACTGAACACTATTCTACCACCACAACAACAACAGCTCCAACGGCTGATCAAGCTGAACTAGCCGGAGTTAGTCAAGTAGTTCGATAACAGAGTGGCCGGCCAGAAGGAGCCGCCGCCACCACCACCGCATCATCACCATCATCGTCGTCGTCGTCGTTGTTGCCGTGACTGTCGTCGTCGTGGTCGTGGTTAGTTATCGTTGTTCGCGTCGTCGTCGTCGAGAAGCGTATTTCACTGACGAGCTAACGACGATCGAACGACACAAACGATCAATCCACCCACCCACAACAGATCGACCGAACCAGCGAGCCACCACCATCGACGGACCGAACCGAACAAACGAACACGATCATCGACCAAGCGCGGCCAATGAGTTCAGGCGCCAATGATAACCGCCGCCGTTTTAGCGGTCTCTCTACATCGCGTGTGGTACGTTTGGCTGTCGTCGCCGCCGCCGCTGCCGCCGCGACTACTGTCGTGCTGTACGGATGGGTAAGCGTTGCGGCTGCTCCGTGCAGTACGGGTAACCGCTCCCGCCGCCGCCGCCGCTGCTGCTGCTGCTGCTGTTGCCGTGTGGTACGTCTGCGCGCCTTGTGGTACGTCACTGACGGACGGCGGGCTGGCGGGCGGGCGAACGGGCGGGCTGGCGGGCGGGCGAACGGGCGGGCTGGCGGGCGGGCGAACGAGCAGGCGGCGCAATGTAGAGATGTGGTGGGGTGAGCCGGCGCTGTTTTGCGACTGGCTACAGGCTCTCCCCGCCAAAATCTCTCTCTGCCGCTAACACTTTTTTCTCACTAGTTCTCTCTCTCTCTCCTCTCCCTCAACGCTCACATAGGCTATGATGAGAGCAAGAATCATTCATATATATATATAGTGGTCCCAACCCACTATATACGAGTAATATCCTAGTGCACACGTTTGCGGGAGTCAATTGTAGCTCAATTTGCATTCTTAATAAATCAATTATATATATATATAATAGATAGGTAAGAGGCACTTGAAGCAAGAGGCGTGCAAGAGATGGCAAAGGCACTGATGATCAAGTTACATCAATAGATGTGGTGGCCTAAAATTTGTGTTAGTTGTTGTTGCTGTTAATGTTGTTATTGTTGTTGTTGGTATTGTTACACGACGCAAGACACGCGCACATTTCAACGTTTTAAGCCACACTTAACTTTGTCGAGCCCGGTAGCGTGGTGGATTAAGTCTCCGCCTCGCAACCGGAGGAGACACATAGGTGCGCGGGTTCGAGCCCCACCGTTGCCCCACATTTGTATTGATGGGGGTCCGTCTATGAAGCAATGTGAAAAACAGTTCCGTGGACGTTAAATCTTGGCTGAGGGTCAGCCCGAAAACTAAGCCACACTTAACAGTCGTGACTTTAGTCGTGACTTCAGTCGTGGTTTCTCTGTCTGGTCTCACCACATTTTTACGTACTCAACGTCAAAGATTAAACGAAGAACAAATTTGTTTTATGCGTTACTGTGACATGTTGGGCCTGTGAGTACTATGACTTCTACTGTTGTCTAGTTACTCTTTTGAATGAAAAAATCGACCTATTCGGTCACTATCTGGTACAAACTGTAGTACTCGATGTAGCTAATCAGATGATTAGCTATATTAAGCAATTACACACACGAATAACGTGCGGCGTGAAACAAAAAAACAGTAATTGTGTCGTAAAAAACAAACACGGGATGCTCGACTATACGAGTTCTACAGCCCCTTATTGGGGGTTCTATGAGCGCACAATACGATACAACGCCTTACGTATCGCAGTGTTAATCGTGTCGTTAAAGTACCCGGTCAGACGGATAACCATGCGATCCGGACCCGTAATACTAAAGGGTGACACAAACGAAGATAAATCTCAAACGGCATTGCTCCGTCACGGCTATTGAAAAAAAAACATTCAATTGACCTTGACCAGATTGCATGTTGTCGAAACGAAATTCACCTGAGAAACCGTCTAAGTCAGAATTCCCAGAAAGATGGGCTTGGTCATATTTGCTTTGTCTCGGGGGCAATACCAGAATCTGAACGCATTCATTACGTCTGCCACTCTTGCGTACTGTTCATGTCTATGTAACAACGTAACAACTTCCCTCAGCTTCACGGTTTCTGTCGTACCTCAGAAAACGTGTCGAGTGTTTACCGGGAGCCACCATGTAGCGGGGGCATTGTCCGGTTATTCCTCTCCCTCTCTCTCTTCTTCTGGCTCGCGTTCTCTATTCTCTTGTTTTCTTAGTCGCGTTATTACCGAGTATCCTCATTCCCTTTCTTATATGGCCACTGGTACCTTCTAGATGCCACACAGAGTAGTGACTGACTTGCAGTGTTAAATAGAAAACTTTCACTGTATCTGTGTGTGTGGCTTGCACTGTAACGTTGCAAACAAAACTTGTGCAGTTTCAACACGAATATAATTTAGATTATACTCGTATTAAAATTATACTACTGCGTAAGAATTCTACTGTGTCGCCAGCACGACGAGTACACACGCTTACTTGGTACATGTAAATATATATATATATATATATATATATATATATATATAACAGACGAATGGCATATACCCTTCCATTTTTTTTCTGCCTAAGAGTGACTGGTGTGTTTCACACCAACTAAACCCGTGTTAATTTGCCGTAGCAAAAAAACAGACACATAACCCCTACATAGTCTCATGTTCATCATTTGCGCAGAAGAATGCAAGCACTTCGACTGCGCACCCTCTTGCGTTCGCTCGAGAAGAGCGAGCAAAAAAAGTGCATTCAAAAAAGCCCGCGTTTGCAGGCAGGCGACAGTCTGTCTGTCTTCGCTGGTTGGTCGACCGGCGCGCTGGCCCGCTGCTACTACGTCTGCTGCCGCTGCTGTGGTACGTTCGTTTGCTCGCTCGCGCGAACTGTATACGGCGCTCAGAAAAACACACTCGTTTGTTTCTGTTTTCCGAACAACAACAGCAACAGCTGCAAATTGGCAGAGATCGCCGCGACGACATAGACCGACAACAGTACGAGCACAGCAACAGCGGCAAACAGGCGGGGAGCGCCGCAAACAGTAGCAGACGACATAGACCAACAACAGTAACTGGCGGGGAGCGCCGCGAACAGTAGCAGGCGACATAGACCGACAACAGTAGGAGCGCGGCAACAGCGGAAAACCGGCGGGGAGCGCCGCAAACAGTAGCAGACGACATAGGCCGTCAACAGTAGGAGCGCCAAAACATCGGAAAACCGGCGGGCAGTAGCAGACGACATGAATCGATAACGTTACGTAGACTGTGAGCAATATTACCTATACGACCAGTTATGAAGTGGGGACGATGAGAAGCGGTTTAAGGATTTTCGCTGGTCAGCGAGCTACGCGCCGACGTGTAGTCTTGCACGGCGTGCCTAAAAGCATAACCGTCTCTCGTACACAAAAAAAAAAACAGGTTATAGGACTTCCGAGCCTGAGTAGTGGATGCTTTATGAGGATAGGACGGAATGGCCAGTCGGTCGTAAGAGGAGGAGCCAGATGAGGCAGTAGAATAGAAATGCGTTGTAGAAGTAACACACGCGCCAAATAAGTATGTGTATAACAATAAATTAATGGCAAATGCGTTTGTATGGACCTATCAAAATGGTTGAGAGAGAGAGAGAGAGGTAAAGCAAGTGAGATCGCCGCCTAAAGGGAAAGGGACACGTGGCGGCGGTATTAGTTGATGTAACGAGTGGCGAGGTCACCCACCTACTGATACCCGGTCAGGGTCCGTTACTCACCCGAGACGAGAATGAGGGTCGCGTATAGTACATGCTAGATAGAATGTGGTGCTCAGGTTCAAGTTCATTGTGTTCGAATCGTGTTCGTCGACGCCGGTTGCCCGACCGCCCGCCCGCCCGCCCGCCTCATTGGTTTCTCTAGTCAGTTTCGCAATTTAGTTTGTTGTTGCCACATGTTATGCTTCGATCTATATTTGTTTCTATCCAATATTTGTGTATCTACCTATATATCTTCCCTCTCTCTTTCTCTGCCTCCCTGTCTTTGACTTTCTCTCTTGCTCTATATTTCTCTAGGCGATTGCTGGTGCTGAGTGTGTTTGGGCGCTGTTTCCCTTTACCACGACCGCGCTCGGTGGTGGTGAACAAATTCCCGATACAGCAGCGGTAGTATAGATGATAACTGTACATGAGAAGATGATTACGATACGATGTCATGTTTATGAATCATGACAGCTCGCAGAACAGCTGCAGAGCAACTTTTCCTTCCTGCATGTAGGAAATATGTAGCCGTCGTTCCATGACGACATGATGATGATGATGATGTCAACGTCATTTTCTACTCGATGTATCTTTATTGAAACGCCACATTGTACAACTACACCACTAGCATCAGCAGCAGAAGCTCCAAGAACAATTCCAATGAGTTGAATCCATCGCCGGAACTAGGAACGTAGGACGAACGTCAGGATTGTGACTACTTTCTTCAGCGCAACAAAACTCCGCAAAGAACAAGTAACATGAGTAACTTCGCTACAGTATGCTGAAGCACGTAGATACGCGATAGCTAGATAGGAGGCATATAACACACCCGATAATAGGGAGGAACTAACAACAATAACACATAGCAGCAAAATCCGAAAGTCTTCATTCTTTTCTCACATTACTCTCACATTACAATATCTTCCCTCCCTCTCTATTCGATAGATTCATCTCGAATTAGGTGGCGATAGTCGATTGGTGTGTTATTTTCATAACATGTGTGATGGTTGTGGGCTTTCATCTTTTTTAGATTTGCATTTAAAAGATGCATTTATATATATACTATATTAATTGCTTTGTTGCTGACCGAACCGGTTCCATCATGTCAGCGGGAGGGACCTCTACTATCCGAATTACGCTCGTGTCGAAAATTTTAGTACATTTGTATGTATTATTTGTTTTCCGTGTTTTGCTGAGGGCATGTGGCCCTTACGTAATGGTGTAGGACTGTTGGGTGGAACTATCTGACTGACAGCTCAATGTATGTCGTATTTATTGCGCGCACTACATCTACCTTTAGTCATATTCATACACGTTTTTTTCAGAAGATCTCTAAGCTAGGAGTGCTTGCGCAAACTTTGCAGACATAGGCTTGATTTTATCTTCATCGCTGCGAGGGAGCAGTCCTGTTATTTTGAATTCGACAATCGTAATTTTGTTAAAGCCGTTCATTCATAGCTAAGTAACCGATCGTGTTTCTATGTCATAGTTTGCTCGTGTTTTTTTTTTGTTGTATCAAAGCACATTTCTTTTGAAAGTCAAAATGCTTGAAAAAATCAGTCACTCCTCGGAGATTCTGCTCACATTAACAACCAGGATCTAAAAACGAAATAAAAATATGCGATCTATTCATTAATTTCAAACGATTATTTTAAACAAACGGAAAACACCCTGAAAAGCGAGTGTAAATAATTAAACAGAAGAGAAGATGCGTTTGTCGCGCGTTGCCGGTTCTTTCAGCATCATTGATGTCTTGGAGCCGAGACCTTGTTTTCGACGCGCAGAAGCACGAACCGAGGCTTATGGCTTGATCGCAATCATAAATACTCATCATCATTTCATCTCAGACAAACAGAGAAGTTAAAGGTCTGAGTCTATTGACTGATACTTTCCCATGGGGTGTTGCTTCGCGCTTAAGCGCTCAGCGTGATGATATGCGTGCATGCGGGCACAGATAAATCATTTCCGTCTACATGCCCATTGCGGATGGCTGTCGACCTGGGCGCGATAAGGAGGAAACGGGTAGAAACGGAAAACCTATAAAGGGCACCACAAGTCTCCTAGACATTTCCCGCACACTTGGTACGACAACACTATCACTTCAGTAAGCCGAGGCTGCTGACACGCATTAGCCTGGACGTACCCGATAACTGAGCACAGCCTAACGTCCAACGAAACTGTGTCTCTGTGTCAGTAGAGTTTGTGGCGCTTTTCAAGTAAGTGAAGGTACCCAATATGATGCCGATGATAAACACTATTAGTATTATTTGTATTAGTATAATTATTCTCATCAGCTGCGCATGACCTGTGTGAAGGACCAGAAAAACAAGCGTGTTGTCCACGAAACAGGCGAATTCTTTTTTGGCACTAAAGGTGCAATTCCAACTGGAACAAGTTCATAAGCATCGAATTATCATCGATAGTTATCGAGAGGGGGCTTCTAGAGTTTTTCGGTAGAGAAGCCTCAAATAGTTGAATGATTTCGTTATGCTGGTTTTCGTAGGCCTTATGCTGGCTCTAACCTAATTGTTCACCATTTTCAGAAGAGAATAATCGTTATTGGAAGTCACCTATAGGGTGTAAACTCTACAAGGCTACTTGGATGCTTCTCCGTGTCTCTCTTCGAAAGAAATACATTTTCAAGGGATTCGCCGAGGCTCCCATATAATGCCAATCGCTCTAGAGGGGTTCTTTTCATTTGACGTTTAATGCTTTTTTGCCGATTTGCTGTCTATTCTACGGAATACTGACCACCTCCATAAACATCCCTGCGCTAAAGGCGATCATTCTATGCCTTCGATTCGGATGTTTTTTGTTGTTGTTACATAGCGTGCTACATAGTCAATCGATGGAGCTAGTTAGATAATGGATTAACAGATCGACGAAACCTTAACATCGTGAATAATCTGAGCCAGTCACATCACTGAGTCACTCACGCCATTGCTGTTGATTTGTGCGGCACAGCCGAACAAGCTCTGTTTACATTTGTTTCTCATGCTCCAGTCCAGAGTATGTAATACTCGTGTGGGTGTGTATACTTTCATTTAGCTGCGCGTCGGTTGTGCAGTCGAGTTGAGTTGTCTAGTCTACTGGGCGTCGGTTGAGTTGTCTAGTCCACTACTACTACTGGCATACCTAGCCATTTAACATGGCTAACGCGCGTTCACCTCGACTGCACCACATGCCTGGCTTCAGCACGTCTTTCTGCCGCTCTCCCCTCGCAGTCTTTCTCTCTCCCATCTCTCTCTCTCTCTATATATATATATATATATATATATATGTATCTCTCTTAGCGTAACTTAAGTAATCGCTTCTGACTGTATCGTACACCTGTGTGCCACCTGTTCATTGCTTTGGCTGTTTGTTACTGTTCTCGTAGGTTGAATTATTAGGTTGAACCTGCGTTGTTGCGGCACGTCAACGTGCGCTGTTGTGAGTCGTCGTCGTCATCGCCTTCGTCTTCGCGGTGTTAGTGTTCAAATCTCTCGAAACCGTGTCGAGCCAACAAAACTGGACGGACGGCGACCACGAGGGAAGAAAAACCAACAAAGAAACAAGCAAACAACCAACCATGAGGACCGCTGTCATCGTCATTCAGTACCTTGTGCCCGAGCGAATCCGCAAACATCGGCTGTTCGCCCACTTCATTTTCTACCCGTCACTCCTATACAACGTCATCATGGCCAGGCTGGCCGACCGTCGATGGTAGGTTTCATACACAGATCCATACACACCTAGATAGATAGATCCTCGAAGGTTATGACAGCGTATGAAACGTACTGCCGCTATTTGCAATTAGATGGCCAATCTGACTGAGAGTATTCGCGCGTACAACTACAATAGATCATTGCGAAAGTCTCCTGGTAGAAATTACGCCGTTTGTAGCTAATTATAACTAGTCTTTGTTTGAACCCGCATATACTGTATGCCGGTCTGGGTCTCGAACCCAGTCCTGCAATTCTTAAATTGGATGCAAGGCAAAGGCTTTGCCACTAAGCCATCTTGCTCGGTTGATAATTGATAATTCGCTTTGTATTTCAGGTATGATCGAATAGATGATACCGTCGTTCTGGGCGCGTTACCATTTCCGTCTGTGGCCAAGGAGCTCGTCGAGAAGGAGAACGTCAAGGGTGTCGTCAGCATGAATGAAGACTTTGAACTGAAGTGCGTACCGCGACGCTTTGCCTCAGACAATCTCTTTCGCTAGGGTGTTTCATCAAGGCCATACCATAGATTTACGTATCTGTCGTTGTTGTTGTTGTTGTTGTTGTTGTAAATAGCGATTATTGTTACCCTCGTATGTACCGCTATCACTTTGTGCTGGTGTTCGTAATAATATTGAAACAACCACACTGTGGAACAGCTGTATGCTAGCTGGACAGGAAATTAAAACATAGTTTCGTTCAGATTGGCTTGCTTCGTAAGTATGTATCACTTAATATATGATCTATCTTTCTCTCTCTCTCTTGACTTTTACTCATGACGACAGATGGTTGACGCCCGGTGTCGACGGCTGGCGAAAACTTGGTGCGAGCTTTCTGCAGCTGCCGACGCAGGATATCTTCGCGGCGCCGGACGACAACAAGCTTCGCGAGGGCGTCGAGTTCATTCGCCGCGTTCGGCTGGCCTCGCCCGGCGCCTCCGTCTACGTCCACTGCAAGGCTGGCCGGACGCGCAGTGCCACGCTCGTGGGCTGCTACCTGATGGAACGGCACGGCTATCGGCCCGACGAAAGCGTTCGCGCCATGCAGAGTAAACGGCCACACGTGCTCCTCGACACGCCACAGTGGGACGCGTTACACGAATACTTCTCGCGACACGTTGAAGACGGCAGCAACAGCAGCAGCAACAACAACAACAACAGTAGCAAAAACAACAACAACGACGGCACAGGCGACAACTTTGACCATCGCAAATGAATGATGAATCCACTGAATCTCGAACAGGGAAAGATAGAAGGCATGGAATGGGATAATATGATTCATTAACACAGACACACACATAATCGAGATAAAATAGAAAGAGATGGATACACAGAAAGAGTTAGTTAAGACAGAGAGAGGGGAAGATAAGGGAGACGAGGAATAATATGTTTATTGGTGCAATGTCTTTTATTGGTCTCTTGTGTGTCTCTCGTTGTTTGTGCAGCAGTTAACTTAAGCGTGAGGAACGAAGAGCATGGCTGGAGTGAAAAGGCCCGGAGAATTTGAATGAATGCGAGATAAGTTCGAAACACACACATACACGGTTTCGCAATCATCTGCAATGTACACTTCTAGTAGTGTTCGCTGTGTGTATTCGTAGTGTTCCATCTGGCTATTTACCGATGTTCTTTCCCGTTCTCGTATATATATATATATATATATATATTATATATATATATATATATTATATATATATTATATATATATATATATATATATATATATATATTTATATATATATATATATATATTTGTGAAGACGGCTGTTGGCGAGCTACCTCTACACGCTCTATCGGCCTACAAAAAGGATTTAATGAGCGATACTTAAACCTATCTTACCATATATATACATATATATAGCTATTACTGAACTTATTTATACAATAATAAATAAAATAAATAATACAAAATGTCTAGGTATAAATGTTTGCAATACAGTTAATGAAAATAAAAACATTTTATATAAATGCGATCTAAGCGTTGTTTTTTAAATCACACCGTAAAGTACGATTGATTAGGTATGTTATTGACAAGACATTTTGGACGTAGTGGAATAGCTGACTGGCAACTCTAACACTCAGAATCTGTCAGAGCCTATACGCAGACACGCTGATTGAAATAAACCTGATTCCCTCCAAAAAAAAGACATACACTACTTCATGCAAAGGCTACGTGTTTATATCAAAGTTTGTGAAACACCCGAACTCGTTTCCAAGCTTTCTTGCATGCTGAGGTCTGAAAGAAGTCTCTTTAAGGGCAAGTATTTTATCGACGAGGGGCTTCATAACAATTCCTGGAAGAAAAAAACAACTTATTATTCGACTTATAAATTAGAAAAATATAATCTCTTTGACAGGAACTATAATATATATATATATATATATATATATATATAAGCGCATACCAACTACGAGTGTGTATCCATTCTTGAATGAAGAGGAGATATAAAACGATTGCCTTTGTCTGCGCATTAACAGCAGTCCTGTGATCGTTAGTAATACTTGCTATAGTCTACTATAGCTAGTATTACCTAACTATATACTCTACTAGCTACTAACTAATACTAGCTATAGACTCTTAATAACGCCTGTTATTAAGAGTACCATCATGTCATTGGACTGACCAGTGCATAAGACGACGGATTTCGCTTTCAGGAATCGAATAGTCTGAGCAACCTTCTCAAGACACTCCTCAGAAAGAAAAGGCGGATCGGCGAGAACCACGTCGAAGGCACCCGCTAGAGAGTCTGGTAACGCCAGGGGCTCGTTGTAGTCGTAGAATACAAACGCGTCACCGTACAGATCTCCGAACCTGGCAACAGCAAGAACAATTAAAAATATTAAATAAACGTATCAGCAAGCCCTATTAGTCTGACTAAAAATAAGCGATACATCTCCAGTGTGAGCTAGGCTTGCAATTTATGACGCCCTTCTTTCTCCGACCTGACCCCGACACGCCGTGTTAGCGTAAACACAGAAACTGCCACTGTATTTTGGTTTTTACTGAATGTACTTAGTATGTGACGCACGTTAGCACGTTAGGTCAAACATGATCTAAATGTTATCTATATATATTACGATCATCTGAATGTCGAACAGTGATTGTTATCGTATTATGTACACTACTTAAAAATCGTGTTGTAGGCTTGCATATGTAAATACATATTCTTCTTAGTAATAACTGTCAAGCGGTTCATACTCATCTGTCGCTTGCGCCGTCTAGGCAAACAAAGTCTAGTTCGAATAAATCAATTGGAGGTCACAGCTGTTTGACGTTTTACTGGTTAGTGACTTACTTAACGTTTCAGATTAAGTAGAACTAGTTTTATTAACCAAGGTACTAGGTTTACACATATACATCATAGACATCACATTTTCAGAGTTAAAACAACTGGAATTGCTCTTTCGCAACGCTGAAGGTGATATAGATCACACGGACGGCTTGTGCCATGAGACGCACACACGACCCCAGGTAAGGAAGTAAGAAACGATTTCGTTTGTTCCTGAACCCAGTCGGAACTCATTGATTTTTATTCCTCCTCGTAGGAAATTTTATCGCTCTTTGCCTTGCTCGCATTAATCGCCAGTTTGTTCCGGTCGACATAGTGCTGCTAGAGTTACAAGCGATTACTGCAATTGAAAGCGACTTCGGGAAAACAATACTAAATCATCTCCATACATAAACCTTTCCACCTGTGAATGCCGATTTTGTGTTTCCGTTGGGAGATCGCTTAATGTACATTGAAAACAACAGGGGACTCAGAGTATCACCCTGAAGAACATCAGTGGTCTGAGTGATCGGTACGTGTTCAGCAGCCCCATCGTCTAATTATTACCAGTTCCTCCTGCAAGATGCTTTTTAGATGTTCTTGCATGTTCAATGGAACTCTACAGCGCGCCAACTTCTTGATGATGATCGATTCGCGCGGTCGTATAAAAATATCGCCTTGAAAACCACGAACGTACAGCAAATAGATTACTTCCCCTGATCCAAAGTGTGCGATGCACAAAGTTTAGACTTACGGCGCACGCAGTCATGATTGATGTGTCTCTTCTAAATCAATGTTGTTGCCCAGGAAGTGCCCCGGTAACCTCTAAAAATATTCCAGTGCGACGAGTTAAGATAGCCCACAGAAGCTTACCTATTATGCCCTTCTTCGCTATTTCTCGGTAGGACAATGGAGCCAGAGTCTCCTTTTCCCTTAGCAATGTTACTGAGGAAAACTGGTTCTTCATTCCATGAGTAACTGAGACGTGCTGAGCACTTCATTAAAGAGAGCAGTGAAACACAAGCACAATGGCCTTGCCGAAGATGTTCATTTACCACTAGGTCGGGTGTAGGGGCCTTACCCAGCGGCGCGTTTACCATCGCGTCAGTCACCTCCGAGTCGCTAAAAGGGCGAGACAGAGCCTGGCGAGCTTCCTAGGTTCTCTCGCTTCATTCTCTGTCATCTCAGGGCGTATACGGGCTAAACTGTATGCTTGCATCAAGCAGGAGCAGCACTGCTGACTGTACCATAGGCCATATCTACTACGAGCTCGTTTGGGTCGGGTGCTATCGGGTAATGACGGTACGAAGCCTAAACCATATGACTCCACGTCGATCGGATCGATGATTACTATTAATATTATTATTATTACCCGACCGGTAAATTTCACTTTAAACCTAACACTAGGGTATCCCTTTGCATTCCTCCATATTTTAAGTTTCGCTGATCAGCATTTGTAGCAAATATGTCTACTGTCAAATGTCCTTGCGGCGCGAAAAATGTCGAGTCATCAGCTATACGTAAAACCTACATGCTCCGAGACGCCAGTTTGTCCGAGGGTGAAGTTGTTCTTGAGTACTTTGCCTTATTAAATGGACAGTTGAAATCACCACAGAGTACACTTTGGCGTACAAGGGCGTGTCCTGACGGGCCGCCCGAAGAAAACTTTCGCAGAACATAGGTAATTACAAAAGCGCGCCGTGAGTCTGCGGGAAGTCTAGCAGCAGAGGTAATTATACATATATATATATATATATATATATATATATATATATATATCGGCAAAATAATTCGCTCACCTTTTGTCGAATTCGAGGAGAACAAGGTGTTCTTCTTTTCGCTTTGTCTCGTGCAGCGTCTTAAGGCTGTTGGCGCCGATAGACAGCAGATCCGAGAGCCCTGAGTACGCACGAAGGCCGCCAGCCGCTCCGCTGTCTCCTTGCTGTACCAGAACTGGCTCAGTTGCTGAGTAATTCGGAAAAAAAGAGAAAGCAATATATATACATTGGAATATATGTATATATATATATATATAATATATATAAACAAGGTCATTCATATCGTTATGCACTTATTTCGAGGTTTGGTAGAACTCGGTAAGAAAATATTTTTTCCCAATGGAACGAGGACGCGGAAACGTCTTGTTTAAGAGAGAGAGAGTGAAATTTAAAAAGTAGTTATTCTGCCTTTTTTTCTCCTACATAGTTGTGCAAAATCTACGTTTGCGGGAGAACCATCAGCTTCAACGCATGAAGGAACCGATTATACCGGCGTGTTCGGAGGAAAATTCTGCATTTACCCAATATATATATATATATATATATATATATAGACTAGGTTTATGCAATATGACATAATAGATTCGTACCAAGTACATGTATGTATGTATATATATATAGAGAGAGAGAGAGATTCCAAAGGTACGTACCCAATTCTCCTCTACACCTTGGCTTTCCTGTTCACTGTAGAACTCCTGCAACGCCTTCATAGCTTCTGGAGACAGCACCACTTCATCATGCTCTTTTTGACTGTTGAGGAATAGTCGAGTTAGTATAACTAGAATCTTCGTTTATAGACACAAACATAAGAACTAATCATATAGACATGGCAGAATGCGTTGCACGTAAAAATGCATATTCGCAGCTAAATAATGTTTGTATATATAAGGGTGTCAAAAAATAGTCCGAGATGTTTGAAGTAACATAAACAAGTAATGTTTAAGATCTTTTAAACATCCGTTTTACTTTAAATACAGATTTCTAATGAAATACAAGATCTGTGAGGTGACGGTCTTTTTGGTTTTACAATCTGTATGCGGTGTCCCGTCAACATTATATATATGTACATGTCCCACCCACCATAACTCGGAGATGTTTTCGTCGACATGATTCTATATCCGTGCCAATATATTTAAGAATCGTATAATCTGGATATCCTCGAGTACCAATTAAAAGAAGCAATATTACTTCGTCTAACGATATTTTATTACTAAATGTTTTATTTCGTTTAATTAGGTTTAATTCTTTCTTAATAGACCTTGTCAATAATTTAATTCAAATTAAAGCGTATGGTCAGAAATGGTTAGTGATTGCATCTACTATATATATACTAAATAAAAACATCTAGAGAAGTAGCAGTAGTCTAAAAATATATATATATATATATATATATATATATATATATATATATATATATGAGCATCAGAACAATAATTATTTAGACAACAATCATGCAGCTATGTTGATATTATGCTGATCAATGCAAGCTCAAACTACAGAAACTAAAACAATTCTTACGCCATAATGTGACAGCTGATGGTTGTTGTTGTCAGTGTTGTCGTAGACTCTGCCCAATAAGAATGGGCGAATATTTTTTTAAGGTGTGATTCCGCTGCAGATCTCCGCTGATAGTCGAGAGACACCCAGGGCTTAACACGGGCGAACCTATCTATAGTTAGCCCGCGAAACCACACGCCGCGCGATCTCTGCCAAAGAGTAGCTTTAGCACTACTAAGAACCTTCCTTGCCCCCTGTAACTGTGGCTACTGCTGCAGCTGCCGGCGCGCGCCGGCGGCAACGTGGGGCGCGTCCGCACTTTTCGCTCTCTAACGGACGGATCCCGCACAGCTCTAATGGGCGGATACGGCGCTCTCGGACATCTCGGACCCAACGTCGCGACATTGATCGCTCTGTCATAACAGTCGGTCATTCGGCCCCTCCCCTCCCCTCCCCCCACCCAGCTCGCTTGTTCTGTCAGTCAGATTGGACTTGTCGACCGAAATGTTGCTATAAAAGGTGGCATCATCTGCGCCTGGCGCCAACTTGTTGTCAAGCTTTGTTATTGGGTCGCTGGTCACTTTGTTTGGCGGCGGACGAATCGTAGAGACTAAGCGTCGTCGGGGAAAAGTACTGGCGGATGATATGACGGATTGCTTATTGCCCTAGCGAACAATAATACCGATATGTAATAATACAACTTACTGAATATTCGAATTATCGTTTTAAATCATACAAAACATCGTAGTGAAAGAAGTGGCGCAAAACTAAACGATTAGAGTGTGGACGGATAGATAATTGGTGCCGTTGGTGGTGGTGTTGTTGTGGTGGTGGTGGTGCACGAATGGCGGTTGTTTACGCGGTGGGATGGTGGCTCAGAGAGTGGCGCTTTTGGACACACACAGATTCATGATGATGCTGATGATGCTGATGGTGGAGTTGATCGCTGTAGGTTTGTTTTGGGTCTGCGTTGGGACGAGCGCGCGCACGTATTACACTGGCGACCGCTTTTCTTCAATTTAAAACATTTTGGCTGTGCTTCTGATACCGTTGTTCTTTCTGCCGTTTAACTTATACAAATTGCTACCAATGTTCTACTTGCAGCTCTACTACGAGCGTAGTCCCGTTCAATTCTGGTGCCGCTGCCTGTTTTATAATTATTTTTTTCTACTCATATGAATCGAATGACGCTATATGAATGTTATTACCTTTTTGTAACCTCTTGTGAGTAAGCGATATAAAAAAATTGCCACTTCACATAAATTCACAAGTTATCTTGACTTTCATACCGATGATGCTGGTGCTGCTGTTGCTGCCACAGAAGCTGTAAATGTAGATGGGGTTAGTATCTGTAGATTGAGGGTGGTGTTAACTTGTGAATGTAGGAGGTGGTAACTTGTTAGTATAGGGGGTGATAACTTGTAAATGCAGGGTTGGTAATTTATAACTATATGGGGTGGTAACTTGTGAATGTAGGAGATGCTAACTTGTAAATGTAAGAGTACTTACTTCTAAATCTAGGATTGCTTACTTGTAAATATAGAATTGGCTAACTTGTAAGTGTAGGAGTACTAATTTGTAAATACTGGGTTGCCAACTTGTAAATGTAGGGCTGCCAACTTGTAAATGTAGGGCTGCCAACTTGTAAATGTAGGATTGCTTAATTGCAAATGTAGGGTTGCTCAACTTTTGCTAGTATTATCCCCGGTCGAGCCCGGTGGAGCGGTGGATTAAGTCTGCGCCTCGCAACCGGAGGAGACTATACATAGGTGCGCGGGTTCGAGTCCCACCGTTGCACCGATTTGTATTTATGGGGGTCGTCCGTCTACGAAGCAATGTGAAAAACGGTTCCGTGGACGTTAAATCTTGGCTGAGGGCAAGCCCGAAAACTTTAGTATCATCGCCGATAGACATAGGCCGCAATCACCAGCAACCATAACCAACAACGCCAGCCGGTCGGTCGGGGTCGTTGTTGGATCAACAGCGCACTATTGTTGTTGTTGTCGCTGTTGTTGGTTGCGGCGTCGTCTGCAAGGCAAGCGAGCCGGGTCCACTGTCCGTCACCACTCTGCGTCGTCTGCTACCAGCGCCCGCCCTGGGAGTCGAGTGTTGTTGTTGTTGTTGTTGTTTTTCGTATTGTTTCTGTTGTTGTTATTGGTGTTGCTGTTGTGAGTCTTGTTGTTTATTGTTGTGATGGTGGTGTTGGTAGTGTAGTAGTGGTAGTAGTAGTAGTAGTAATGGTAGTAATGTTGTGTTGTTGGAGTTGAGTGTGAGCGAGTGATGAGTATTATTACATTGTGAGTTCTGAGCCCTGCTGAGGTTGTGATTTGATGATTGAGAGCTGGACAGGGCTGGGCTGTGTCGAGTCAAAGCCGAGCGTGATTTGATCTGAGTGGTAGTGGTGGTTGTTACCTGTTATCTACATACCTACCTACCTACCGACCGACCTACCTGTGTGTACCTTGTCTGTTCGTCGGTATGTCTGGAGTTTACGGCGGCGCTGTGCTGATTGATCGTAGTAGATCAAGTGAATGAAGTCTGATATTATGCTCTCTGCTCGTCGTATTCGTGAGTAGTGGCTGTGCTGAGGGGTTGCTGGCGGTCTCTCTGTCCGCTGCTCTGATTGTCTGTCTGTCTGTTTGTCTGGCAACAGTGTGGGGTTCATGCGACGCCTCCCCCCTCGGCATCATTGGATTGGATACAGACAGAAGAAGAAGAAGAGAGCCAGCCAACCAACCACCCCCAATCAACCCCACGCTCAATCACGCTCGAAATTATGAAGATTATGACGCTCTAGCAAGATTATTCACCACGAACACAGCAGCGTTCACTCAGGGCAGGGTGATCATCAGACAGTCGGCAGGATTGATTTGTTGTGGTTCAATTTTGGCATCGAAAAAATCGAACGGTTTGTGTTGGCGGATTGTGCGTTGTCTCCTCACGAACAAACGTAACGTTGTTGTTCGGTTTCAAGAAAGAGACAAGCAGAC
Source organism: Dermanyssus gallinae (assembly GCA_003439945.1). Classification (NCBI taxonomy): domain Eukaryota; kingdom Metazoa; phylum Arthropoda; class Arachnida; order Mesostigmata; family Dermanyssidae; genus Dermanyssus; species Dermanyssus gallinae. The sequence goes on from QVRM01006004.1 coordinate 109,461, forward strand.
CGACAACAGGCAGTTGTTTTACGTTGTGTAAGTGTGTGTATGGTGCTGCTGCTGCAACAATAACAACATCGACGCTGTGCGAAACTTTGTGTTGATTGAGATTTGAACCGTTTGTTCGACAATCATCGCAACGAAAACAGCAACAACAACAACAACCACCACGACAGCAACAACAACAACAACCACCACGACAGCAACAACAACAACCACCACGACAGCAACAACAACAACAACAACAACAACAACTATAAAAACGACAGCAACAACGACGAGCGTACCGTATAGCAATATTTGTACTTGTGGCTTTTATCAGCCAGACAGTCAGCCGAAAAGAACGGGGCGCTTGTGGCAATCCCAACAGCAGCAGCGGCAGCAGCAGGCGCGGTCATAGCTGTGTTCCCGTTGTTGTTCTGGTTGACGTTCACCGCTCGTCAGGATGGCTAACAAACGAAAGAAATACAATGCCCGCTTTGCACCGGTAAGTGGCTACAGCACACAAAGCAGAGAAATCAATGGTCCATTCCATCGACAGCCAACCGTCGCGATGCGTGGTGGTGTCTTTCTTTTTCCCTCCTTACTTAAGGTTCACATTAGAAACCCCCGGCTGAAAATAATGAGTAGGACGAAAACGATTGAATCTGACGACCGCCCGCGGTATCAGGTATCGCGATACGATTCGGTCTGGCTCCGATAATAAACTCTCTCTCTCTTAGTTAGCTACTATGGACGTATCGGCTTTGGGAGAGCGACATATTGGGAGAATGATAATAATAATAATATTAATCATTGACTATGATCATAATGGAATTATCGCAATCACCATCATCATCATTATTATTATTATTATTATCAGGCTGGTAGCTGGTCCGACAACAGCAGCCGCTGTTGAGGAGAGGTGTTCGAAATCTGAGCTCCTCTCATATTTTTCTTGTCTCTTAATCGCTCGACAATGCGATCTTTTCATATATCTATCTATGTATCTATTACTGTCGTTGACTGTCTGATCAACAGGGGCCATTATCATCATTAGTTTATCATTGCACGTCTTTCGCTCAGCGCTAGCTTAGAGTACGTACCAGCTGTACAAGCAGGCAGACATTAAACAGAGAGTAAACTGATTCCTTCGCCAAGAATACTACCTGTACTACGAGGTCGAACTGATCGACCGGCAGCGATCTGTTGTCGTGGGGCAAAGCGTTCATGTGACTACGATGAAACCTGCCTGTGTCCACATTTGACTCGTGATTCTATTGCATCTGCCATTGATTTCTAACAACCTATTGTATTAAAAAAAAATATATATATAACGTTTTATCTTCCTTGACCTTGGAGGAATATATATATATATATATTCATACACACATTCAGCTGGCTGTTGTGGCTATTTGTCAAATACGTTCATGCAATCTTAATACAATAGTTAGCTGCGCAATTGTTTCGGCCGTTTCAGCTGTAGTACAGGCGGGCAGGTGATTCATATTTATAGGCAGTTGCCAACTGTCATCGTATACTAACTATTAGGTGCATTGAGATGGCTGGCCCTTTTGTCTCGTCAGTTAAGCGCGTGACAGGCATTGCATATTGTTCTATTTTGTCGGGGCGACACCCAGGAGGTTAGTGTGGTCGTGTCTTAGGCGACTTACCTTTGTTTTCACTCTCTCCAGACCTACCCTGGCGGTGTATCTATTTCGTGCGCGCGCGAAATTGCTATGCTCTTCACTAACAAATTGTCGTATCTGATTTTTTTCTATCTCATCTGGCAGGCGCGAATCAAGAAGATTATGCAGAAGGATGAGGAGATTGGGAAAGTGGCGGCCGCCGTTCCTGTAATTATCTGTAAGTGTTATTACATATATACATTCAATATATATATATATATGTACAATCATTCGTGACAATTACTAGTTCTTATTACGTTGCGTTGCTGCTTACTGAAACCTTCATGTTGTTTGCGTGGATCTGTTGGACGGTTGTATACCAATCATGTTTAAACAACAAAAACAACATCACCCGTGTGTCTACAACACGGTGCTTGTGAGTTAAAGCAGATCTTTTCTTTAAAAAAAAGTGCTGTATGTGAGCTTCCGATACTGCACGACTTGACAAGAGGCCCCGATGATGTATCATGTTGCACCTTTCTCATCGTTATCGTTATTGTTCGTGTTAAGCAAAGATTCTAAGCACACACCGGAAGTGAGACAGTGGAAACGGCTTATTCAGCTCTCCCCTCATATATATATATATATATATATATATATATATATATATATATATATATATATATATACGGTACTCACATAGTAGCGTCCTTTGGCTTTGTCCGATTTTTAGTTGTACAGGCGCCAGATAGATAAGTATATGCTAAGACTTCCGGTTCGGTTGTCCTTGACATTAAACCATGATATCATTTTGATGACTAGTGAGTCACTTGTGCGGCTTGTAGATAAATATGCTTCTAAGGCGATAGTGGTTTGAGACATTAATCTATTACGCGTTTGCCCTTTGTTGACTCTGTCGACACAGCTGTACGCTAAAGATTTTGCGACGCCTCATAAGGGTGTGAATCAGTTAGCTCTCTAATCTAGTGGTACGGTTTATTTCCGCTGATGTAGTTGGCGAAGAAAATGTATAGTTTTTTTCCTGTAGTTAGCTCTCGTACTCAATGCGGTGTGGTGAACGGGTGCAGAATGAACATAGGGCGGAGTGACCTTCGCAGTCTACCCGATCGGAAACGCATAATAGTGTCTCACGCGAGTCTAGTCTTTCTTGAATGGTGTATGTAGATTAACATTGCTTATTGACTAAATATATTTTCTCTTTGGACGATTTGTAACGAGGATCCGTTTTTCGAACCCAGCAACGGCGGCAACTACCCGGTTCTTGTTATGTCACAGTATAGGCTGACATATCGTCGTGTTTTGGAGACATATCTGATAGTATAATAATTTACAAGTCGGTATCGGCTAGCTACCTTACTAACCTTATGTATCTAACCATCTGTCCAGCTAGTTAGTAGTAGTAGTAGTCCTAAAACTGGCACAAATGAGCAGCACTAAATAGGCGTTCTGTTTTATCTCCTACGACCACTGTCACTTTCAGCGAGAGCCCTCGAATTGTTTGTGGAGTCGCTCGTCAGAAGAGCCGAATCCGTCACTCGCTCGAGAAACGCACGGACACTTACGCCGGCTCACATGTGAGTAGCAGCTACTATTTATACTACTACTATCATTAGTAACACTACGTTTACCACAGGTCAGGCATTTTTTCTTTTATATGGAAGGATTTTGGAATGCCTGATGCATCGTCGACAGCTAGCAGTGGGACTCGTATGCGTGAAACTCGCAAACCCACTAGATACGTATTCCTTGCCTCATCTGCTACAGCTCGGCATTGTATGGCATTAGCTTGAAAAATTTGACGTATCTAACCACTTCCACTTTCGATAGGCTGACGTTTTTTAAAATCATTCACAAGGCCGCGTGAGTTTATTATTCACTTGTCATATGTAATACACGAGCGCGGATTGAAGAGCTTTAATATATATTATATATATATATATATATATATATATATATATATATATATATATATATATATAATCTTCTAAAGTAGCCTTCGACGCCAATAACAGAAGAAAACGTCGAAAAAGTTTGTGATATCGTTCCCCTCAAAATAGCTCCCGCCCACTGCATTACACCAGTGACACCAAAATAGCTCCCGCCCACTGCATTACATCAGTGACACCTTCCTTCCCGCTCTTCGATACATCTTTAAACGCGTCGTTCGGAATCGTGTTGAGTGGCTCTTGCGAATTATTCTTTATCTCCTCTATACAATTTTGTTGTTTCAAATAGTTTTCTATGGGAACAGGAAAAGTCGGTATATGGAATTATATATGTATATATATATATATATATATATATATATATATATATATATATGAAGGTGGCGGAAATATATAAATTGCATTTTTCGTCAAATAATCAGAAATAAATAATGATGAGTGCGCCGATCCAAGAGTTGTTTGCCCAGAGTTCAGACCTCTTGCGTCGAACGTTCTGGCGCAATATTTGTAAAATTTAGCGGTAGTATTTCTTATTGATCGTATAACGAGGTGGAAAACCGTGGGAGATGATTCCCTTGTAGTAAAAAAAACAGTCAAAACATTGGTGTTTGATCTGCTCTGTCTGAATTTCGATGTCGTAACCACATACTCATGACTCGTCTCCTGTACTGACTCTCTGAAGCAACCCAAGGTCTCCTGCAACCGCTTAGGGTTTAATTCGAACATTTCCCGACGGGCGTTAATTTGCTGGTCAATATTTTTGGAACGAACTTCCGTGTCAGTCTTCTGACGAATGATATCGGTTAAAACTGTTACGACTAATCCAGATCAGATATCTCCAAATTCTCAGCTATCTCCTTGATAGCTATCCGGCGATTGCTGAGTACGATATCACGAACTTTTTCGAGGCAATATTCACCACTTTGACATTAGGAACTTCCGGTGGAGTCACTAACACACTACTTCGCAGATTGTTTGGGCGTATTTTTTTGAAATAGCTGCCTAAAAATTCGTACGCCAACTTGTATATGGTACTCGCTCACGTGTTGTAGTACGGTCTGATAGCAAAATTCAAATTACTACAGCTTGCCGATCCACCCTCGTAGATAGATCAGCTTGCAAGAGTATAATTTAATTAAAATAAAAATCATCCTAAATTTGTTTCTTAACAACTGCACAACGTAGTGATTTATGGGAGTTACAAATCAATGCAAAGCTGCAGCTGCCTGCAGGTGTAGGCGTTGCGGCAGCTCATTAAGCTCACTACCACATTCTAGAAAGTGGCAAGGTCTCTCGCACAAAAACGCACTTTTGAATCCGATATGCATTAGTTATAGATCGTATGTATTTTCTTATTTACTTAGTTCTTCATTGCTTTATCGTCATTAATTGACTATATATTCGCTTCATATTATTGACATTATTAGTACTGGGCTATATGAATACACTGTAGTATGGTATAATAACGAAAGCAATCGTATGTCGTTTTGTCAAATTAATTGGCTAGTGTAAGGCTAAGTGCAGATTCGTTTCGGTGCATACCGACCACGTTCTTCTGCATAGACTACATACTAGTTTATATAGTTTTATTCGTGTAGTTTGCAGTATCATCATCATCATCATAGAGAACGACACTCGACTGTGGTCACTTGCCTCGTCGTTAATCGTCGTTTTTTTCTTCGAACGTTTTTCTTTCTTTGTTCACTGGTTTAGTAAAGCGAGCATCCAGACCGATCCGCGGCTGTGTTTTCTTCGCGAGACGGTAGCTAACATACCCGACGTCCAATACGATGACGAGGGCGAATCGAGTGGGTCAATGTCATCGACGGCAGCGCCGTCATCAGCGAACCTCAGCTGTTTGCCTTCCCAGCAGCAGCAACAACAACAACAGCAGCATCACCACCAGTCTCAGCCGCCGCCGCATCATCAAGTCGTCTCCAGATCGGGAACGCCTAGTGCATGCTCGTCTCCGATGATGGCCGGTGGAACGCCCTTGACGGCTGGTGGCAGTCCGTTGAGTCAGGCTCCGCAAACGCCGACGGGAGGCGGTAACACCGGCGGCAGCAGCAGCAACAACAATGCCGTCTGCCACAACAACAGCAGCAGCAGCAGTAGCAGCAGCAACAGCAGCTGCAGCGGGGCCGCGGCCAGCACCGCCGGAACTACCGGAATGCCCGCCACTGTCAATTCGGTCTCCGCCGGCAGGAGCGGAGATTCGCTCGTTCCTTCGTCACTGACATCGGGCCGAGGCCGGGGACGGTGCGTGAGTTGCTATCGACCAATACGATACGAGAAAAAAAACTGTCTTGCCCTGTCAGGTTCTTACCGAGACTGACAGCTTATCATCGACCTACCTGATTGTCTGGTGCAAATAGTGGTGAATTATATATATACATATAGAAAATATTGTGATGATTTATTAATCATTTACAATACGTTTGCACACTCGGCAGTGCTCGCCTTATATATATATATATATATATATATACATATAAATTTTAAATATATTTATATATATATATATATATATATATATATATATATATATATATATATTGGAATACGTATATTACTCATGTCGAGTGTGTGATATGTGCACCTTTATAGGTTAATTTATTCATTTATAAGATGCTGAGGTTACGACAGTGTAGCAAAGTATTACATAAGCAACGCTCACCAAATGACAGAAAAACCGACGATTTTTCTGTTGTGGCATATTCCAGATATCACTAGTGAGCGTGTTGATTTGAAAAAAAAAGTCCGTATTAATGTTGCACATTTTGTTTCCCACTCCTAGCTCGCTTCAGTTAGATATTTCCTAGTAATATATATATAGTATACTGCAACTAACCACTGGAGCGCATTTTAGACCGAATAGTCGTAGGACGGTCGACATTGACAATCTTTGGGTCCTTGATTGTGTAAACAGCAGACAAAGCTTTCTGGACTCTTTCCTGAATATTTCGACTGTATGAGGTTCCACTCGATGATAGCCGTAGAAGTACATACGAAGGAAGTTTATAGCTTTAGTGTTCATGGTACTTATTTGAAGTGCGTGTCCTTCTGCGTAGTTTGCCAGGTTACCACCACCGGTAGGTTAGGTATCACCGCGAGAAGGCATGCCATCCAGCTGTGAGGATTACCGTAGCATGCTCTCAGCATTCGTTGACAAATGTTTTCAGCAGAGGCTCACTTTGTTTGAGGTACTCATTTGAAATCCAGAAGCTTCACTACTTCTCAGGCGTGACGTGCACATTGACACTTCCTTCGGAGAATTGCTCATCATTATTTTCCCGAAGCTCAACTTTAAAGTAGTCTGTACCATAAATTGGCAGGAACTATTTTGAAGTCTAGTAGTAATTCAGCTGAGACTATTAAACAGGCAACGTTTTGCATTGTAGGTGAATCCATATGTGGGTATTTCTCTCGGCTTTCGAAATCAATTGCGCTTCTTGTTTATATATATATATATATATATATATATATATATATATCTGGGGTTGCCCTAACCGTCTTAAAAGAATCCTTTCGGGGCTGACTCTCAGCCAAGATTTAACGTCCATGGGACTGCTTTTCGCATTGCTTCATAGACGGACCCCCATAAATGCAAATGTGCAACGGTGGGGATTGAACCCGCGCACCTATGTGTCTCCTCCGGTCGCGAGGCGCAGACGCGTGCCACCACACCACCGGGCTCGACGCCCTAACCGTCTTAGTGGTATGGTTTATCACCTATTTTCAGTGAGCATCGCTCAAATAAAAATCGGTCACCTCTATAGATGACAACTATGACTAGTGCACTAGCTCCCTAGACTACGCCGCCACATATGTATAAGCCGAGCCCGGTGGCGTGGTGGCTTAAGTCTGCGCCTCGAAACCGGAGGAGACACATAGGTGCGCGGGTTCGAGCCCCACCGTTGCACATTTGTATGTATGGGGGTCCGTCTATGAAGCAATGTGAAAAACAGTTCCGTGGACGTTAAATCTTGGCTGAGGGTCAGCCCGAAAATTATGTATAAGCATGTTTTATATATATATATATATATGTATTTAACCTTCGTGGTGGTTGTGCTATCGGCGATTGCCAGCCACTTGATGTAACATTATCAAAGCTTGCATAATGCTGCAAACATTTCCTTAAGCGAGTGCGTTTTTCGAGAAGAATGAGTGTGACCTGTGTTTTTAATAAGTTAAAGTAGCTGTTGGCACAGATGTCTCATAACGAATTTGATTTTTTTACTGATTTAAATAATGTGAGTGCGTTGTGTTGTTTGTCTCTGTGGGCGTTTTTAGTGGGCGCGGTCGGGGACGAGGCCATTCGGCTGCTAACGGTCGCGCAGAGGATTTCAGAGAACGAAGGCATACCGCATCGCCCAGCGAAGATCAACCGCAAACATCACAACAACAACAACAACAACAACAACAACAACAGCAACAACAGCAGCAGCAAGCACAACAACATTACCAACAACAACATCAAGCAAATCCTTACAGACAGCCATCCCCTTTTCATAGTGTTCTCGGCGGTGGCGGCGGTATGGGCAGCAACGGAGGTCACTCGCATGCTTACCCGCAGCAGCAACATAATCAACAACAACAGCAGCATCAGCAAATGAACGCTGGCCTAGAGACGACGCAGGGTCAGCATTTGGGCCATTCGTACTCAACGCACTCTACCGCAAACGTTGCTGGCAGTCACAGCAATACATGGCAACCTCAACCACAACATCACCACCGGCAACATCACCATCGGCAGCATCAGCAACAGCAGCAGCAACAACAACAACAACAACAACAACAACAACAACAACACCAACAACAGCAGCAGCAGCAGCAGCAACAACATTATTCTTCTCTCGGGCATCCAGATAGCACCAACCGAAGCAGCGGGAGTAGTTGCAGCCACAGCGCGCATTCCCTGTTGTCGGGCCACCCGACCTCGCCGCAGGTCGCGTTACAGGGAGGTCACCACACACCACCCCATTACGCGCATCAACTTGGTGCAACAACAACCTCTGCTCATTCGACAACGGGATACCCCGCGACTACCAGCCGCCACCAATCGCTGCAGCAACAGCAACAATTGCAGCAACAACAGCTACAGCAACAACAACAACTACAGCAACAGCAGTCGCCGCCGCCGGCGACGCAACAACAACATCATCAACAACACCATCATCACCATCATCATCAATCTGGGTCTGTCCATAGTGGAGCTGGAAGTGCAGGTCATGCTGGCTACCCCACACACACGGGCAACCCATTCAGTTCATTTGGGTTTGGAACGGGCTACTCAATGATGCCTGCCGCCGTACCTTGTCAGGGGGACGATGATGATTACGATACTTGATGGACTATACATTTGTAATGATGGACTGCCGTGTGATACGAATGGAGATAGAGACGCAGTTTTCTCAAATTCGGTGAAGATTTTCTAATATAGCTGCTGCTACTACTACTATACTTGAACATTCGAATGCTGATTGGACCCGAACAGAATTCGCGACACTCGCGGGAGTGGCGTCGAGGCGTTGAATCCGTTTCTCACCGTTCGGCGGAACTCAAAGCTCCTGACGGCCTCTCTCTCCCCCCGCCGATGGTGCGGAGAAGCTAACTGTGTTGGCTCCTGTGTGCGCTACGACTTATGGCAGAATGTGACGCAACCTAAATTTAAGGAATGATAGTTTATCAAGTTAAGCAAGACGTCCGGATTTGGGGACAGAAACCGAAATTGGACGATTTAAAACGCTGTGTTTAAGGAGAGTGCGGAACGGCACGATCAGACGCTGTGACTCCAGTGGTGAAGAAGCTATTGAACACTCGGAATGAAAAAGGAATGACATGAGCAACAAAGGCGATATCACCAATACCAGCAGTAATAGTGACAATAAGGAAAGCCACAACGGGTACAGAGCAGCAGCGACGCTGAGAATGCGGTTCAATAGTTCTATGAACTAAGCCAGTGAAGACAAGTACACTTTACGCAGACCATGTTGGCTGAACAATTAGGATTGAAGGGTGTCACCATATATGGCCGTTTTGTTAAGGGCGTCACAACGAGTTTTCCGAGGTCTATATATCTATATTCACTTCGGGTCAACGTACATATGCTCAGGGTGACCTTAGATAGCTTGGGGGGGGGGGAGGGAGTGGAAAGTATATATCTATATATATTTGCATATGTATATACATACATGTATAGATACATATATATTATGCTAATTTGTGGTAGTAGTGTAGACAGCCAGGCGTTATTTTGGCTGAGGGTAGCGGAGCTCTACGAGCAGCAGCAGCAGTGCATTGCCCCGCCAGAATTGATGAAGAAGAAATGATGATGCTCTGCACGCATGGTTGTCCTAATTTGGTATGGCAATAGCTGGTGCTGTGTGAAACCGTTTTCATCCTAAGCCAGTGGGTAACTAAGCAATAACTGCTATATGGCGATGGCTGCCCACACAACGATGGGGTGAAGGGCTAAGAAAGTTGTTAAGAAGTGATGGTCGTGATGATGACAAGATTAGAATGATGTTCTCATGCACGTTTCTGATCGTGTTAAGTATCAGCTATTTTGTGGGCCGCAGACAGGTTCATCCGGTTAATCCCGGTGTCACGACGGTAGTTGTGGTATTGATTGATTATAACTGCTTGAGGCAACGGGCGGTGGCCTGAGCAGATCCCATTGTTACTCTTGTCTCCTGCGATTTGGGTCACAGAACAGTAAGTAGTGAATGGCAGACTGGGATATCGTTCCGACACAACGAGCATCTTCTTGATTTACGATCGTTAGAACGTTTGTTGTTGATAGAACAACAGTGGTAGCAGTAGGAGTAGTAGAAGTGCTAGTACTGGTTGTAATATAACAGTAGCATTGCATTTTATTAGCTGTGAACATGGTGTTTGTATAATAGAGGACAGATGTACATAAGGTAGAAACAGGAGAGATGGATAGGGCAATCGGGAGAGGTACGCAGCAAACACCGAACTACTGCACGCTTTCGATTTGCTAGAGACAACGCAGACATGGCTGCACTGAGCCGTACGGGGTCTATAAGGGGCTGCCACTTCACCGAGAGTAACTCAGTAATCAATCATACGAAGTAACTCAAGAATCAGCGTTAGGGTAAGTAAACTTTCGACGAGTTGAGAATGTGCGCATACATGTATCTGTAAATGTGTTTAGAGGGGGAGCGGGAGGGGGGCTGTGTATGTATGTATGTGAATGTTTAATCGGAATTTCCTCCCGAAGGTCGCACATGTAAGGCAACAGAGTGACACAATCATACGGAACGTGAAGATGAAAAGTTACTATGAATTACATTGTGTGTGTGTGTGTGTCAATTGTACATTGAAGGATCTCGCCCATGTTCTCATTGTAACACATCGGGGAGTGTAGCATCGGCAGCGAACAGGTAACTGGATAGGAGCGGCAAAGCTAAACCATCAACGAAGATTTGATGCGAAATTCACCCATTCGACACATAGTTATGAAGATGAAGGGGAAAAATGATGATGCATGTGAATTGGGGGGCGATGCTAGAAGGCTCATGTGAGCGGTGCCACTTGTGGCAGGCTAATGTAAACAATGTTAACATGGCGCATTTACGTGCGTAACGTTACGGAACGGGCTGGGACTACTAGATTGTGGAGTATGAGTGCGAAATTTTGCTAGCGAATGGTGGTTGGCGAATGGCGTACACACGGACTGGATGTGTCCGAGTCCACCGTACAATAAAAGTGTCTGTTAAATAGAACCAATTGTAGAATTGTAATGATTTCATGAATGTGTCGATTAGAAGCACAAGGTGGATAGCCAAGACCGTCGGTGCTTGGTGTCGTGATCGATCTTCTAGTTGTCTTAGCAATGTCTCTGTCTTCAACTCTTTGCGCTCCACTAATATTTTTAGCAGCACTTATAGCCTGGTATTGCCAAATGTATAGTTGTTTATTTGTAGGTAGGTTAGCATTCATGGTCACACAACACTGTGGGATACGTTACGCCAACTATAAATTACAGAAAGCATAAAAACAAGTTGATTTTAATGTGAAAACGTATTTTGTGCTGCGTAAGATCATAGAAAAAGTGCTCGGGAAAATACAGGTAACAAAAACACGCTACCCATAGAAAAGATAACTTCGCGTTTTATACGCTCGGTCGCTCTTGCTTTGGTAGAACACAATGTTTGCCACAATGTAACATCTGCACCATAATGATATAGTTTTACTTTCGTATCACGGATGTTCCGTTTTCACAGTTGATATATTTTAGCAACATCGAGCGTGGATTGGATTTTTAAAATAAGCGAACGAATTTTGAAACGCGCAAACATAGATAAAACGGGATTTTGGCGGGAATTGTTTGGTTTTACTTTTAAATGATGTATGTATGTCACGCAAATAGTCTAAGGATGCCATAAGCGCATGAATTACTGTTAAGATGGCAGCGAAGGAGTTCAGGCGTGGATTGCGGCGTCCTAGCTCTGACAATAAATCTCGTTTCTAGCTTGTGGGCTCGCAAGTTACATTGTTTTGTTCAGTAAGTTAGTACTAGTGCGGTAGACACCAGATGTAATGTTGCGGGAGATAATAGGGAAGGTGCTCAGGAAAGTACAGGTAACAAAAAAACGCTTTTCATAGACTCGGCCTCTTTTTCCTTAGGATACATAATTTTTACCTTGTTTTGGCATCTGTACCATGATTATATTGTCCCATTTTCGTATCACGAATGTTTCGTTCTTACACATATATATTTTATCGATCCAGGCCAGAGCCAAATGCTTCCACCGCAGAACACACACACACATATATATATATATATATATATATATATATATATATATGCGCACGTCTAATTAAGCGAGGCACCAATGTATTTTCTAATATTATTAATATGATATTAATTTAACTCAATTGTCTCTTGGTCTTGTGTAGCTCTCATTATTCGCGAGGATGGACATCTGTCTGGCCATGCGTGAAATCACAGATAGCAGACTAGGACGAAGCAAAAGGCGAAGATCGGGACGAAGACCATAGAAACTATATTGACTAACAACGCGACGATGAAGCCGCAGTACAACGAGGACAAAAGGTATACGTTCAAGGGGGATAGTAATAGGAAGCGTGTCGTTTATCTCAGTTTATCTCAGTCAATATATGAGACTTAAAAACATGTACATGGTACTGAAATCCCGGGGCGCGAAGAAGCTCACCTCCAGTTGTATAGTGCCTGTATATAAATATGTGTATAATTATTATTATTATTAGAACAATAGAATATAATATGTATCCTCTTTATTTCATGGTTACCATCTAGCTATTATCAGCCCATCACACCTAATACCGACGCGGCATTTCCTCTGCAAACTGCCAGTGAAAGCAACTGCCTCAGAAATTCGTCTCTGTTTATATCCTCGGTTTTTGCTTGTATTCGACCACCTAGGTCATTTATAAATTCCCTTGTACTTCTGCTGACCGGGCCCATTGTTTCCATTGCAATCGGCACGAATTTATATGTAGGCTCTAACTCTGTGTGTTTACGCCACTTTTCTTTTTCTGCGTGTTCGGCAATGCATCCCGCCTAGTGTTATTATTATTATTTATTAAACAATGCTACAGTTCCCTCAGTCTAAACGTATTATCGCTGTGTGTTTATTTTATAGTGTATATAATTTGTGTATATTAGTTATTATAATTGTTTAAACGTTAAAATTGTGAGGTGTAAACGTGTACTCCTTGTCTCTTTCTAGCTTCTAATTCTTATTCCATGGAACCGACGTTTCCTCGGCACACTGCAAGCGACAGCAGTTGCCATAAAAACTAGCCTTCGCGCCGAATGCCTGTGAGATCTGTAATCCGTCTGCCCAGTTTACTGATGAATATCTTGGTTGCCTTGCTTACCGAATACATTGTTTCCATAGATATGAACATTACGATGTAGCCCGTCTCCAGGTACTTGCTTTTTGTGTATATTTATCACAAATAATTGTATTATCCGTATTGTGCCAGTTTTACTAATTTGCTGTTTTTTTACTATTTTGTTGAGTCCTAGGTGATCGTGCAGATACTTATGAAGGGACTTACCATCCAAGACAATACATATTTTATACCTGAGTTTTCTCAATATTATCCCTCCCTCTGTTTTTGGACGGTCTGCACTTGATTAGTCGTATAGACTTAAATGTCCAGTCCGATTTTTTAAAGTAAAATCCCATTCAAAAAATTTCAGTTTGTATCATTCATACGACACTTTTCGGGGATAGTACTTCCACAATAGTCGATAGAAGCTCTCCGAAATGCACTCAATCTTCGCTCAAAGTTGTACAAAATGACAGTACACAGCCCGGCCTTTGGATACGGCTGTTGTGGGAAATGAACAATGCGGTCCGCATGGTTTTGTGAAGAAGAAGAAGGGAACTAACAAGAAGTATTTGTAGCCTACCACATGAGTGTAAATACCTGCGCGTAAATTTAACTTATAGATTTATAAATTTAACTTCTTTGGTCAAAAGGACGGTAGGAAACGTAAAGCTAAAAGGGTGGGCATGTTTGCTATTTTACCTACGTAAACCACGTAACGTGTTAAACACATGTTGCGTACTCAGGCTCTCTTCGAGTCTACGTTACCTAGATGAACCGTTTTACATACTTAGATTGTATGTGTAACAAAGCTACTAAGTAAGCGATTTGCCGAAAAAATCTTGCCAAAGAATAAAATAGCGATGCGAGTTCTGGGTGAATCGTCCATTTTTGTACAAGAGGTAGCAATGCATTATTGTTGTAGGGAAATTTGCGTGTTACTCATGTTATTAATGTTTCGATTGATCTAGATTATTGGATCGTTAATGGATTGTACTGCTACAAGGTTTAACTTTCTGTAGAGGTATGATTCGTTCGAATGCCGTGTAGGTTTATGGAAACTTATATACATGTAAATATATATATATATATATATATATATATATATATATATATATATATACATATAAACATGCTCATACAAAAAGTAAATATACGTTTTCAATTAGATATATATTTGATTTATTTCGCAAATGATTTTCATTTATAAAATGTTTAGCACACATACTGCATGCCACTCCCTCCTTCAGGTACAAATTTTAAGTTCAAATAGTCGCACTTTTTAATAACCAGGGACAGCCTTCGTACATCTCTCACTTCCGTGTACGCGGATGCAATAGCTGCCTGGCACCTGTCACAGAGACGAGAGATGTTCTTGTTGTTACGTTTCTATTTTGTGGACTCTGAGACTCAAATGTGGAAGGGAAAATGCTGACAAATTTGATTGCTTTCGTTTTTCGTGACTTAAAGTCCTTTACCGTTTAGGTAAGCGTTAGTAGTGTAGGACGGCCCCGAGGTCGCGGTGTGCAACCGCAACATCATCATATTATAGCAGCTGCGGCTCTTCTCACGTCACGGTGCCATATATATATATATATATATATATAGCAGCTGCGGCTCTTCTCACGTCACGGTGCCATATATATATATATATATATATATATATATAAGATTATTAAATGGCCCAAATTCGTGTCACATACTGGAAGTTGCTGCCTATATGATATCCGCTATCTTATTTGCCATACCTCTATGCAACCTTACTCCGTTTTAGTCTTTCCCGGCTTTAATACAATGATTTTAGAATGTCTGAATTTGATTGCTTATTTAGCATATTGCAGGCGTCTAGGGCGTATTTACAGTAATGATGATGATGATTAAAATCAATTGCGATGAAGCCACTATTTTCACTTTTATCAATATTATTAGTACATTTCGAGTCCGCCCACCGCACCTAAAATAGCAGGATATATAATAGCACCCACCTTTTCTCAGTGCGTTCGCCATGCGAAGGGATTTAGAATCCAGTATGGTGTCCAGCAGAGAGCAGGGTTTTGAGCCAGCCCCCGCTAAAGGGATCTTACGTCGCTAAAAACACGGGTTAGTTTCTTAGGTACTCTTTTTTTTACGGGTGCACAGGATATTACCGTGTGACCTTACCACCGCTTTGCACCAAGTGCATTCATTGATACTGTCTCGCGAAGCCACACCGGGTTTGCAAACAGCAGTCACATGCCCCTACGGGGTTTCTTGGGTGTTCTAGGGCTTCTAAAAGTTTTCTGGACGATTTTCTGCGTATATATTTTCCCAATGCCTGTGAACTGGGACAACGAAATGTAAGTGGACGCAAAAATTCAATGGCTCACGTGCACCTTCTCGTTGTTGCCATTATTTTCGCCAGTTATAGACACGGCGTTCGCCGCAAGTAAAATCATACTAGTAATATCATAAAAATAACGATAACAATAAGCATATTAGCAAATATATATATATATATATATATATATATATATATAATTTACCACTCCTTGTGGAATATATTTTGAATCAGGTGCGCTCGCTGTGTATGTCCTCCTGCTGCTGGCTTCGTGTAGTTTTATATTATTACTATGGCATCATTTTCATATGTATTTTAACAAACATCCTTGTCTGTAGTTCCTTCATACTATTAATTGGATTATCACGATGGTTATATATATATATATATATATATATATATATATATATATTATATCAGTTGATTACTGCACGTAAGGCAATCGAAAGGCTGTTTTTGCGCAACATCTTCGAAGGTAAGTCAACTCTTAAAACAAACCCGTATACATATATATATATATATATATATGCCTTCTCCTCCCCCCCTCTCTCTCGATCGGTGTTTATCGCTTCTTTTGTAGTTGTCCTCAGCCCTCCATTGCGTCTCTCCCCTTTTTCCAGTCTTAGGTCGTCCCCTGTGCGAACGTCTCACCAACAAGAAGCATTACGCATTGCGGTCGTCGCCCCGAGCGACGGGTAAGCATCACGAGAATCGCCGCGCCGGCTTTCTCTTTGTCGTCACTATGGATCGACGTGAGGCGACGGTAGCGGCTGCGGCTGCGGCGGCGCCGTCGTCGTCGTCTCTATGGGTGCTATCGATCCACCCCCGGCATCCCCCCATGTTATAACTCGCTCAGGGGAGCAAAAAGGCTCATCTCAGGAGAGAACAGCAGGGTTATGGCGCAGCGACAACGGTAAGGATACTAACGCCAATGATGATGAAACAAAGATGAAAACAAGGTCCTCGTCGTTGTCAACGACGATGACAATCACCACCACCACCGCCACCGACAAGAAGAAGAAGGGAAAGTCGAACTAGAGCAATATCTCATCATACATGCCATGCCGCATGTCCGTCCGGCAGAGTACGTTGTATCGTGCTGTACGCTGGCGCACGGCATACAAAGTTAGCTTAGGGTGGGTCGGGCTGGGCTGGGCTGCGCTGCAGAGGCCGAGGCGGAGCGGTCGAGGTGCGTCTGTCTCTCAATGGGTGCGTGTTCTCGGACCTCGTGTCTCTCGCTCTCTCTCTCTAGCGTGCTCTCGCTACAAGCCGCCGACCAATCGACATGTTGTACTTCTTTTTTTTTGTCCTTAGTTGTTCCCAGTGCACAGCTACGACGATCACTCGATATCTCGTCTCATTCTAACTTTAATACACTTCTCATTTTCTACTAGACTAGAGCCAACAAAGGCGATTTTCTTGAACGCTGTCCATCGGTGACTGATTCTGCAGCTACTTGAACTTCATTTACTGCTGCTACCCCGCTTCTAGTTCCTGTTACTGCCAGGTTTCGCGAAGTCACCTACGGTCGCTGTGATCTCCGGTTCGCGCACAAGAAGAAAGCATCGAGAAAAAGGCCGCTAGAGTGAGTACAACACGCTGTCATCATCGCTCTGATATATATATATATATATATGGGTTTAAAAAAAACCGTGACTACACGTTTGCGCGAAGACTTATATATATATATATATAAGTCTCCGCGCGAACGTGTGGTCACGGTTTTTTAAACATAGTATACGTTTATTATTATTGTGATACATGTACATACCCTTGTTAAAAAAAATAATTATTATTATTATCATCATCATCATCATTATCACCATCATCTTTGTTGTTGATGTCGTCGATTTGGCTTCTGTAGGCCTGCGCTTAATCCGGTAGCACGTATTAGGTAGGTTGATGAGCGAATTGTCATGGTCTCAGTAGGATGACGAGGAGACAATTAATCCACCTGTTGTCAGGTCCGGCAACTTGATCCACCTTGAGCAACTGTTACTTCTACATCTACCACTATGCACCGCGGAATCGCGTCTCTCCACTTTATTAATCACGATGAGCTTAACGATAAGCTTTCGTGTCAATTGGCAATATCAACAGTGCTATCATCAACCACCCCGTCATCTCTGTCGTCGTCGTCGTCGTCGAAGGCTACTTTTTACCACTACCTGCCCGTATCACGATTAATTAGCCCGTTTGACACTTGACATGCACACATGTCATCAGTCAATCATCGTATTGGCTGGCTCGGTATGACAGCCAGATTTCTCTACGTATGCTGTATATCTACCGTATATCGGTGAGCGGTATAAACGTAAAGGCATACCGAAACAATATAATTACCGTCGGCTTTGTTTCAAGCAAATCAACAAGCAACAGGACAAGCGACAAGTTAGAGGAATCGCCGTTGTTTTTCCACAATAGCTTTCAACTGCGCACAGCAACAACTACCACAACAGCATTAGCAACAATAACAACAACATTAACAGCAGCAGCAACAACAACAACGACAAGTACAGCAAGAACAACAACAGCAAAGCAAAAACAATAACAACAAGGAAACCCGGAAAAAAAGGAAGGAGCCGCTTGCAGAGAACCTTTGCAAGCGGAGGCGGTTTGCAAAGGAGCGCAACAGATCCTGCAGAGCAGCTAATCGACGGCCCACGGTGTCAAAGACAAAGGTGATGTTGTAAATGTTGTACATTGTTGAACGCTCGGCGCCGCTTAACGAACTACTACTAACTACTACTACAATGCTACACTCGCAAACAGGGCCGGCGCGGCCAACACTATCCTATCCGTCCTGAATACTTATCTCCCTGCCTGCAGCACGCTTCAAGCTATATAGCCATGGATAGGCACGGGCAAAGATAAAGGTGGTGCTCGTAGTTGACAACCGTCCACGTTTTACACTTCTTGTTGTTGTTTTGCCGCGTTGGACTTTGGACCATGAACTTTGAGCATTAGGCGCTCCCCGAGAGAAAAGCTATGGGGCGAGCGTAGTTTTTGTTACGTCAGCTGGCAACACATTATAACAACGTTGCATCCACCACGCTTCGAGCTGCGAGCGTAACCAACGCGCCCATGAGTTGCACATTCAGCTAGTGACCAATTCGATTTCTCTGCTACCGGCTAATATTTAGCTTCTAATAATTAATGTATCCTGTTTCTTTTTGTTGTACCACTGCCTGGATGGTTGTTAGTCAGCTCCGAATTGACTTATCCTATTATTGTCCTCCGAATTGACTTATCCGGTTATTGCTTTTGTGTAGTTGTTGCTGTTGTTGCTGTTCACTACTGACAAACAACATTGTTGTTACTGCGACATGATTTTTTTCGTATAGATGTGTCTGTCTGTGTGTTCGGGTGTGAGGGAACGTGTGGAAAGGCACTTCGTCTCTGGCACTGGTTTAGTTGAAGATGCTCTAGTAATATAGAACTAGAGCACTTGTGGATGCGTGGCGGTTGTCTCGGTGGTTCTCTTCTGGTTCACCTCAGAGTCTTCTCTACCTTAGAAAAAAGAACGCCGAGTCGACCTGATCTGTCTCCGAATTCGAAAGCCGAAAGAGGTGAGTGAGCAGCTGATCAACTTTCCGACTGCCGGCTTGTTTTGTATATACAGCGCCCAGATCAGGTTTGGTTGGCTTGGCAGTGCGTTGTACGTGTGTTTCATTATTATTATTACTTGTCTTTATTTATCTTATTTGTGTTGAATGAACGTTTTTACTGCTATTTCGTATTACCCTGCATGATGCCTATAATAGAAACTATGTTCCCTCTATTATTATTGTTATTATTATTATTATTGTTATGCTCTATATTATTATTATGTTATGTTAGGTGTCCGTCGTAGTCAAATCCGCACCGTCATAACCAGACTGTGCGGGTAAGAACAGAAACAAGACATAGTAATTAATATCCGGAGGGTAAAGCACTGGACGGACGGCCGAACCAACGAATGACAACGAACACGAACCAGACTGCACATCGCTAGCACTCAGTGTGGCGCGTACTTTTGAATATATGGTCTGCTATTTGCTTATTATTAGACGCGCTTCGTATTTAGTTTTGGTGAGATACAAGAATTGTTACTGATATTTGCTCTATATGTATATATATATACTTGTCACTGTTTACTTTGTCATTTGTTCATTTATGTTGCTTAGTATTTGTTTAGTGATGAGAGCAAAGCTGTACAACAATATATATATATATATATATATTAGAAGTGTTGTATTTCATTTTGGATATCGTGAAAAACTTATTTTTTCTTCTTAAACTTTTAAGGCTTGTAGAAATCGTTTAATCATATATATATATATATATATATATATATATATATATACATATATATATACATATATAAAGATGTCTTTCGGAATCGGAGGAGTTGAGTTGCTCCTTCGAATATTACTTCATCTTTTCGATAGTTTCTTTTATGTTTTTATCCGTGGAAAAAAGACGCACGGGGCCATTTCCGGCGAACAGAGAGGTTACGGAAATAAAGGATATAGAAAATATAGAGTTGTTTGCGCCTAGTGCAAGCCTGTCGCGTCGAATTTTTCTTCGTATTCTTCTCAATCTTCGTGAAAGTATTCCTTATTGACCGTAGAGCTAGGTCGCCACCTGGAAAAAGATGATTCTCTTGTAGTAGAAAAAAAACAGTAAACAAACCGTGGTATTGGGTCTGCGCTGTCAAAGTTTCTCTCCTTGGCCTCTCTCCTTGCAAGCACCACTGTTAGAATTGTGCTCTGCTCCCCATGTCGTACCATATACGCTTGGCTAATCTCCTGTAATCACTCTCTGAATCAATCCAGGGTCTTTTAGTACCTCCTAAAGGTTCAATTCGGACATTTCCCGCAGGCCGTTCGTTTACAGGAAATTGTACATTTTTGTAATGAACTTAGCTGCCATTTTTTTAAATAAAGTATCGATCGATGTCACAACTGATCCGTAAGGTATCTCAAATTCCTCAGCTATCTCCCTGATTGCTCGGCGATTTTTGAATATGCTATAACGAACTTTTTCAACGTTTTCTGTTATTGACGTCGAAGGAAGGCCTCCTAACGGGGATCATGTTCGGTCTCTTTACGGCCGTCGCTAAATCTCCGAACACTGTTTATACGTTACCTCGTATGCATAGTGCTCGGGGACACTGCTTGATGCAGATTCGTTGCTGTCCATTTTTGGCTCTTTGAAAATCGCTCGTTTCTTTTATTTATTTCAACCAAACTCACATACAAGGTATCCCAGAATTCGTCCAGCAAACTTTGAGGTCTAGTACAATTTGGCGAAATTGTTTTAATGGAACAAAGGACGGAAGTGTTTTCTTTTAGAGTGAGAGCGAAATTACCAAAAGAAGTCGCGTCAAGCTATTTACCCTAACATTTATTCATTAAATCTGCGATTGTGAGAGTCCCAGTTATCCTATCGACAAACCAATCATACCTGCGAAATGCATTCTACGTTAGCTCAAAGCAGAACAAATGCTTAATTAAAGATAATTCTTAAGAAAGGAAATTCTTATATTTTAGCTATCACGCTCAATTACCCATTTTTAGAAGACATTTTCGCGTCCTTGTTCCATTAGGAAAAATCGATGAGTATAATTAAAGAGCTTATTTAAAAGTAATTATCAGAAGCCTGAGCATAACTATCTTATTGTTTCACGAGCCGAAGAATTTCCGGTTCCCAGAACTCCTGAGGTTGTGACAAGAGCCCGTCTTTCACTGTGTCGTTCAGTTCAATATCCAAGTTGAAGCACCTTTGCATTTGTTAGATAGTTCAGTTCTGTCCGATATAAGTTTATAAAATGCACGACTGTAAAAGAACGCATTACTCAAGTGAATTCTACACCGTGTGAAATATCATTGGTCTAGCTAGAGCAGGAACTCTATATGCAATAGTATCATTTTGCGAACTCTTCTTACTATCGCAGTAGTTCCTGCTCTAGCTAAGACCTGTATAATTCAGACAATGTGGATTTTTTCTCGAATGCGCCGATGTGCTCGTTTTTCAGTTGAGTAAAGCGTTCTCTCACAATCGTGCGTTTTATAAGGTAACGTCGAACAGCCTACCTAAAATCACAGCTTCGATAAATTCATGAAAAATAATTTCATTCTTTTATGAAACATTTCCGCTTCCCCTTTCCATTAGAAAAAAATGATTTTCTCGCCGAGCTTGACCACACCCCAGAGTTTTAGACGAGATTATCCGGACACCCTGTATATAAGCGACCCTGTAGTCACTTCTAGTAAGGCATCATAACAATATACTATAGATAGATAATTTCATTCCAAAGGCAATGTACAGGTTAATTAAGCGGTAATCGTTCATTTGGGACTTTGCCGATTCATGGAGTTTATCTAACCATGGATAAGCCAGCAACCTGGAAACACGTCATCATATTTACACGGCCAATAACAAATCACGTTTAATCAAAGGTCTAATATAATGATTTTTTTAACGAGCAAAACGGATTACTTACGAGTATATCTAAATAAATGATTACGTACCTGTCAGGTATTCTTGAAGTTTTGTGCAATAACTAAATGAGTGTGGTACTCGTGATGTCCAAATTGCACACATAATGGAGTGTTAAAAATGGTGTTGATTTCATATGCACCTGCATTTCCTTTTTGCTGTATTAATTCTTTATCTGAGGTATGCATTTTTATTTTTACTTTAGCTAGTTTAAATACTAAGGTTGCACTCATTAATATTCGCGGCAAATTGTACGAGCCGACGCGCGATCAGAACCGTATTAAGGTTATCTACTAGCTTACCGCTATTTACCTGCAAATATATATCAAACCGTAAACCTGCGTAGTGACTGTTGACCATTACGATGTATCCATTTGTCCATTGACCACGCGAGAAGTATGTTCATTTGTTCTGTGCGCGCAGTGGCTTTAAGAGTCTGTGAGAGATAGTCTCTTAGATCATTCAATCAGATGTCAAAAAAGTGTTAAACAGTCTTTAAGACTCATGCTTTTACCTATGAAAGGTGAGCGAGTGGCGCAATGTGTGCACGCCACTTGGAGCGGTCTCAGTGGTCAAGGGCCTACTGGGGAAGGTGCTGGCCGCCAGAACTCTAATAACCGTCAAGTTATTACCATTAAGAAATTTGTACAAATGGAACACTAGCAATGTTTAAAAAATGCCGCAAGCCACCGAGCAGTGAGAGACGCGTCTGTAGAACATAACGTTTTAAAAGCGGCCATGCTGCCACAAGGACTGTTGGGAAGACCCTAGATATCTTAACATGTCCGGCCCTCGGTGCATTGAAGACACACCTCAGGTTAAGTTCCAAGCCCGTAGAAGACGGAGGATGGTCTATAATGAAAAACAACTTCCTTGAAAAAAAATGTAATTCTAGTACACAACGTTTTTTGCGTATCTGATTTTGACTGATCGTGATTATGCTATGCTTGAAATACTCTGGGACACATCCAACGTTATCGCTTCTCTCAAACAGAATTTTGAATCTTTGAACCCTACTAAAAAATTGCCAATTTATTGTCAAAAATCGCGACTGAAAATTCTGGTGTAAAATTTCACTCGCACAGGCACCAAATAGAGATGGATAGAAAAGAGAGTGGCCAGGATATCAGCTTTATTATCCTGAATGCTCGTCAACACAATGACTGACAGAAAATCAGAGGAACCACCCTTAACCGATTGTTGTTGGCACATCGGAAAAAGTTGTGCAATTTTTTAGTTGAGGTTAAATTCGACAAGTTGAAAATACAAGTCGAGTGGGAAAAATTATTGCCGACTTAGACACATGATATTTCCTCAGATTTGCAGATTTGAATTAAAGTTATTAGAAATACACACTTTAAAAGCAATTTCCATGTGTACAGTTGAGATTCCCCTACGGTGCCGATATTGGAATAACCTGAAGGTCACTCTAATGAGATCATTATCACCTACGATATGGTCCAACTTCCTTGAGAGCAATACGCGTGCGATGCCATAAAATATTCCATATACGTGGACATTTGGCTCTAATAATTTGGTTCTATCTGATTGCAGGGTTTAAGGCATCTACGATGTCTCATGCTGTGCATGCGGGACTATTTGCGCTGACAGCGTTCGTACTGTACTTGGCACTTCGAACTGCAGTATATAAGGCTTCAATCCAATACCCCAGCACGCGAGCCCTAGAGAAGAATTTCCCTATATCTATATACGAGGGCCTTGTGGAGGCCATTCGGTTCCCGACTATATCCTATGACCAACACTCGGGAAGACAACTCAACCACACCGCCTTTGAGGGCTTGCTCGCATTTTTGGAAAAACGTAAGTATTCTTAGTTTTCTTACTACATATATATATATATATATATATATATATATATATATATATATATATATATATATATATATATATCAGCCTATATGTAGCGTGTTGGCGAAATTTTATTTTCCGGCTCTGGTTCCAGCAAGGTGGTGCCACGAACCCCACGGCCCGTGTCCTGAACGCATAATTTCGCGTAATGAGCACACGCACTGGCCTTCAATATATTGCGATTTAACGTTGTTAGACGTTAACGCTGTGGGTTTTTTACAAGTAAAGTTTTACAAGTAAATCCCACGACCATCAGCGCACTAAAGACCAAGAGTGTGAAACGCGCGTTATGTAACTGAGAAATATATATACATACCATACATATCGTGCAATAAATAAATGATGTTATGTGACTGAGCCCGATGTATGTGAAAATGTGCTAAACAATGGGCTGTAACGTATACCGTTTGTAAAAGCTAAAAAGGTCACCATTTCACCTCATAGATTTTTGTTTGATTCGAAATGTCATTATACATATATATATATATATATATATATATATATATATATATATATATATATATATATATATATAGTGTATTGTGTACACGTCGTGTTTGAGAAATAGTCTGAATGTTTAGACTAACATAAAAACAACCGTGTTTAAAATATTTTTATTTCAAATCAGATATAATTTCAATATTTTTTTCCTCAATTTGTGTCTATTTTCTTCATTCCGAATGTATAGAATGCACTATTAGACACAGCTTAGATGAGTGTCGAGTCGAAACGGCGGGCTCGTTTACCCCACAGATGGATGAACACTCACTCACTCACTCACAACTGACTTCATTCATTCATTCTATCTGATCCACGCACGATGGCAGGGTTTCCGAGCATCTTTAGCCAGCCGCCCGAATGGGTGCTGCACCGGCCAATCGCCAACTACAGCAGGCTCATCCAGGTGCGCGGGCTGGATCCCGGCTTAAAGCCGTACATGCTGTGCGCCCATCTCGACGTCGTTCCCGTCGACGAGAAACTCTGGCAGCATCCGCCCTTCGACGGCTATACCGATGAGACCCATGTGTGGGGTCGGGGTGCGCTGGACGACAAGCATAACCTTATGGTGAGCGCATCGCGCTAGTTAGGAGGGAGAAATGCGTCGGGTGTCGTCGTTTGTATCGGTATACTCGACTTGGTTTATGCTGCCGTTGCTACTGTACCAGAACGATGACGCGATCATATTTTGTTAATCCACAACGGTTGATTGTATTTACCCTAATATATAATATATATATATATATATATTATATATATATATGTATATAGTATAATCTATATTAGAGATAGAGATAGATAGATAGAGAATAGATATATATATATTATATATACTATATACCTCTCTCTTATTATAGCTATATATACATATATCTATAATCTATATATAGATCATCTCTCTATATTATATATGCATATATCATATATATTATATATATATACCATACATACATACATATATACATACATATATAGATATCTAATTATATACAAAAGAGAGGGGGGGGAGGGAAGATGGAGGCTAGCTTTGTACCTCAACTCTTAACAGGTGGCCACGTTGTTGAAAAAGCACTTGTATTTTGAAGACCAAAATGCTCTGGGAAGTATGGGAAGGAAAGGGCCTGGAGATTCCTCTGAGTAAGGATGCCCTCTGAGAGACGCTAATAAAATACTGTTAGGATAAATTATATATTTATGTATATGTATATGGAGGGACTAGACACCCTAAGCGCCCTCTCAGATAATCGATATGCAACGGCACGTCTATCCGGTGTCTTGAATGTGGTCGCGCATGACTGTATATATATACACATAAAATAAGAGAAACAATAACTATTTCTGTTCATGGCCATATATAGTCTGGTTTGGCATTCACTTCAGCTGATTGGAAAGGATCGAAAATAGCCATTGACAACGTCGAGCACTAGATTGAAAGTCACGATCCTTTAGATGCAGAGCAATAGCTTTGTCACTAAACATTTTGCCCGGTCTAACTTTATATATATATATATATATATATAGATAACATGTCTAAGCAGTAACTTAGGCGGGGCGCGTTTGTATACTGCAATCCCATAGCACATACCTTAGCCTGACGTTTCTGTGGAACTTAAAACAAAATGCGCTTTTAATCTAATGACGTATCACTTGCAAGCATAGAGCACATTCATAGTAAAGTATAAATATGTTTATGTTTGTGATTATGTGTGCTTACGCTTGGCTTTTGCTGTGCCGGAATCATACAAAAGGCGCAACTTGAGATGTTGGCTCGTCGAATCCATCTCAAAGACCGGCCCCAGCGTGGATTTTTCATAGCGCTCGGCCACGATGAAGAAGTTCATGGCATTTCGGGAGCGAAAACCATCGCCAAGTATTTGCGAACGCTCAAAGTAAGCCTCGAGTTTATTGTCGACGAGGGCCTTGTAGTCACTCAGGGAGTGGTTCCTGGCGTTGAAGCCCCTGTCGCTCTGTAAGTACCTAACGCCACCGTCAGTTTATATATATATATATATATATATATAAATATATAACTTCTAGACAAAAATGCATGAGCTATCACATTTCACTGTATGCATAGTTTATACTCACATTAGTGACGTCATGCCAAAAAATGCGCCATTCGTAAAACTAATACATCTGATTTAAAGCACGTTTAATAAATTAGCAAACTAGAGGAATGCAGATTATTCTAACGCAACGTTCCTTCCTTGTTTTGAATCTGATATCAGTGTCTTTCGAATGAAAATTCTTGGCCGGCCTATGTGGGTACAAAGTATTCGTAGCAGTCGCAGGGACAACTCTCACTAAAAACTGCGTAGGGTGCTATGCAGTGCCCCATGAATTGCGTATTGTAATGTCTAAAGTTTAAATCGGCGTCCAGTGTGTACGCCGAGATTCCGAGCGATACACAGTTCTCTGAAAGAGCGCGGATGGAAGCGTTTTCCTTGCGAACGTTAATGTCATTCGTACTAACTGTAACTACGTGTTCACAGTATTGGCGTTGCTGAGAAGGGTTCGCTGACGGTGAAGGTGAAGTGCGAAAGCCAAGCAAAACACGCCTCGATACCTTCGCGCGAGACGGCCATCACCACGCTGGCTCGCGCCCTTTCAAGGTGGGTTCGATCGCTGGTGTATATATATATATATATATATATATATATATATATATATATATATATATATATATATATATATATATATATATATATATATACATATATATATAATACTCGCTTGGGTCCTTTAGTGACACAAAGCAATTCACAGCATACCGTCATCATTCCGTCTATTGCCCGACTCGTGCTGTGTATGTGAACGAAAATGCATGCATTTATTTATGCCTCAATGTGCTTGTATGTCTGTATGTTACAATCCCCTACATTCAGGTTTACGAACGATGCTCATCCGGCCTATATGACCGACTTGACTGAGTCGCTGCTGGATAAGGTGGCGCCGTATGCTCGCTTTCCGTACGATGTCGTCTACTCGAATCTGTGGCTATTCAGGCCACTGGTGAAGTTCGTGATGTCCCGCACAGACACGACCGGCTCTCAAATGAGGACCACATCCGCAGTCACTGTTATTCAGGGTGCGTGAGTGTACTTAGAACACGCACAACTAGCTGGTTCTGATCCACCGGCTCACCGGCGCTAAAAAAACTGACGATTTTGGCAACCAGCTAGATCTAATTCTAGCTAAAATAAAAATACGTACATCCGCTATATATATATATATATATATATATATATAATAACTTGCCGCGAGCAGCTGATTGTATAATTGTAAAATCTGTATAATTATCTACGTTATATGCATACTCAATACGATAATAAATATATTCATATATATTCCGATTTATGAAATGGTGAATGAATATATATGTTTAATTCTATTACTCCAGGCGGGTCTAAGGAAAACGTAATACCAAATCGTGCTGAGGCTCTGGTTAACCACCGTATCCTGCCTGGGCAGTCTGTCCAGGACGTCCTCGAGTTCGACCGAAGTCTTGTTAAAGACATTCCTAATGTATCTGTCGAAATATACAAGGTTTGTTAATTCATAGCAACAGTGTTTACATTAATATTTTTAACTGGAGCGGACAGCGAGCGCGGTGTACGCTTGAGTATTATACCAATGTAATGCTACATAATATTGTCTGCACCAATATACGGACTATTGTCGTAGTATTACACGAGGGCCTCTCTTACGAATGAGTTTAGATACTTTTTTGGTCCGACTGGAACTACCGCTTTTCGTTATGAACGGTTTCCGACACAACGATTTGAAAATAACTTTGACACTTTTGATAAAAATACTTCGTCAACTGTGTTAACTTTAATTTGAACAAAACGCATCCTTGAAATATGGCACTCGCTTTCATTCATTTCTCCTCTTCCGGGCGCCTTCATATCTGTCATCAATGATATTTGTTAAAACAATTGAATGCGTAGGTTCATTTATATATATATATATATATGAGTTTGTATATATAAACTAGTTTTTATTAGGAACGTAAGTGGGACGACATTTGTTTCCTGGGAACGTGTATATATATATGTATATATATATATATATATATATATATATATATATATATATATATATATATATAGCAGTGTGTCGCCAGTAATTGCAAATCAATAAATGTCTCTCATAAATGTGTATACATTCTACTTTGATTGCCGTGCTTCTACCTTAGCGCTCATGGAGTGAGGCTGTCCCGTCATCATCGTACTCCGATGACAATTTTGGCTACAACCGGATTCAACATACACTAAAGCGAATTTACCCCGACGCTATTGTGGTGCCCAATTTGATGGTTGCCAATACTGACACCAGACACTACTACGAAGCGAACCTAACTGACGATATCTACAGGTTGGTACAACGATGCGCAATCATTTGACTTTCCGGAGCATGACAAATGTCACCGACCGCATACAATGCGCTGGGAAGCTAAGGCTGAGGTTGACTTCGTACGGTCCTGCTTCTACGTACATATATTTTAGATGTGCCTGGCAAAGATAAGCGCATAAACCCAAATAGAGATAGGTACGTCCTTATATCCGGGCTGCAAGAGCACACTGGAGGGAGACATGTGTGCAACAGCGGTATCAATTTTCTTGTAATATAAATTAATGGATATGCACATGGATGGATGGACACGTTGGATGGATATGCACAATCTGTTTTTATTTAGATATCGGTGCTCCCTGCGTTTTGTCTGTCCGGTCATCGCCGATTAGAATGCACTCCGGCATTTACCTTGTCTTAAATGGAAACCATGAAAACCAATTCCGGTTTTCCAGGTCTTGAGCCCACGAGCTCCCGAATATAAGGCAATGGCTTTGTTACTAAGCCACATTGCTCGGTATAAGTTAAAAAATAAGCGAACATTTATGTGACATGTACCATAATAAATACTGCTAGACAACCGAAAGCAATTCAACTCAATAACAGCCAGATGCAGATGCATACAATGATCATGTGGCGCTTTAACAACTTGAATCGTGCCTAAATACAGTATTTACTAGAGGTACCTCGGTAATTTGCCTTGGTCTGAACTTGTCTTTGGTCTTGTTTTTGTTGTTGTTGTCGGTCTTACTGCCGTGTTGGTTGCAGGGTTACGCCGGTGCTTCTGCGGATGGAGGACATATCCACAATTCACGGTAACAACGAACGAATATCGAAGCTGAACTTTCGTCGGCTGGCTGACTTTTATCTTCAGCTCACATATAACTGCGACGACCCCGAACTGCCAGACAAGAGGAAACGCAAAAACGAGCTCTGAATTACGGGCCAAATTCCCAAAGGTTTTGGCAGAGCTGATAATGGAACGCATTTTAAATCCCGAATACTGATGGGCTTCTGGGGGGGGGGGGGGTTGAGACTCTGCTGACCTTACACGGAATACTGCTGCAACACTCGGCACGCACCAGCACCGTCTTGTCTAGTGTCTACGGCTGGTTAAGGACGTCCTGGGTCTGGGAATGTCGAGACAACAGGCGGAAGTCTGTTGTTTCGACATTCTCAAGCGAAGTTGCTAAAGGACAGGTCATGAACTCGCCACTGATGTTTGGGCAAGCGAAAACACACAACTTTAAGGCAACTGACTGATGTTCATATGTGGCTGTATCATATAGTATGCATAGGTCAAAAAGCTCCATACTAATCGAGAATGACGAACATCATTGTAGAAAGATTGTTTTTATTGATGACTGCTGAGGTGCAAGGAAAGATAGTTGTTACTATTACGTTCTCGTGTTATTACTAGAGCTAAACTTTGTTAACTTTTGTTTGTTTGTTTTGATAAGTGTCGACGACACCCATTAACTGGTATACTGGCTCGCCTTGTATCATCATTAAACGGTGAACATGGCAACGTTACACAGACGAATACACAATATTTACATATATTCTACTGTATGTGGAATTGTATATTATTAAAAAATTATATCAAGGTTGAACCCTCACCATGTCACGTTTCCGGTACTGTTCCTGAAATAACTCATGTAACTTAAATATATATATATATATATATATAGTCCATGCGACGACTCAATCCCCACCAAGATACATTCCAGTCACGATTACAAGCAGATCATATTGTAACGTTCATTTTTGACTTACTTTTTTAAGTTTTACTACATGTAGACATTGTAGGAAATGTGTGCCTTATATATGTAAAACAAACGACCATTAGAGTCGGATGAAAATTAGGGATGGAGCAACCCTGTGTTCCCGCATATATATATATATATATATATAGTTTGAGTGGAAGCACGAGATCCTCGGGTCTACTCTCCATGAAGCGTAGACGAAAGAGGGAGAGTTGGCGAGATCAACATTTAATATATATACTTAAAATAAATATATATATTTAATGTTTTTTTGTGCACTCATATGTGCACATGTATACACGGTGAGCTCTGCGTGTGAGAGGCTGGTCTGACTTTCTTCAACTAAAACTTATGAGCAATTCAGTAGTCTCCTGTTTCTGTATAGTAATTAATACATTTGAATAAAATAAGGCGAAACACAAACGTTTCGCTTTAAAAATATATGTGTCTTTTCGTTTCAAGACATTTGTTTTTTCGTTTTAAGACAATCGTTTGCATGCTAAGACCTACTGACCTAAAGGTAGTCGACTTGTATCTGTACTGTATAAGCCAATCCGAGTGAACAACGTACGCATGTATAACGCTGGATAGACTGAAATACACTCGTTCATTTGCGCACGTTAGATCCATGACTAGATCCATTAGATGCATGATAGTGAGCTTTAATAAACACTTTATTATTGTTTTGTTAACACCCATCATTGAGTAAAGTTACACAAATTACACACATGAATATATATATATATATTTATATATATATTTTTTTTTTTCAGACAAAGGGTTGCATTCCCCATCACATTTATTTTTAGACATGTTTTGTACTCACAAGAGTAGCACCATATTAAAAATGATGACAAACAATTAAACTAGCTTTAAATAAAACACGCGCAGAACGTTGAAGCGATGCACCCCATTGTTAGTACTATAAAGCATTAAACTGGATCGGATATGCGATCTCGGCTAGGTCAGTTCCGTTTTTTTTCGCAGGTGTCTAATATCAAGCACGTAACCAAATATCTACTAAGATGTCAGTTAGCCAGTGACATGCTCTGTGAAGGAGCCCATAACGAGTTCACAAAAATGAACACCACGCCAGAGAGAGCCGACCAGATTGTTGATTTGCTTTTTGCTTGATCATGTCTATAATCAACATTGTGTATCTGGTCATCAACTAAATATTAAACAATTTGGACACGAAGCTTTTCCGTTTCTGACTATGCATGACGTAATATACGCACCTACCTACAAATATATATATATATATATATATGAACAATAATTTTGCTGCCCGTAATAAATTATATTGAAGTCCTTACTAATCAACTCACGGGTAGCGTCCATCAGAGGACACGTTGGGGTAGGGTTTGAGCTACATCCAATCAGGACTATGGCTTCCTTTTATGGAATGTTTTGCAAAATCGCCGACGTACTTTTGTGCAGTTAGACCAACAGCTCCGTAATGTGGTCTCTGACTCGCTTTTGCTACGCGTACCATGAGGCGAAGACTGCTTAACTGGGTAGAGCTGCTTAACACGAATAATGCGCCCTGTAGATATTACTAGATGCCTCTATTATTATACCAGCTGTACGTCACACACAACTGACTACAGTAGCGCACCAACAAGCAGGATGCCAGTTTGCGCGAGATATTGCACGATAATTGGATCGTTGACCAATTAATGGCAAGACGTGCTACTCTCCTGGATGAGACCAGGATGTCTCTCTTGGCGGTAACGATAGGCGGGGGGAAAGAGTATTGCGGCGACGAGAAGAACGGTTTGCGGATCCTGCGTTGTGGAACGTCATGTCAGATATGGCGCCGGTTCTGTGATGGTTTGGACCGAAGAACTGAACCCGAAAGAAGCCCCCCGCCCGGAGAAGTCGTCCCTCAAGCCAATGATTCTCATGGGAGAAAAAAGTTTAACTCTTTAACGGTTGTTGTTGTTGTTGATGAGTTTCTGGCACTCCACGTAGTGCCTCACGCAAGGACCGTTGGTGCAACGTCATATTTGTGCTATGCGCGCAATGCTAGACGGGCGTTCACCGCTGCAGTTCGTGTTATTAGGGGCGACATCGCAGAAGCTTCATTTAGCTTAGAAAATGGCAGCATGTTCTCTCGCCCTGAATCCCATCGGGAACAGATGTAGGAGATGCTTAAAAGACGAGTTAGATTGCCAGATTGCCAGCTCCAGCAACTCGTTCGAAGTTTCATATGAATGCTAGGCGCTTGCAGTGGAAGAACATACGACAGCAATGCATTGATGAGTTGATTAGTTAGCACTATGGGACGATACGAATTTTACATTTAATATAAACAGTTCGACGATATTTGTTGCGTGTCTAATATGCTTAAAAGCGAACGTTATGGGTTTATTTTTACGGTTTTTTGTCCCGAAGTGTATGAAAGAAGTACACACGTCTATAACATATGTACGTATACACACGCTCTATTAGAGCAGCAAGTCCTACTGTTAATTTATGAGTATGATGTGCCTAAACCTATTCTATTCTTAACTTGAATAAAGATGCTAACACATCGTTAAGTCTTGTAGTATATTGCATAGTATTTCATTAATAAATTTCGTAAGAATTACCTACAGATTTTACAAAAAAAATGTATGAGTATAATGTGATAAGCACGATAACCTTCATGTGGGAGCTGCGTTGTTCGTACAGACTTTGGCCCAGAAGCGTTACTTCATCATCTGAACGGGTAAGCTTCCAATCGCAGCTGAAACCTCTCGGCCTGCACCCTTACGTGATTCTGCTCATCATAGAAGCATTGGCCATTTTCATTCAGGCGATTCCTCGTCAAGGTCTCACGCCGTACTTAACAGGGCAGGGCTTTCTCCAGCAGACGCATGTAGTAGCAGCAGCAAGACAGCGTTTTACCAAAACTGACACTAGCAAAGCCGGGCTTGCGTCGGAGGTAGTGATATCCCTTCAACCATTATTTTTTTTCTTATACCAGTGAGTCTCGAAAATGACGACAATTCTTCGAACTGTTTTGTCCCGGCAAGCTGACACAGCTGGTCTGAGACTGATTAGATAAAGACGTACAGCTGCGCTAAATGAGTTGCCGCTAAATCATCTACTGCATATTTTAGAGCACGCATTTTAAGGGTTCGACAAATCAAAGCGTTGGCTCACGCATCACCAAGTGGCGCGCGTTTGACTGTGTTGAGGTTCGATACCACAATACGATTACTTCCAATCACACACACGCAGCCAGAGCTAGGAACAATAGATTTGCTAGAGACAAATAGAAACTTACTGACAAAAACCTCGGTGTAGCTAACTGCTGCGGGTCTTGTTCCGGCATCGGCAACCGACAAGTTTTTTGCTCTTCGTGCCTAGCGCTTCTCGACAAGCAATATGGCGCTGTATACGGATTATTATTACTGTGATGACTACGTACTACGCGTTATTATTGCTTACGATTATTATTACTATAACCTACTACTACTACTACTACTACGTCTACAAGTCCTCCAGAATCATCTCGACTCGATGGGAATCGCAGGCACATCGCACAGCTTCTTCGACTCGTTTTAGTGCGAGTAGAGCGAATCGAATGACCATGAAGAGAGACGAAATCACACATAATGGTTCCGCTACAGAGAAGAAAAACTTGAAGCTTGCGATCGATCGGCCGCCGAGCTTGTAATGAGTGGTCTTGTGAACAGACCGTCTCCCCCCCCTCCCCCCCCTGTCTAAAAGCTGCGAATATATTCTGATATCAGTGTATGTCTGTTGATCTGTCTGCTGATTTCTACCCAGTCCGACTACGCGGCGATGATTACAAGCAGCGCAGCAAACATGTGTTTGTACACAAATCATGTCTATGGTTTGGTCTGTAGTTAACTTGGCTAGCTAGCTGATTGTGACGAAATTGATTAACGACGACGGCGGCTAGCTCTCGAATTGACTTATTGCCTGACCGGTTGATCGATCGTTTCTTTGTTTGTTTGGTTGGTTGGTTGCAATTTTTGCAATTTTGCCTTTCGAATGCCAACTTCGAAGCTATTAGGAGTGCGGCTGGTTCCAATTCAGCTGACTGACTAATTGACCTGTTTATATTGTCAGTCAATGGCAGCCGGCAGTCGTCGCCCTCCGTCGCACCAAACCAAAGCGAACGCCGCGGCCTCGAATTCAAATTTTGGCGCGCGTCGTCTGCTATCCGCCTGTGCGAAGCGGCTGGTACGGCGAGCAGTAGACAACGACATGCTTACGGTGGTGGATTTTGGATCGACCCGACTATTATCAACTGCAACTAACTACTACTAAGTCGATTTAGTTCGCGCGTTCGGCACCGCGGCGGCGTTCGACAAAGGTACGTTGTCTCTAGACAAGTAAGCCAGTTGTTCTCTCGATTGTTCGACGGGGGTCATCAGCAGTTTCAGTCGGAGGCTTCCCGAGCCGTACAGTCAGATGCCGGCGGCGCTGCGTGGAGCGCGTCGACGGTGACAGTGTTGCGCGCGCATGCACAGAGAGAGGTGACGACGAGATTTGACCAGCTAGACGTGTGTGCAAGTTTTTCAGACGAGACGCTTCAGTATATCGTGACTTTACCAGCACCAACCGATATATATATATATACTTATATATATATATATATATACCATTTTTTTTCTATATATATATGTAATTCTATGAAGTCTAAGCTACTCTTTTCGGCTGTGTACTCGAGCAGCGTGCAGTTTCGTGGTGTGTAAACAGAGTGCGGCTTGAGTGTGCTCAGCTAGCAGTATGTAACAAATCTGGTCAGGTTACACTGGTTGTTGTACGGGGCAAACGGGCCAACAAAGAACAAAAAAAAAACAGCAACAACAACAACAAAAAAACAGAGAAACCTCACCATAACACAGACAGAGCAGGCAGACGCACAGACACGTGTCGCACGCAATCCGCAATTCCGATCGTCGTACGGTCGCGTATCGTGTTGGATTTGTGACGGCCATTGGCCGAGTGCTTCGAGCGGCCGTTCGGTGACAAATGTCGGCCGCAATCGAACGTCGCCGCATTTGGAATGTGGTGTGTCGGAAGCGGCCGCCCGCCGCTTGCGAACCCAACTAACAGCTGACTGCTGACCCGCTTCCAAATACGGGCGCCGCACCGATAAGCGGAGGCGACCGATGGTGGCGCCAACCTTGTCGTCGTCTGCTTTGTCGTCGTCTGCTTTCGAACTCGATCTGATACGGAGTCGCAACAGTCTCTGTGTTGGCGGCCGCTACCGCCGTTGTTGTTGTTTGTGTTGTTGTTGTTGTTGTGGTCGTTGTTGTTGTTATTGTTGTGGTCGTTGTCGTCAGCAGCAGCAGCCGATTTCGAGCGTCGGCGGCTGGCTTTGCGAACTTGACGTCGGCAAGCGGGATATCATCGGCTGCGCCGAGGTCGAAGCTGCCGCCGCCGCCGCCGCCGAACTGCCGCTGCTGCAGTTGCAGCTGAGGTCGACCAAAATGGCGCAATTCGTGACGTCACGCCGCGGCGATCACATCATCTAGTGGTGGTGGTGGTGGTGGTGGTGGTGGTGGTGGCAGTCGGCGGCACCATCTCTCCGGTGTGGCTCTGGTCTGGGGGGGCTGACGAAATTTGATGTTTACAAGATGGCGCGCGCTGCTGAGAGTTGTTAGCAGTAGTTGTAGTTGTGCTGCTGCTGCTGTTGTTGGTGTTGTTGCTGCCGCCGCCGCTGCTGCTATTGCTGCTGCTGTTGTTGTGGCTGCGGCTGCTGGAGCGGCTGGAACTGCTGCTACTATACAGATCGAGCAGTGAGCTACCGACTGACTGAGGAACGAACGGAAGGCTTGATCGATCAAGACAGATAGTAGAATATTATTGAGTGTTCTTCCGTCGTAGCGACGGCAACTGCAATACCTCCAGCGCCAGCATCACCGTGTGTTAGTTCGAATGCGTTCGTTGTCCGAGTGAGTGAGTGATTCGCTTGGTGATCAAGCGATCAGACGGACAGTCGGACGGTCGAACAACGGACGGACGGGCGAACAACGACGGACGAAGGAAGGAAGGAACGAACTTAGGAACGCCAGTGACCCAAACCAACGATCGAATAATATACGGACAGGCAGGCAGGCAGGCCTGCAAGGGCGGACAACAACAACTACCAACTACTAGTTGTTCTATAGTTGTTCTATTGTGTGCGGTGCGGTGTGGTGAGGTGAGGTGTGGAGTGGTGTGGGGTGACAGGGGTGAAACAGCAACAACAACATCAGCCACAACAACGACTGCAGCGGCAACACGACGATTGGGTCGGGCCTCCTGGCGTCGTTGGGCGGCGCTCGGCGTAAACGTGGCTGCTCGATGAATTCGGGTTACGGCCAGCAGAGCCGGGTGTCCGCGGCCGCCGCCATAGCCGCGGGCGGGCCCGGCAGAGGCGGCAGCGGTGCTCGAGAAGAGTTTGGACCACCACCCCACCACCACCACCATCGTGGAGGTGGTGGTGGGGGTGGTCAGCAACAGCCTGGTGCACCCCCGTCGTCGCCAAGCGGCGGGGGCGGCGGCGGGGGCGGTGGTGGTGGCGGTGGTGGCGGCCAGTCGCAACGGCTCAAAGTCGAAGATGCGCTCTCGTATCTCGACCTCGTCAAGTACAAGTTCGGCAGCCAGCCGCACGTCTACAACGACTTCCTCGACATCATGAAGGAGTTCAAGTCGCAGAGCATCGACACGCCGGGCGTCATCCAGCGCGTGTCGAACCTGTTCCGCGGCCACCCCGAGCTCATCGTCGGCTTCAACACGTTCCTGCCGCCCGGCTACAAGATCGAGCTGCAGGGCAACGAGCAGGTGAACATCTCGATGCCGGGCAGCAATGTGTCGCACACGATACACCCCGACGGCCCGCCGACACCCAACCTGCCGCCGCCCCGCAGCCCGCCGCAGGCGCCCGTCGAGTTCAATCACGCCATCAACTACGTGAACAAGATCAAGAACCGGTTCGCGTGCCAGCCCGACGTCTACAAGAAGTTCCTCGACATCCTGCACACGTACCAGAAGGAGCAGAAGAGCCGCGATGCCGGCGGCTCGCTGTCCGAGTCCGAAGTCTACCAGCAGGTGGCGGCGCTGTTCGAGGACCAGGACGATCTGCTGCAGGAGTTTGGCAAGTTTCTGCCGGACGCCAACGGCGCGGCCACCGCGTCGTCGGTCGAGTTCAACAAGGTCGCGTCGCAGGCGCTGTTCAACATGCAGCACCGCATTCAGTCGCAGGACAAAGGCGGCGGCGGTGGTGGCGGACCGAGGCCACCGCCTGCGCCGTCACAGGCAGCGGCGGCGGCGGCCTCGATGACAGCAGGAACGGGTCCAGCGTCCGCGTCGGCGTCAGCGTCACAGGCGGCCGCGCCGCTGATGCCACAGTCTGTGTGTCCACCCTCGAGCCACTTGCCACCGCCGTCCAAACAGCCACGCAATAACGCCGCCGCCCAGATCAACTCGTCGTCATCGTCGTCGGCCGCGGCGTCAGCAGCTGCGGCAGCTGCAGCGGCGGCCTCTGCGGCCTCGGCAGCGGCCGGACTCGGTGGAAACGGGCCGCCAATGAAGCGGACCAAGTTCACGAAGGGCGAGATCACGATCAGCGACGCCGGCAAGCACGGCACGCTCAAAGAGTACGCGTTCTTCGAGAAGGTCCGCAAGGCGCTCCGCAATCCCGAGGTGTACGAGAACTTTCTGCGCTGTCTCAACCTGTACAACCAGGAGGTCGTGTCGAAGTCCGAGCTCGTTCATCTGGTGACGCCGTTTCTCGGCAAGTTTCCCGACCTGTTCAAGTGGTTCAAGGACTTTATCGGCTTCAAAGACTTCACGCCGGTCGTCGAGAGCCAGCTGCATACGAGCGCGCAGACGAGCAACGACAACAACAACGCCGCCTGCACGAATCAGCCGAAAATCTGCCCGCCCGAAGAGATCGACTATTCGGCGTGCAAGCGGTACGGTGCGTCGTATCGCGCGCTGCCGAAGAACTACCAGCAGCCGAAGTGTTCGGGCCGGACGAGCCTGTGCCGCGAGGTGCTCAACGATACGTGGGTGAGCTTTCCGTCGTGGAGCGAGGATTCGACGTTCGTCAGCTCGAAGAAGACGCAGTTCGAGGAGCACATCTACCGCTGCGAAGACGAACGCTTCGAGCTCGACATCGTCATCGAGGCGAACCTCGCGACGATACGCGTGCTCGAGACGGTGCAGAATCGTATCAATCGTATGAATCCCGAAGACCGTTCG
This sequence comes from Dermanyssus gallinae, assembly GCA_003439945.1. Lineage (NCBI taxonomy): Eukaryota > Metazoa > Arthropoda > Arachnida > Mesostigmata > Dermanyssidae > Dermanyssus > Dermanyssus gallinae. Next base: position 148,378 of record QVRM01006004.1, read on the forward strand.
AAGTTCCGCCTCGACGAGAACCTCGGCGGAACGTCGGCGACGATACACCAGCGCGCTATCCGGCGAATCTACGGCGACAAGGCGAGCGATCTGATCGAGGGCCTCCGCAAGAACCCCGTTGTGGCCGTCGGCATCGTGCTCAAACGGCTCAAGAGCAAAGAGGAGGAGTGGCGCGAAGCGCAGAAGGCGTTCAACAACGTGTGGCGCGAGCAGATGGACAAGTACTACCTGCGTTCGCTCGACCACCAGGGCATGACGTTCAAGCAGACCGACTCGAAGACGATACGATCGAAGAATCTGCTCAACGAGATCGACACCATCTACGAGGAGCGCTGCCAAAAGGACAACCCGCCGCCGGGCTCGCATCTCCAGCTGCAGTACCCGGCCGGCTGGGAGATGATCGGCGAGGCGTCGAACCTCATCATCCACTACGTGCGGCGGCAGTCCGGCGTCAACAAGGAGGACAAGCAGCGCATCAAGTGGCTCGTGCGGCGCGTCCTGCCCGAGATGCTGAGTCTGAAGGCCGAGGACATGTCGGACGACGAAGGCTGCGAGCAGCAGGAGCCCGTCGACGACCTGCCCGGCCCGATACCGCACGACGACACGGCGCAGCCGATGTACCTGGAGAACAAGCAGGCGGACGACTCGTACGCCATGTTCATGGCTGACAGCCACTGGTACCTGTTTCTGCGGCTGCACCACATCCTGTGCGAGCGGCTGGCCAAGATCAACCGGTACGCGCAGATCCTGCTGCGCGAGGAGCAGCGCGACAAGACCAACCGCAAGGACTCGGTCGTGGCGGCGCTCCGCCTCAAGCCGCAGCAGCAGCAACAGCAGGTGCCGGTCGAGGAGTACTTCGGCACGTTCGTCGAGATGATCAAGCAGCTGCTCGACGGCCAGCTGGACAGCTCGCAGTTCGAGGACCAGCTGCGCGAGCTGTTCGGCATCAACGCCTACCACGCGTTCACGCTCGACAAGGTCGTGCAGAACGCCACCCGCCAGCTGCAGCACCTCGTGTCGGGCGAGACGTCGCTGGCGTGCACGCGCATGCTGCAGCAGTACCGGCGGGTGGGCGGCGCGGGCGGCGCGTGCGCCACGGCCGCGATGCGCGCCCCCGCCGAGAACGCCTACCAGAACGCCGGCGAGAAGGAGATGGCCAACGACTGCTGCTACAAGGTGTTCATCTACCACCGCGAGGCGAAGGTGACGTTCGAGTACATCGACACCGAGACGAACGAGTCCAACGACAATTCGGCGGCAGGCGACGTCGAGAAGTGGGCCGAGTTCGTCGACAAGTCGATGGACGACTCGGAGGAGCTGCGCGAACGACTGGCCAAGAAGCCGGTTTTTCTGCCTAGGAACGCCCGCCGTAGACGTACGGCCCAGGCGGGCGTTCCGGCCGTGAATCAACTCACTGTACTCGACGACGACGACGACAACAACAGCAACAGCAACACCAACAACAGCAGCAACAACAACAACAACAGCAACAACAACAACAACAGCAGCAACAACATCATCATCGGACGTCGGACAGCAGCCGCTGTTGTTGCTGCTGGTACCGCAGCTGTCGGTAGTGTCGTGTCGACTGGGGCCGCCGGCGTGTCAGGAAGTGTCAACGCTGCGACGACGACGACGACGAACAACAACAACTCGACCATGTCTTCCACCTGCATCGTCACCAACACCAGCACGACGACGACGACGTCGGCCACTTGCCCCACTGGCGGCGGGGGTGGTCGAAAAGCACGCGGCGGCGGTGGAGGTGGTGGCGTCGATACTGCTGAGGTGGTGATGGTAGCGGCGACCGGGCCCTCCAGCACGGCCACGGCCACCGCCGGCCCTGCCGCCGCAGTGTGCAAACTCGAGCTGGCCAACTACAAGAGCGTGTTCGTCGTGCAGAACTCGGGTCTGCTGTACAATCAGACGTCGCGTCGGAAAGCTCGCGACGGTGCGCGGCACGTGTCGCTCAAGCTGAAGAAGCGATTCGACGCATGGCACCAACGCTGGCTTCGGCGCAATGCCTCGGCGCAGCAAATCGACCAGGCCGAACGCTGGCTACAGGACGGCTGCCGCAAGGAGCCTCACCATCCGGGAGCGGCAGGAAGGCCGCCCCACTACACCTACCATAAGTACCGGAAAGCGCTATGAGACGTTGTTTCTATGACGACGACGACAGCGGCGACGACGACAACGACGACGACGACGGCGTTTCTTGTACGGCTGAAGCCAGATCATCCCCATCGCCACTCAATCATCCACATCAGCATCATTGTCTTCGTCGTCATCATTATCGTCGTCGTCGTCGTCATCATCATCGTCGTCATCATCATACGCATCTTCATTATTATCATCATCATCATCATCCTCATCATCGACGACGACGACAGCAACAACAACAACAACAACAACATCCACCAGACACAGCAACAACGGCGACGACAACAACAACAACAACTACTACTACCACCACAACAACAACACAACCACTACCACCACCACCACTGCATTAACACATGTAGAGTAACAACAGGCCCATGTACACGACAATATGGAGTAGTGGACACGCTGGTGAATCGGTTAATACTACGGGAGGGAGCAAAATGGGGACAAATCGGGGGTGTTACTGATTCCAGTTGAATGTGAATGCGAAGATTTAAGACGATTTTGTTCTGAGTCTCGCTGTTATTTTCATTTGTGTCAAGGTGAACACCACTACTACTACTACTACTACTCGAACTGTAATTACGTTGTTGCCGCCGCCGCCTCTTCTTACATTAATTTGTTTGTTGAATTACCACAATTAACGAAACTGCAGAATGCCGTGCTAACACATCATAGCTTCATGGCGTACCCATTATTTGTCTGTTACTTGAATGAAGGTCAGGCGCACTATATATATATATATATATATATATATATATATACACTTCTATGCCATTATGAAATCATTTTGCAGACAGTTCATTTATATATGTATATCGTCATTATAATTATCGTAGTTACCATTATTGTTATTATTTATTCTACAATGAAGCTTTTGTGTTGCGTTCTAATGGTTTTGCCTAGTGTTTCTTTTTTGTTTGTTTTAATTTAGTATTTTTTGTACACGCATTATGGTCATCTCCGCACGCTATCGTCAATAACACATTGAATGTGTTATTAGTGCGTAATTGTTGTTGTTGTTGTTTTATTTTTTGTTGTTGTTACTCAAAATCGTACAGAGTATTTTTTTTGTTGCTATTACTACAACGAGTAGCACTCAGGGTGAAGATAAGCTGCCTAAGAGGACACGGAGTAGTCTATATGTGGAGCTCACACGACAGTACGTACCTATATTTCCCGCTCCTCCCATCCCATCCCCGGAAACAACTGTACATGAGAAAGATTGCTGTTAACAAGCTGATTGACCGTTGCGAATATGGGCGTGAGACGAGAAAACAAAATGAATAATAATAACAACAACAACCGATCGAAGTGGTACGTGCCGAACCGAAAGGCACATGTTTATATGTACATATATTGTAGAGCTGCTTCTTCTTCTTCTTCTTCTGCTTGCGTCCGGTAATGCAACGGCGACACGGCAGGGACATCGTTGATGAGCGAATACCAAGTTTTGGCACCACAGGTGATGGTGGTGATGGTACTCTGTAGACTCGACTTGACAAGCTTGAGGCTGCAAGAGCCGTCGCAGTTGGTCGTACTCGAGCGACAAGTACACCGCATGCGGAAGGAAGGCTGCTCCCTCAGTGAGGACGGTGATAACGATGATGATGATCACATTGAGGAGATTACGCTGCTGCTGCTGCTGGGGCGGCGAGGACGAAGATGGCGACAACAACAACAACAACGAAGAAGACGTGAAGGAAGAGATGAGGGAAACCTGGTCCTGGCGTCGCCCTGGTGCACCACTAGCAGGGGCATGAAGCAAGCCTGAATTGGGGTCCTTCCCTTGGGGGCTGCTAGCAGTCGCTTTTCTTGTCAGAGCCGATATGAGAGAGAGAGAGAGAGACGGGCGGTGGGAAACGAGTTTTGGGCTCAAAAAGGGGGGAAAAACGCGCAAATTGTGGCCACAGGCCGAGGCTCCCGAAGAGGCGAAGCTGGAGTTGGTGCGAAATTTCGGTGGGATTGGCATCAAGACAAACCAATAACAAACAGTTCCATGTCGAGCGTCCAAGCCAAAACGTGATTACTTTTACTGAATTAGGAAATCGAAGGGGAAATGCGGTGGCAGATGAAAACGAGAACGACGGAGACGAAAAGGGATCACCTCGAATGACTGACTGAATGAACAACTGTCACACCAACCAAGAATTGAACGCTCATCGGTGCTGGACTTGGCCGAAACGACGACGACGACGTTGCTTTTTCACTGTCTTCTGGTGAAGAAGAAGAAAAAGAAGAAGAAGAAATAAACCATTTGCGCCATTATTGATATGAGAGTAGTACATACGAAGGCGGGGCCGGCGAGGGACTCTTGCGAGCCATGGAAATCTAAGAAGAAGAAGGGGAAAAGCAGGAGTTCTCGACACGACAGAATGTAGAAAGCATGCATGGCGTTGCGGTGGACTGGAGTGAGTCTCGCAACAGGTCAAGCGACGTGACATCATGAAGTAATCATCAGCGTGCATATACAGATACAGATATATATATATACAAACATACATACACACACACACACACAAAATAACATAGACACATACATGCGTACGTACAGTATAAATATAGACAGACACACCTAAGCCGAGGGACAGATGCGTACATCAAAGATACGAAATGTGTTCACCAGTTTAAATTGACAAAATAAACACAATTTATGCCGATAAATAATAGCTGATGTGTTTATTTAGGGTAACCAAAAGTCTAAAATGTTTGCATGATATATATATATACAGGTAGTTCCATAAGTTCTTAGAATGAGCTTTTTAGAATTCGAATTTTGGCGCGCTTCCACCGCTATTAGGAACTGCAACTTTTCGACTGCTAGCACTCAAAATATTATGGTGATTGGCCGTTGCGATTTCGTTTGATAGCGTTTCCCGTGCAACGTATCGGCGTGATTTTTTAAAATGAAGAAAAAAGAGTTTCGAGTGGTTATCAAGCATTTTTATTTCAAAGGTTGGAATGCGACCCAAGTAAAAATTGGGTTGGACGAGACGTACGGTGACTCTGCGCCATGTTTTGCCACTGTTTCCAACTGGATTAATGTGTTAAAAAGAGGTCGCAGGAGCACCGAGAATGAACTACGTCCAGGAGGCCAAAAAACGGCAACTGATGAGGAAAACGTGGAAAAAGTGCGGAAACTCTTTGCCGCAGATAAGCGAGTGAACATTAGGGACATAGCGGAGGCCTTGGGGATCAGTTTGGATAGTGTGCATTTTATCCTGCACGAGAACTTGACGATGAAAAAGCTCAGAGAAAAATGGCTGCCGCATTTGCTCAACTAAGGCCAAAAAAACGCGCCTGTTTTCGCTTCACAGCGAAATTTGGCCAAGATGTCGAACAATCCGTCGGATTTTTGGCGCAGATTCATGACCGTCGATGAAAGCTGGGTCCATCACTACACTCCCGAGACCCAAGAAGCATGTTGCCAATGGTGTGCACCTGATGAAGGACCTCCGAAGGGGGTGCGGACAACGGCATTGACCGGAAAGGTGATGGCTACACTTTTTTAAGACCAACGTAGAATAATGCTGGTCGACTACCTTGAGAGCGGTAAAACGGTCACAGGAGAATATTATGAAAGACTGTTGGACTGCCTTTAGCAAGAACTCATCGTGAAACGGCCCTCTTTGCAGAAGAAGGTTGTCCTGTTTCACCAGGACAATGCTCCTGGACACAAGTCCCGGCAAGCATCGGCAAAACTGGCCCAACTGAGGTTCGAACTTATTGAACAACCTTCCTATTCTCCAGACCTGGCCCCCTCTGATTATTTCCTCTTCGAACATTTGAAGAATAGTCTCAGTGGAAAGCGTTTTTCCAGCAATGAAGAGGTTAAGGCTGCTGTCAATGCCTATTTTCAGTCTAAAGACGCGGAATTCTACTTAAGAGGTATAAAAGCTCTGAAATCTTGGTGGGAAAAGTGTATTGAGCATCTCGGGGAGTATATCGAATAAGATAAATTTAAAAACATTATTTGAAAAATTCTTGGTTTTCATTCTAAGAACTTATGGATCTACCTGTATATATGTATATATATTAAGGCGAGCACTGCCGAGTGTGTATTGTAAATGATTAATAAATCATCACAATATTTTCTATATATATATATATATATATATTACACGATTGTAATATCGAGTGCATTAGGTGTTGTGCACACACAATTCGAAAATAGCAAACAAAGAAACTCTGACACTTTCTACGTAACGGCGGTTTACAGTTGTGCATATGCATCAGAGCTGTTTTTCATTTATTTTACTTAGCTATATATATGCTAATCTGTGATTAAACTTGAATTTGTCATTTAACTTTCTTTTCCAGATGGTTAACGTGGACACAGACAATTCTGATGGATACGAATTGTACCCTGATCGAAATCCCAGTAATTCACGCTCGGTTCTGAGTAAATTATTGTTTAGAGACTCACGAGTCAGCGATCATTTAAGGTAGGTTCTCTTCAGCCACCTTAAAGAAAGAGATGATTTACCAGCCTTTATGTACGCCTTTATGTATGTACCCGAAACTTCTTCCCCTAGTTACTCATCGGCGGGGAGATCTCAGTATTGCGTTCCAAAGTGCCTAATTTGGAGTCTGCTTATTGGTCCGGTAGGATCTCCCGGTCGATATGCCGTTTTATCAATCCAAAATATTTGAGATCTTATTGCGCATACTTTATCATTGCAGGTAAGGCAATCGACCCTTGAAGGCGGTTTATTATTCTTTCTCGAGGAATTCACAGATATTCGCCTGATCCGTACATCAAATGATGCGATGAGCAATTTTGTTTGGCGGTATTTGTGGTTAGTCAGCAGATGTATCAGCGTATGAGCCGTTTTTTCGTTCCGCTGTTGGAATCAATAGGAACGTTTTTGATCTTTTTAGGGTCCTTGTTGTCCTAGCGTTATAGCGGGCCAGACCTGTAGTCTTGCGAGCGTATTTTTCCGAGAGACAGGTTGCTTTCGCGTATTTGCAAAGGCCAGCACTTAAGTATGCCATTTATCTGTTGCGCAAGCATCTGAACTTAATATATATTAACATATCTAAATGTTCTTACTGACTCACTCATGCTGGTACATACGTGTCTCATACTGTAAGTATTTTTCTTATCTTGAGACTTCATGCTTTTTCGGAAAGAATTACAACAAGAAAGCACCGCTGAACGAAGTGTCGGGCTCTGGAGCTTTAGAGACCACTTTAAGGGATTTTAAGTATTTGTTTATTGCCATTTGTTTTGCATTTCATAGCTTCCCGAATGATCAATACTTATATATAAGAGTAACATGGTTATGCCAATCGCCTTTTGAAAGCGATTTAATTTCCATCACTAATAGGTCATATTTGTTGAAATCTTCCAGATATATACACTGCTATACTCACATATGTATACGCTAATTTATATATATATATATATATATATATATATATATATATATATATATTTATATATATATATATATATATATTTATATTTTTTTATGTATATGTTCGTATATGCGAATAGATTATGTACTCATAGGTGTATACACATTCCGTAAGTATTTTTCTTGACTTGAAAACGTCATGTTTTTTGAAAGGATGAAAATAGGCAAGCACACTGAACTAAGTGTTGGGCTCTGGAGCTATGGAGACCACTTCACGGGATATCAAAAATTTATTTATTGCTTATTTTGTTTGCTCTTCCTAGCATTCCGAATGACGCTGTCTTATATATATGTATATATATATATATAGAAGGAGGGGGCGGAAACGACTTGTTTAGGAGAGAGAGTGATATTTACAAAAGTAGTTATTCTGCCTTTTTTTTCTACATAGTTGTGCAAAATCTACGTTTGCCGGAGAACCAGTCAACGCATGAAGGAACTGATTATACCGGCGTGTTCGGCGGAAAATTCTGGAAGACACTTCACTAGCTTACGTAGCGAAAAGCGAATAACCAGATTAAGGGAAGTCATAAAAAGTCGATATGTTACATAAACGATTTTACGTAAAAAATCGTATTTTTTTCAATATATACGTTTAAAAGACTACTCTCACACAATAGCAAATTTAATGCCCACCATTTTCGTACCAACGTGATGGTGCTGCGTTACGTAGTTGCCAAGAAACTAAGCTTTTTTTTATAGTCATAGTTGTTATGTTTTACGTGCAAGCTTCCACGTTCAGAACCGTAAAATGTTGCCAATACGTTTCCGCCCCTCCTTCCATTAGGAAAAATGATTGCCTTGCCGAGTTCTACCAAACCTCAAAATATTTCTAACCCTCAAAAAGAATTTAAAACCTTAAAAATACCTAACTTTTTCATACACCTGCAACATATGCAAGTATGCATGCCTTCGCTTTCGATATGGCTATCGAAAAAACCTAGTTACTTGACAACTACGTAACGCAGCACCATCATTTTGGTACGAAAATGGCGGGCATTACATTTGCTGTCGCGTGAGAGTAGTCTGTTGGACGTACATTTTTTGATGTATTGGAAAATGTTGACGATTTTTCACGAAAAGCGTTACCGTAATCCATAACAACATATCGACTTTTTATGATTTCCCTTTCTGGCGATTTGCTTTTCGCTGTATGACTTTCGCTGTATATTCCGTCTAAAACACGCCGGTATAATCGGTTCCTTCATGCCTTGACTGGTTCTCCCGCAAACGTAGATTTCGCACAACTATGTAGGAGAAAAAAGCAGAATAACTAATTTTATAAATTTCACTCTCTCTCCTAAACAAGACGCTTCCGCCCCCCTTCTATTGGAAAAACTTGTTTTCTTGCCGAGTTCTACCAAACCTTAAAATAAGTACATAACGATGTGAATGACTCTGTATATATCTGTTATCTTATATATATATATATATGTTTTTTTGCTTTTTTGTTCGCTCTTCCTAGCATTTTGAATAACGCTGCCTTATATATATTGTTTTTGGCTTTTCCTGGCATTCCGAATGGGGCGAATCTTCCGCCCCCTTATATATACATATAGGAACGCGGTCGCGGTGTTATGTCGATTGCCCCTTAAAAGCTAGTTAATTTCTATCACCAATAAGCAACATTTGGTTGAAATCTTATAGGTCTTTCTATATACGTTAAGCCAACGTAGCGATAGGTAGCATCGTAAGTACCGTGATAAGGCTCGTTGAGGCCTCTTTTAAGCTGAACCTAAGGTTTTATTAATTAATTAATTTATAACTAACCCAAATCTGAAAATCTCTCAAATATTGATTCGAAAAGAACATTCGTTGTATCGTAATCGACCCCACAACTTTAAATGTCAAAGTCGCCGGCCATTTATTTCACTTAATCCCTCTCGTAGGCACAACCTCCTATATGAAGTATTGGTTCCAGACCAAGGCTGTGAAAAAAAAATTGTTTAAGTAGAGAACTATTGTCAGGTTGTTTATATAACTAATGTGGCCCTGAATTCTCAGATATTTGTCACCACGTCTAGTCCAATTCTTGTAAATTTCGGAGGCACTATATTATCAAAGCTTCCGCTCAATCGCGTAAAGACATTCTTAAAGTAAAAAAATCGCAATCACTATTGAGGCATTGTAATTTATATAATGTAATATCGGGTTTTATACATTTGAGAGACACAATGTCTTCAAGCTGCTAGAATATTGATAAATTTCTGATAAATCTTGATAAAAGCTGAAACAAGTTTATTTCAAGGATCTTCAAATGTCTATGCCGAGCATCAGTAGCTAGAAGATTTTCCCACTTACCTATTTTGTTTCACTAGCCTTAAGATGACGTTTTACGGTTCGACGAATACCGTAATAAACTAACTCTGCCACCAAAAATGACATGCAGGCAAAGAAAGCTGTGCTGTCAGGTCATTATTGGGCTAATGCACTGCCAAATTGCAATTTAACAAAATTAGTTAATCTTCACAAGAAAAATTGCCGTTCTGCGACGAACGAGAATTTGTTGTGTTACTTTTTATTTCAAGTTCATCTATTATATACAAATAAGCGCAGACGGTGTTGCTTTTCTCAGTATTTCTGTTTTATATTGAAATTGATGTCGATAAGTACGTAATAAACGTGCGGGATTATTTTCTGGTGTTTATTTAGAGCGATTTGTCGCGTAGACGCCGAAGATGGCCGTATTTTACATGTATAGGTAGTAGTATAGTTATTATAAGGTGCTACATGGGTTTGATGATGTAGTATGCAGATTCGCATCTCACGCGTGGCTTTTTGGAAGCCACACATGATGATGTGCGAGGAGCCAACAAAGTGCTCTTTGATCCTTGTGCTGTGTACAATGCGTGTTTTATTCGCACGAATGGTTTAGCTGCATCCAACGCATCCGATGGCTTTGCCACTGTCACACGGCGATTTGCTTTTTTCGGCTCTCTTTCCTTCTTGCTAGACGCGAAAAGTTTGAAAGAAGCTGAACCTCGTTGCCTTCGATACGATACGGTATTGTGCATTAAAATGCTATAGTTACACATTTTAACACATTTAGATTTCCATGAAGTTTTGCAGTTTTATGCGTCAAACAACACATATATATCACGGTCTCCCCTTCTTTGCTATAACATTCAGCAAAACAACTGCCTAGGGCGCCGTTGAACATATGTTTAAATCTCTCGTCGTTCAGTTTTCTTGTCGTTATGTATAATACATCGTCTTGCCTGTCGTCCTTGAGTCTAAAACACAGTTGTAAATAATATCCCTACGATCGCATCATATTTAGAAGTAACCTGACGTATCCACGAATATTCTTTTTAAACCTTTCGAAGTCGCTCGTAGTAACCAATTAGCGCGCCTAGAAGCACTCTTTACAGCTTATACTTTTTGCAACTTATACCCGTTATATGCTCGGAATGTTTTAGATTGGGGCTCGTGATCACTCCATATGCCTCCATATTAGAGCCCTTTTTGTGCACTGGAGCTGCACGAACCCACAGCTGTTTTCCTAAAAATATGTCGGTACGTCTTCAGAGGTAGTGGCTATTTTAGCTTTTATTCGTAAAAAGGCTTTAGTAAATCGATGGGAAAAAATCGAGATCTTCAACAAGGTTGACGACTTTTTCGATCTCGATGGTCCATTTGTTACCCTCCATATTGTGGACACTCCATGTGTGACAACAATGTTTCAGTCGTAGAACATTTGATCAACTGAGACCCAGCTGCCGAACTAAGGTCAAGAAACATCTGTTGCTTAAATAACTTGTTAGCTCCAGACAATGCACGAAGACAGGAAAGGTCGTTCGAGTTCGAATCCTAGGGCTTAAAATCTCCGACTGCTGCAGATGTTCTATTTAAATACATAAGCGAATAACGTTCGTTGTACAGGGACATCATGGTGTCTCGGTTAACCATACACATAGCCGGCACATGAAGCTCAGCCACGATACGCTCAGAATAGACAGACACTGGCGAGACCAGTGTACTTGATGAGTGGTGAGCGCACACGAATAGCGCACACCTTATCTCGTTGATAAAGTTCTATCTCGACAGACAGTAGATACAGGAACTGCCCGAGAAGCTCAAATCGGCACCGCTTACACTTTCATTCATCTATTGAGCACAATAGCAGTTCATGTAAACAGTCAATATCATATTTGCGAATCGGACGAGTATTCCAGCAGAGTTCAATCGTGTTGTGGGTCAGACGTCATCGGCATGCTGTACAGCAAGACGGCCTTGCGCAGGCTGCCCTGCATTCCGGCCGACTCCCAGCTTTCTTGCCGAAAGGCCTTTTCGATTTTATCTAGACTGACTTTCAGGTCATTTTGGTCTTGTCGACCAAACTTCTGGACATTTATTTATTTGATTAACACCCGGGCTGGGTAAGTGTGACTAACCCCGATATGACTAGCGTTAAGTCTTTGAACGTGACAATCTATACCCGATTGTATATCGGTTAAAAACGGTTGGCTCAATTAAGCGTTAACGCTCATATGCGGCAAGCTGTGCGCTCGTGTGTTCGTATGCATTGCGATGCTGAAAATGCAGTATTCGAAAAGCGCTTCCGATTGCGTTGCTACCGTTTCTACCACTACTGCTGATGACCATACGCGCTTAATCTGTCTAGCAGAGAGGCGCAATACATTTAGAGGGAGGAGAACGAACTTGATTAAGTTCACTCGAGTTGATCAATGTGCGATTGCAGGTGTGAGGCAAACGTGGCCTACTGCCTGAAGAATTCACCCCTCGTCAAACTGATGATGGTCGCACTGAAGTCCTCTGGCTGTGAGGTTGACTTTGCGCGCCACATCAGTTGTGAGGTGTGCAGCCCTATCGTCAGTGGAGGCTACGACGCCGAAAGAAACCAGGTTCGTTTTGCTAGGTACTGTCTTTATTTAACATCAAATATGACAACATTTTGGTCTCTGCGAACGTTTTATGCACCGTTACAGGGGTCCAGTGTAGGGCAAACCAGACATCTCTGGAGGGTTCCCCGGAATTTAACTCATATTGATATTACGTTTTGTGATCATCCTCTCCTTATGTATAATTTACTTTTTCTACACACATGTACGTATATGTATATATTAGTCGAGCTACATGAATATTATGCAAAAAAATTAACGATCTGCTTTCCCTCAGTGGTACCATTTTGTTCGTCGTCGCTATTGCCTTTATTTTATCTTTTTGTGGATCTACTTGCCTTCATTTAATCTTTCTTACTGGCCATTCAATTCATTTTGTTCTAGTGCTATTCGTAAACCCTTCGTAAACGTGCACACGTTCGCAGGGACCCAATTGTCATGTTCCCACCGTCGGTGATCTAGTGCTATCATAACACAAAAATATTGTCAAACAAGCACCAAGCGGGGAGTATGCATGTATTTAAAGATACTCTATTTCTTGTTCATTATTTTTATTTGCCTTCGTTCTTTTCTGCTTGCAGGTTGTCGTCTGTGAGAATGTCGCCACGTCGGACGGTACAGTCCAGACGGCCCTGGCTCACGAATTCGTTCACATGTTCGATAAATGCCGAGCTAAAATGGACTTTAACAACGCCGAGCATGTCGCCTGTAGTGAGGTCGGTATATATATATATATATATATATCTGTTATTAGCTTGAAACGTTTATCTAAATACACGTGTCGCTATTTTATATCAGGGGCGCTGCACAGAGCGACAGCACAAACGACCGATGAGATATCTAGACTTTCTCTCAACAGTCTTTGTGGTTGCCAGCGATATGATTTATCATCTATTCTCAATAACATCGCTCAAAGGAAAATTTGGCATTTATTTATATATATATGGCACCACACGTATGTATATTAACGTATATATATATATATATATATATATATATATATATGCAGCAAATTTGGGCAGAATTTGCGCAGAATGCGCAGCCCCTTCAGCTAATCGAAAACGCTATAAAATCACGTTCGATTCACATTGAACCAACAAGCCTAATGCACCCTCAGTACACACCCTCAGCCGCTCACTGAACACCCAGATATTACAAAGAGCACTTCGGCTCACTCAGCCGACAGACAATATCAGGCTCACGGAAATAACTATACTGTAGACGATTTCATGCACATGGAAACTGTTACGCAAACCCACTGCGCACAAACCATGGTTTGATGAACAGTGCAAAGCCATAAAATTCTTCGCCTTCACTGTGGTGACCTCATACTACCTCCGAGGGAGACTACCTATGATTACCCAGCATTTAGTGAAGAAGCTCGCAAAAGTTATCAAATCCAAACAAAATGGTAAGCCTGCGGGCCCCGACCAAACTAAACTGTGTATGGACATATTAAAACTAATATAAAATATTCTGTGCCCATCATTAATAAAACTGTGCAACACGTGCTTACGTAGTGGTAAAATAAGCAAGAATGAAGACCAAGTTTCCTTCACCCAATTTACAAAAAGAAGGGTGAAGCAACCGACTCAACTAACTATCGCAAAATTGCAGTATTTGGCGTCGTTTATAAAGTTTTAACTTTACCTGTTGTAAAATGCTTATACCACGCCGTGGGCCCAGATTTACCATGCAAACAACGTGAATTCCTAAGAGGACAATCTACACCTGATGCTGTTGTTTTTTTGTCGCGTTTTACTGATTTAAAACTGCATTCGACTGCGTTGGGAAAGACAAACTTTTTGAAGTACTTAGATTCGACGAGTACGTAAATACTGTGAAGAGTGGAATATCGGGGGTTACCACATAAGCTGCTCGTTTATTGAAACATCGTCTCTACAGTCGAGTGTCAACGATATAGTGAGCCTACAAAATGATATATGAGCGATTACGGTTCTATACCAGTTAATGGACAATAAACTTGAAATATTTATATGTATATACATATAGCATTTATAATTATATTATAATATAATTATGTTCCATTACAGGTTAGGGCAGCGAATCTAATGCATTGCTCATTTACCAGCGCGTGGCTGAGCGGCGATGCATCACTGTTTAACTTTGAGAAAGCTCACGAAAAATGCGTTCGTACCAAGGCTGCCCGCTCAGTGGCGGCTATCAAACATATTTCGCGCAAAGAAGCTGATGCAATCGTTGACAAGTAAGAAAACCATTAGCAAAACAGTAATACCAATGACCATGCGGAAATATAGAAATTGAAATAATTTTTATTAAATAATCCGAAATCAGTTACGACAAATGCGCAATTGCGTTGTAGTTATAAAGACTCCTGTGTTCGCATAGAGTTCAGTTTTTGCGTCAGACCTTCTTGCGCAATCTTCTTTAGCGGTAGTATTTCTTATTGACCGTAGAACCAGATGGCAAAAATTCGTGGAAGATAATTCCCTCGTAGTCCAAAAAGCAATAAAAGACCTTGGTGTAGGATCTGAATTTTTTCATTGACATTCTATTTGCAAGCACCACTGGGAGGATTGAGGTTTGGTCTCGACATCTTAAACATATACCCATAACTTGTATCCTGTATTCACTTTTTGACGCAATCTGCTGCCGCCTGAAGGTTCAATTCTGTGCTGAAAATTTAACATTTTTGGAACGAACATCGTTGCCAGTTTTCTGGCACATAAAATATCGATCAGTACTGTTACAAATGACTTATAAAATATCTCCAAATTCTCAGCTCTCTCCCTGATAGTAATTCGGCGATTGTTGATAGGATATCACACACTTATTTAACGTTTTCTTCCGTTAGTGAGGTTGAAGTCTACCTCAAGCGGCGGCCATCTTTGGTCTGATCACGTTCGTCGCGAAATCGAATGTACCACGTATACACAGTGTTCCAGGACACTACTTAATCGCCATAAGCAACTTGTGACATTTACACCACTTTAGAACATATGATTTGGTTTTTAACACAGAACTTGATGCAGATTCGTTACTCAGCCATTTTAGGCTCCTTAAAAATCGCTGAACCTCGACATATATATATATATATACACGGCTGTTTGTATCTTCTTACATGCATACTCTCTACGACTTTCAGGGTATTTTCGGTCTGCTATAATGACCTCGAGCCATTAGGTCGACGCTTACGACGAAACATGGACGATATGCAAAGAGCCTATGAAGACAGACATCATGGCGGATATATTGATTAGATGCTGCAATATTAGTAGTAGCAGCCGATGTAGACCTAACATATTATTCCGGTAATACAATAAATAAAATGATTTTAGGAATGTGTTGTAATTAATGAAGTTTTTTCATTGTTTCCTTATTTTCTTGCTTTGTCTGGTTCTAGAGGCCACGCCAATTGGTAGGAAAAATACAACAAAATCTGTTAAGATGTATCGCGAATTTAAAACTACGCTCCACTGAAAAACTTCTGTGTGATGTTGGCGATTGTGTCATTACTAGTACATTGAATAGTCATTATTATTTATTATAATGTTCTGTTTTTACAATTGTGCCAGTTTTTATCTTGCTCTGCTCGCTTCCTATTTATTCCTGGCGTCTATGATAAAAGCCACGCCCCTCCCCCCTACAGACGGCCAAAGACACCGTCGTCTCAAAAACGTGGCCTCGCCCGTAACGTATTATGTACGTTTTCTAATATCCTTCAGAATTTTCGTCGTACCTGTGCTAAAGGGTCCGAATGTCTTCAAGAAAATAAGTACAAAAAAAATTTAAATATTAAAATAGGGTTTTCCGTGTGACAACATTATTATTAACAGCCAGGTAAAATCTCCACAAACGAAAAACAGGGCAACCTGAACAAACACTTGGTTTGTTCAAACAGAGTTTAATGCACGCCCGCCATGCAAATGCACATAAGTGTCTTTTCAGTGTATTTAACAGAATATACAAATGCGTGACTAAAAGTTACTAAAAATAAGGTATATTTTTTTTCAATTATGCCTTGCTTAATGCCATCAAGAGGAAGAGTAAGCCTATTTCGTAATGTTAATGTTATATGGATCCGTGTTTTCACAACAAACTTTGTATAATTTCCAGGCAGTGTATTAGACGCCTGAGGAGAGCTACTATGTGGTCTGCCGGTCAGCATTTAAGCCACATCACACACGTGTAGACGAAGTATTGCAAGCACTCTTGAGAGAGTGGTTTGCAGCTAACAAAGCATAGCTATCTAGTAGACTAAAGCACAACAAAACAGACAAGCAGTGGAGCTGTCGCTTTAGCGTCGTGTGTAGATCATACTTTGAGAACAATCAGGCTAGCAGTCAGACGGGCGCAGTACAATACAAATCTCAAGAAGTACCTCAACACAGTTTGCAGCTAGGGCTGATTCTTTCTGGCAGTCTGCTTCGAATAAAAAGACCGGCCACCCTAGATAGCCCTAGAAAGAAAAGAAAAAAAAGCGCGGCTAAAAAACAAGCTCACTACAGATCAAGTGCGCCGTGAAGCTATGTGGTAGCGAATGGTGACATTGTGCAGTTGGGATTTATGCTATAACTATGTAGGTACATATACATAATGTATTATACGGAAAATGAATATACATTTATTTTGGAAAAAAAAACTGTGGTACATAATCGAAATCGTCGTAGAATATTTCGATCATATTGCTGTAACGGAGACGTAACGATAACTTGCTGTTTGTATGAGATTCGGCGATCTGAGCGATATCTCTGCAAGACTTCCCTATGACAACCGAGGTTTCTAAACGCCGGCCTTGCAAAGTCGTAGGGCGCACACGAGGCTAGAAATGCATACGAACGACGAGAGAAACGCAAACGGTTCTTCAAAATCCAGAATCCTAGCGATCCAGATAGCTAATAGTTAGTAATTTAGGCTTTTCTGGGGCCTCTTCTCTACAGGGCTAAGTGGGCCTGTTGGCTTTTCTTCATCAGGCGACGCACGCTGTCACCAGTCCTATCTCAGAGGAATTGATCATTTTTCTTTTGCTTGACAGCCTAGTATAAAGTTGTCAACTTGTCCCAACTTAGTTGACAATGTCGGGATCCCGAAAGAAGGCTTTATTTTACGCAGTGGTACAACCTTTTGCTCTTGCCCCTGACAGGTGCGTGCAAAAACTGTACGCTCACACAATTATGTATGGATATATCGCATTCATTGTTTATATAGTAGTAGTAGTAGTAGTAGTTTTATTAACCAATGATTGGGCTTACGAATATACATCATAGACATCGCATTTCCAGAGTTGAGACAGCGGAATTGCTCTTTCACAACGTTGAAGGTGATATAGATCACACGGGCAGCCACAGAGTTTACATATACGCTCCGGCGAGATCTCATGAAACTTCTCGCGCGCACAGATCTTCAGATGGAAGCCGTGAACGGCAAATCTGGTGATTAGATGCCGGTTTTAGAGAGTTCTTCGAGAACACGTATTAGATTGGGAAAACAAAATGGCCGACATCGACCCGCTGTTTTATGAAACGAAAGCAATGACGTCCGATTTGTGGAGAGCCTGCAGTTATGAGAACCGGCATCTAATCATTGTTTATATATATTTTTTTATGAGATGCCAACAACTGACACGTATTGATATACGTCTATATGTATCTGTGTAGTATGCGTAATCACCTAGACGTGATCCTGGATAAGGCTCTCACAGGAAAACCTTATGTCCAACAACTTCTAAGAATAGATACCAATCTAAACAAGATTAAGAAGAGTTACTTCTAAGAAGTGATACCAATCTAAACAAGTGGAACCAGCAAAAGGAAGCAACCTAGACAAATATATGTAGATGTATTATGCAGAGATAATATAGTAAGGTACCTAAATAGTATTGTCTAGCATTTTGTTTGAATATTGCCAACAAGCAATTTGCGCGCACATCTGGAGGTGCGCCGTATTCCGATATGTGATCACCGAGGTTTAACATTGAGAAACAAGAAGCTGCTGACAAAATAAGAAGTTGTAATCTCCTTGTGTTCATGCTTGATGTCGAGTTGGAGGGATTGAGCAGAATGGGATGCATTCCAATTTAAATTCGTTTGATCTCAATAACGACACACATCTCTAATTGCAGAGGGTAGGGCAAAATCAACATTTCTACGTATTTAAAATAGAAGGTGGCTACTTATAACGACTCCCGTAGGTATCCCAATATCACTTGCAAGGCTCTCATTTGAAGGCGGTGTAACAAACATATATGACGCAAAAATCAATCCAATATCTCAACTGCACAAGTCAGATAACTGTGTACTAGGCGTAATGCATGGCTAACAAACTAGATCTTCACTGATCGACGGATGCACGCCACAAATTCTACCCTTGACAGTGGCTCTTTGGCTCCGCTCGCTCATGATTGAACAGGAACACACGCTGTGTTAAGTAGCCCTCAGCAAAGTAGCCCTGTATACAATATCAACATCGATTATAACGAGTTCACCACTGCAAGCAAAGCAGAGCGCATCATTTTCTTTTTTGATGTGCCAACCTACATCGATGCACACATTGGTAAGTTTTTTTTCTCAAGGAGGTTGTCGTCAGCTGAGAAGAGAACTGCCTCAGTTCGCTTCTTGGTTACAACATTAGGACCAGTCACCACTCGAACCGGTTCACCACCCGTACCGAACGCAATACAGCCAATTCTGTATGGAGATCGTTTAGAGTATCACCATTCCCTGTCCAGTTGAGTTGAGTATCTTTAAATAAAGCAGGTCGTCGAGCCCGGTGGCGTGGTGCATTCGCCTGCGCCTCTCGACCAGACGAAGAGACACATAGCAGGTGCGCGGGTTCAAGCCCCACCGTTGCACATTTGTATTTATGGGGGGCAGGTCCGTCTTTGAAGCAATGCCAAAAGCAGTTCCGGAGACGTTAAATCTTGGCTTTAGAGAAATAAAGCAGGCTTTTCCGCGCTAGCAGGCGTCACTATCTGCCTCAAAGCGTTCACGCCGCTAGTTTAACAAATGGCCAGTGTACCATCGTCAATTGCCCATCCATTGGCCTTGCTATACCGGCATTTTAAAAAAAGGAACGATACTAGTTACACTCAAACACGATAGTGTTTTTTAAGGTCTCAACTCGACGCTGGTAAGTTTTTTAGGGTAAGTTGTAATACCCATCAAAAACTCCTCTTGGTCTTTATAGTCCTGTATTTCCGGTATTACTATTTCTAGTAATACGTTCAGTACACGTTAGTTGGCCTGACCTCCCTTAGTTGCAGGGTCAAAAGCACCGTCTATGGCTCCCTCTTTCGTTCGACGACCTCTTTCCTGGTAAAAGTCCTGTCAGACAAAGCAGTACAACCGGCGTTCGAATGCGGTGCAAATACCACAGAAATCACCCGTGACCATTGAACATCTTCAACATGGTAGATCACATCTCCATGGGGCCTCTCGTATCCTACACACATATATAGGAGATCACGCATCCATTTCTCAGTTGCTTGGGCCGAATATGTTTCTCTGTTGTAAAGTTCCACGTTATCAGTCGAATAGGGACAAACGCTGTAATTGTCCTGTCTGGGGCAGCCCTCTCTTTCTCTCTCTCTGTCTCCCAGGCTGGCGACTTTGCCGTGCTCTTTCACCGGTATGATCAGGCTTTCGGAGAAAAGTTGACCATAATGGCACGCTCTACCTTTTTCATCGATCTCAGGTGCTTCTGTATCACGAGCGGGTGTGATTCCGCATCCTCGCAGAATTAAAATCCTTCACTCACTAGGTCCTTTTACTTATACGTGTTAGCCGTTTAGGTTCATTTTGTTTATTTTACTCAAACTGCGTATAAGATATACCACATACTTCTTGTCTAAGATTGTCCGTTCGTCCTTTATCCTACATACTTTTATCTTCGTTTCACTTCTGCTTAAAGAATTAGTGCAACTGGATGTATGCTCCAGTATTGCGCATTCCACTGCATGATACTTGGCACACCTCTGCAGGCAGAACCAGCAGGTGCACAACTCGTATTTCCCGTAAAAGACGGAGTTTGAAATCATACACTATATGCATGGTGTATACATGGCGACTGTCACATGTAGGACCAGACTAATGTGTAAGGCATTGAATACGTTCAAACCCCCGACCTGCACAATCTGCCCCGTTCGACTTAAGCTTCCCACTCCGAAATAAAGCAGTCGTTGGCTTTCGTACTGTACGCGACATCGTCAGCCTTAGGTGGATTCAGTAGCTGGTGGACAGCCTGACACGAGATACGCACTGCGGGTTCTTGCTCGCATCAACAAACGACGAGATTAATTCAGTCAATTCGAAAACATCTCTATTGGATCAGAGGGAGCGGGGGGCACGGGCCACATAATGGGTGTTGCGGAATTTCAATCGTAAACATTTTTGGCATATATATATATATATATATATATATATATATATATATATATATATATATATGTACATTACCGTTCCAGAACCCAAATCATTTACCTGGTTTGTCCAAAGTCTGTCCACTCCCCCACGTACTCTACATGCGCGTTCGCGATATTTCCGTTGTCCGCCAGTACTTAATGAGGCCGTTTCTCCTCGGTAATTGGACAGTCAGACGCTATGGTACAGACCTGCATCAATATCTTCGTCAAGTCGCAGTCGCTGATCCATTGCGGATGTCCTGGCAAACGTTTATATTTTATAACTCTTAGTAGGAAGAGTCACGAAACCTTTTGTGACGGTTTACAACGCAAGCTGATTACTTGAAGAAACTTGCGCACATGCCAGCCTTTTCCAGCAGTGCGTATTATATTGTAACGAAGTTCATTCACTACAGTGTAGCTGAACAGAACTGCCAGTCACTGGACCGCCAATGACCAATGACGTCAATACACCAATCAACACCCAACCCGATGTGCCGACCACAACGACCTACGCCGCTGATAACCGATGAAGTCAGTAAGCACCAATCAAGCACCCAGTCCAACGTGCACCGTCCCACGACCAAAGACACCGACCGCTAAGCTGCGTGCTGGTGATAATAGGGCACGTGCACCACCGCCGACCGGCGGCACGTGCACCACCAGCGACGTCGAAGATTCGAGCCGCCATCGTTGTAACTGTTATTACTATACGAACGCGGCGGCGATCTCTTGAGCAAATAAGTCGCCCGGGAGAAGGATCACCATGACTTGGCATTCTTCGTCCGGGAAATCTACCAGCAAGACCGTACGCTGTGTGGTGTCGTCGTCACTCATCGTCCCGAGAGTCTTTTGCGTTGTAGTAACCGCCTTTTGACTGAGCTTACTTATTCCCCACTTAAATTAGCGTAACCTACAACATCGTTACAATATTACTGGTTCAACCAGGTGATGATCATATGAACCGAACACTTCGAAATCGCACTGTATGATCAAGGATGCTATGAACTTACTACGCAGCAGTTTACATGCAAGTCTGATTGTTTCAGGATAAACGAGATACGCAAGATAAGATTGAAAACAGCAGCGGCAGATCTGAAGACAAGACTTGGGTAATGTGATGGAGGACTCTTAAGGTTGCTGCTGGGATTGGGAAAAGCAAATTTTCTATGACACGCAGAACCGTGCAAGATGGCTTGGTGGCAAAGCATTTGCCGTACGTATATTCGGGAGGCCTGAGTTGCAGATCCAGACCGGCCACTCGCAAGTTGGTTTTGATGGTTTCCAATTTAGAGAAGGTGAATGCCGGAGTGGACTAAATATCGGTCATGACATGAAAAAATGCCCGTACACGTTCCGCATTAGCTTTACGGAACAACTAAAATAAAAGTGACAACGGGAAATGAAGTAGAAGAAGCCTGCTGTTTGCATGAATTCGCGTAAGCGACTCGAGTTTGAAGCAGCTCGCTATGCAAACGACAATGTTCTCGGGCCTACGAAATTGGTGATTGACTCCTATTGGTGATTGAAGTAAATTCGTCATTATATCAGTAGTATACATTCGACCATTGATTGAATCGTGATAGATTTTGGGCGCGTGTCAAAAACACATTAGACGACCACTAGCTGCTTGGAGTTTCATACTCCAATTTGGAAGAAAATAATAATCATAATCCAACATAGCATTTGTATGCCTAAATTTACTGTACATATTTATATATATATATATATATATATATATATATACAATATATAAGTGCAATCGTGTTGGAAGCTGAAAGCTGCTTCGAAAGCCGGCACAGACTAAGCGTTTAGGGAGGGATTTGATATTTGACATTTCAATCGACATTTTCCGCCACGAGTGGCACAGCAACACGAATTATGTTGGTGGTTGTGAAGTCACTGGCGACCAACTAAGTGTCTGCTTGCCTCTCGATTCTCTGGCCTCAAGAACACATTTACATCATAATTCCGTTCCTATCACAACGATGGGAATACTCAACTGAGGCGCTGTTCGAGCAGCGATGCGCCGACTCCACGCGGCCATAGAGCCACCGCTGTCGCCGCTGCTGCGCCGGCCAGCGTTAGAACACACCGTTTTCTCTTTTCGGGCATTTTTCGTGAACTGAGATCCGCCGCACGCAAATTGCGTGTTATAGAACTGCTAAGCTACCGCGGGCGGTTGCCGCACGGGCACCAGTATCCAAGATGTTGCACGCTCTAGTGTGTAACTTTGACAGAAAGTCGGCCCGGTTCCCAACGGGCGGCGCTCTCTCGCCGGTTGAGTATATATACCCGTCTGGGTGCAGTTACGAGTGTATCTTCGGATACACATACTAAAATTGGAACGATACAGAGAAGATTAGCATGGCCCCTGCGCAAGGATGACACGCAAAATCGTGAAGCGTTCCACATTTTTTTTGTTCGATCATCGGTCCGTTTGATTGCTTGAATTCCGTGATAGAAATAGGGATGTGATCCATCCAATGATTTCCTTTCTCATACCCTTGTTGATAGCTCAGGCGTGATTCAAAGTTTATGTACTATATTAATGTGACCCATGAAAATGCAATTAAACCCGCAATATATATATATATTTTTTTTCTATATATATATTTCTTGGGACCCAATTGTCATGTTCCCACTGTCGGTGATTAATTACAACAAATACATGATGTTATATATACATATAAAAAAAAATATATATATATATTATATTATTTATAAATATTATATATATATATATATATATTATATTATTTATAAATATTATATGTATATATACTATTTATAAATATTATTTTATAAATTTTATAAATATTATTATTTTCATACAGGGTGTAACAAAAATGTTTGATAATCGATATAAGGAATTGTAGAGCTCGCTAAAGCAAATATATTGTCCAATAGAACATGGTCTCTGAGAAGTATTGTTTCGGAGTAAGAGTGAAATTACTACATTTTATGACACTAGTGTTTTTTGGCCGACATAGGAGCATAAAATGTGCTGTTGCGAGACAACGAGTCCTCCTAGACCAAAAGCACACCATCGTGTTCGTGAGAAAATTCTGCTTCCCCCGAACAACGTATAATGCTGGTCAGAAGATGCCACATGGTCGCTTAGAAGAGAATTCGCGAAAAATGAAGTTCTTTATTAGCTTTCGCGCCAACAAATCATTACTCTACGACCACTCACAGTGGGCAAAACTAACACATTTCAGTCAGGCCACTCAAAACGCACATTTCATGACGATAATTTTGGTACCAAACGTATGGCAATGCGAGCTTCGGTTGCGGAGCCATTAAGATTTTTTGGAGGGCATGTTGAGATTGAGTGCATGCATAAATGACTTTGTCCCAGAATGATTGAAAGAGTGATATATGGAATTGTGAAGCTCGTTAAAGCAAATATTTTTTTCCAATTGAACATGGTCTCTGAAGAGTCTTCTTTCGGAGTGAGAGTGATATTACTACAATTTGTGTCACTGGTGTTTTTGTCCGACAAAGGAGCATAAAATGTGCTGTTGCGAGACAACCAGTCTTCCTACACAGGCACACCGTCGTATTCGTGAGAAAATTATGTTTCTTCTGAAGAACATATAATATCGCCCAGATGATGCGATGCGGTCGTTTAGATAATCATCCGCGATAAATTAAAAAACAGCGCTCAAAACTAACACAGTCAGGCAAATGCACATCTTATGCCGATCATTTTGATACCAAACCAGGGCAATGAGAGCCGTGATAGCGGAGTAATCGAGATTGAGTGCATGCATAAATGATCTACTCCATCAGATAAAGCACTCTCGGTCATTTATGCCTGCACTCAATCTCGACATGCTCTCCGCGAGAAAGCGACCGTGTCGCATCTTCTGACCGGCCTTAAATGTTCTTCTGAAGAAGCATCATTTTCTCACGAACACGACGGTGTGCTGTATGTGAGGAATGGTTGTCTCGAAACAGCACATTTTATGCTCCTATGTCGGGCAAAAACACCAGTGTCACGAATTGTAGTAATTTCACTCTCACTTCGAAACAAGACTTCTCAGAGACCATATTTCATTGAAAAACATAATTGCTTTAACGAGCTCTACAGTTCCATGTACGATTATAAAAAAAAATGTATATATATATATATATATATAGGGGCATAACAAAAATATTTGAAACTTAAAACAATATATATATATATATATATATATACATATATATATATATATATACATATATATATATATATATATATATATATATATATATATATATATATATATATCTATATAATATATATATATATATATATATATATATATATATATATATTTATGTATCTTTAAAAAATTTGTTTAATCTTTCAATGTATTTTATTACCTGTTAAATAACCCCCTCTCGCTGCAGTGTTTCTATGCTACGTTATTTCCAGCTTTTCATTTTTTTTTATTTGCTCTTTCGAATCTTTCTTTATCTCCTATACAGGCTCCGAAAGCTCGTTGTTCCTTGAATTTGTTTATCATAGAAACAGTAAAAGGTCGCAAGGAGCCAGGAGAATATGGAAGTTGCGGAAACATAGAAATCAAGTTTTTCTTTAAACGAAATCACGTTGCGATGTGTGCGTCGGTCTGTGGTCGTAATGGAGGATTCAAAAGTTTTTTTGCGCCATTTTAGGGCAATCACCTTTTAGATTGTTGTTTGCCCAACGATCTTGACCTTGAAGCGCAAAAGTTCAAGCCTTTTGCACCGGACGCACCGGCGCGCAATCCTTTTAAAATTTCGCGTTAGTATTTCTTATTGACCGTGAAACCAGGGGGCAAAACTTCGATTCAATTATAAACATATACTCATGACTCGTCTCCTTTAATCACTCTCTGAAGCAATATAGGATCTTCTGCTCTCGCCTGAGGGTTCCATTTGGACATTTGCCGACTGGCGTTAATTTGCTGAAAAATTAGCAATTCTGAGACGAATTTCTCTGCCAGTTTTCTGACACATAAAATATCGGCCAACGGATATCGGACTTTTATAACTGATCCTTTTCTTCTATTTTCCACCATTTTAGAATATACCATGTATGCAGATTTGTTGCTTCACCATTTACGGCTCCTTAAAAAATCGTCGATCCTCGTTTTCTTCGCTTCTTTGAACTAATCTCATGGCATGCGAGCAGCTGATGAATGGCCATTCTAGGTTGAACAAACCAACCCAACTACCTTGATTGTATCGGTTTAGTTTTTAACTTTAAACTGACTGAAACTTTTCGATGCGCCCTCTAAGAGTACGCTGGAGAGTAGAGCCTAGCATGCTACGTTTTTTGCAGAGAGCATGTCTCGCATAAAGTCCGTTGTTGTCCCTTGCATGGGGCTCACCGTGGTAGCTCGTTTGTGTTGGTAAGGCCAGACTTGCCAGGGCAATGCGTACCAGAACCAGTTGCTTGGCCTCAGGGCTGAGGTCGCGGCTTAAGAACGCACTGACATCCATCAGTAAGTGAGTCCGTGAACCCACGCACGCTAGATTATTTGCAGGCTTGCAAAGACGAGATTGTAAACACGGTCGAGGCTTTTATCGTCTTGATAGCAGCCTCCCCCAGACGACTGCGTATTGGTATACGCAGTCGTCTAGTGGTGAAATATCTAATATTTGGCGGGCTACAGGTATAACTCATTTAAGGTGTGCTATTCGCATCACTCTCTGGCCAACCCTATCCAACAAAACCGACGCAAAGTTTATTTTACTGTGTTTTGCAAACTTGTGTCTTGACATCCACCAAAAAACATACATACATAATACACACGAGACATACACAGGAAATATATATATATATATATATATATATATATATATATATATATATATATTTATGCAGTTGGAGGGCCGATTTACTACCAAATATCAAGTTGTAAACTATAGCAGTAATACAATCGTCGTAGCTATGACTTATCTCATATAGCTTAACTTAGCTCAATAGCTTAACTCCACGTGACTCCATAGAAGCTCACCACTCTGAGGGGCCTGTAATGATGTTATTAGTAAGAACTTACCGTTATTTTGAGCTGATATATTTAGATACTAACAAATTACGACCTAGCGGTTTGGCGAATTTAGCTTACTCTTGATACGCTTCTCCATCGCTCCGGAATAATACCATTTCGGATCGATCGCCACGAACTTGACCTGTCTAGAGAGAACAAGTAATCAGGCTCATACAAAAATGTTGTTTCACGTAAATGACACGTTCGGGATCTCACGGCCGGGTCAGCAGCCATTGAGAGAGGTTTGCCAAGGATCAAACAAAGCTGACCGAACCATGTATACGCAGCTACCGAAAGGGAAATGGTAACGTTAGTATCGACAGGTGAGCGTGTTTTCCAGCAGGTGCAATATGAAATTATGTAAAACCTGGAACTTGGCAAATATAAAACAAGGCCCGCAACGTAATCAAGTAAATATTTCACTGATGGCCTCGCTATGTCATTCGCTGTTGGGTGCAAACTGCATTGCATCACTTTTACTCTTAAGCATATTTTTCGAAAATCGTGTGTAGACGTGTGATATGCAAACTAGTTTTTCATCTGAAATGCAAATTCCCACTTATTTTAGCCGTGAATGGCCATAAGAAACCACCTCGTTAAATAATAACCACGACACAGCTTTAGTTGTAACTCCGACTACGTTTTATTTCGGTTGAGAAAGTACACCACCATTATTAAAACATTTGGAGCTAAAATGATAGACGAAGAATATCTGTCGTTACAATCACTTTTGTATATATAGTCTGACATATATACTCACCGATTGACTTCTACTGTCCCATATAATTGCAATAATGCTTGTTATTGCGAGATTTTTGCGAATAACATCCTCCGCATCCGAGAATGTATTATCGCTTTTTATTGAATAAGCCTCAAACGGGCTCTTCCGGTTACTAACATCTGAATGCCTATATAAAACATGCGAAGAGAAGGACACATATACATGTACATTGAGCCATAGCAGTTGTCCAATTTATTAGTAAAACAGTAATCTATTTACACGGGATTTAAAAGTCGAGCACTGACTGAGTCGATATAGGAGAGGCGGTTGGAAACTGGTCAATTTGCTCTTCAACGAATGGTTGCTTGATGCAAACATCAATCGAGTATGCCCTCCCTTATCGAGTGCTTCAGGTAGAACGAATATGACCAATCTCTGTAGAATCATTTGTTCATAAAGATTATGTCTGTTTCGCCTCCGTGGTGCAGTTTCTTTACAGTCATACTAACAGCCGATTCTCGCCACCTCTCACAGTTTCCTTTATCTATCTCTAATAACCTTTGCTCAGTACTCCTCCTCTGTCGTGGCCTCCTTCGATATTTCTACAAAGGTTTCAGATGTGTACTAACTGGGGATAATTTGTTCCACATCGAATTAATACAATTTTAAAACATATATGTCTATATGCCGCTTTTATTCACAATCGACTTACTTACCTTAATATATAGACCTGCACGTCACATACATAAATGTATATCTATATATATATATATAGACCCCACCCTATCCCCATAGGCTGTTCAAAATAAAGGGGCGCTCACGTATTTGTATTGGAGTTAGACAATAACTCCTTCCTCTAGCTACTAATGACCGAACTGCCGGACGCTGTCATACATTAATTAGTCTGCACCCCAACAATCTACAACGCAGATCGCCCCGTTTCTGGGTTTTCTGTGTCTGATTCGATACCTCATTAGCGGATGCTGTCGTGCTCCGTGGAATTATGTTGGTGTGTGTCTCTATTTTTCTTATATATGTACACCTAATCTAGCCTCTTCGCGTGTCATCCAGAGAGCCAAACCACTGTTTGATTTTAGCGTAGAATGTGCTCAACAACGCAATCCAAGCAGCGAGCACATCACGCAGGTCAAAATCCAACCCTAAAGCATCCATTGCCTACGCCCACATGACACATTTTTATTCCTTGCCTACTCGCGCACGTTGCATTCACCTCATTTCCGATTTACGTACGTCTATTCACGTCCGATGACAGGAAATCCCTTTAAAAATACTTATCGTCACCATTATCATTCACTGATTACACACCATAAACATGCTATGAACGATGACTTTAACTGGAGGAACCGCATATCCTTATTCAAAGATCCGACCGGCCCGCGAATGGCTCCGAGCGGTAAACGGCAAAAAGTCCCCTCGTGTCACAGTCATTTTAACGGCGATTTCCAACCAAAGCATGTATGAATCGCAAATACCGCTTTGTTCACGATTTTTCCTGTGTGCTAACGTGTGTCGTGATTGCGTCGCCATCATCGAAAACGGACATCGCATACCATATAACAACTGAGGCTGTGTCCATCCACGAAGAAGCGGACATTTACATTTTCCGGAGGTCCAGCACAAATACCTGCAAACATGATCAATAACACATTGTATTAACTCATTTCGCAATCCATATAGACAGACCAATATTACCGGAATATATGTACATAAATATACGTCTTCTATATGCACTCGACATCAATTCTTAAAGGCATATTCCAGTGCTATGTACTACACCATGCGCGTTATTCTTAGTCTAACATTCACCGCACAGCCGCAATACACTTGGAGCACATAAGCTACATTTAGCATCAATCCGCTATCCAAATATAGCGATCATAGAATATGTTGAATAGAATAGTTTATACCTCGACGCAATTTCCACCATTTCTACACCTTCTTTAGGGCGGTGGCCCCCTGCATAGAGCACACCTTCAAAACGCGTTTTTCGATTTTTTCCAGCTCGACCTCTATGGCTTCAAGGATTCCGATTTGCTTAAATCGAGCATGTCCCACTCAAGATTATTTTATGTTCGGAAAAGGGAAAAAAATCCACGTCAGGTAAAAAGCTGCGTGCATTCACCAGCTTGACTCCAGACGCGGCGACAAAACGCCTCCGTGTTTTCAGCCCTGGCGGCTGGCACGTTGTCGTGGGGAAGAACCATTGCCTAACAGATGCGCTCGAGCTATCTTTCTGGCAAGCGCAGTGAGGCCATTTGGTAGGCGTTCTGTAGTAGAGCGATCGCTCGTCACTGCACAGTATCGTTTTCTTCTAGTTTGACCATCGCTGTAAAATAAAATTGCGATAATTTCCCTGCCAGTCGACCTTTGGCGCTTTGCTTTTATGGATGGAGGCGCTTCAGCGCCTGACTTCTGCGAGTTCTGGTACTTGAGTATAGGGTCATAAAAATGTACCCAAGTCTCATCACCTGTGGCGTTTCTCGAGAACGAAGAAAACCGACCCTTGTTGAATTTGTTAAAAATCTCAACTCAGAAGTACCCGCGTTTCTTTTTGGTCTTACAAATCACGAGGTGGCCATAGGCGAGTCGGAGGTGGTCGTGGCGGGTATTATAGAGGAACTTGGCTCTATAATACCCGCCACGACCAAACCTTGTCCTGTCAAAGGAGACTTTAGGTTTGGACCAAACTTGGTCCAAACCTAAAGTCTCCTTTGACAACGTATACGTTAGGGTAGAGCTTTCGTCAATCGCAATCTTCAAATAGTCACAGTTTCGTCGTCCGCTGATGTTTTTAGACACAGTCTGACATGGTTAATCGTAAAGATTCAAATGGGAATGCTCTTTACTATCCAGAACTCTCCCCAAATACGGAGCGTCATGCACAATGGTCGATCGAAGCTTTCCGAAATACACACGTAAAGCTTGATGGATGAAGTTTTACGCAAAAATCATTACGGAGGCTTTTTTTTATGCAGCTGTTGTGACACCGACATGCTTGTGCTCACCATTTTCTCACGCCTGTTTCTGTGGGAGAGTAGACTTGAATGTTTCACCCAAATATCAACAAAAGTCCACCAGCGGATTCAATTCTTAGCCTCTCGACCTCCATTAAATGGTAAGTTTCAAACCGTTTATATATATATATATATATATATATATCGGAAAGTTAAGACAGAGAGGACTAGTTTATATATATGTATATATTAGTCATCTCGCCTTGAACTTAAAAAAAACTCGGTGCTGTTGATCAGTTTAGGGAATGTGGAGTGCAGGTAGCAAATCTGTACTTACTGATCCGTCGGATGCCGAAGCGCCAACCTTGTCACCTTTGGCATTCCAGCACACCTCGAAGATGCCGCCGGTGCCTTTGTACGAATGCATGAGCTGGCCAGTCGCCGTACTCCAGATGTGCACACACTTGTCGAACGAGCCGCTGGCAAGATAGCGGCCGTCGGGCGAGAATGCCACCGAATAGACTGGTTCCGAGTGCTTCGTCAGAGTGTACAGACACGCACCCATCTCCACCTCCCATAGCCGCACCTGTCCAGCGGTGGAAAAAAGCCGTTAGCAAACGCAATCAATCCAGCCAACGTTCAGCACACAACGAAACGCGAAATCACATTTCGCGATCGAACCATCATCACGTCCTCATAATTCCCAATCCTACTTGATTGTATACTTGCACGCATGTTTGATGTCGAGTTTACTACATAATACGTTCCAGTTTAAATACGAAACTCTACTGGGTTAAGGACATTTTTTGGGCCGTCGTGGGTAGGAGACCGGATTGCGCTGTTTCGTTACGTCTACTAGTCGCTTCCATTAGTTTGTTTAGCTTATTTAACTAACACTTAACCAAGCCGACACACAGACAGCTGGGGCGACCTACCGTCGAATCGAACGATGCCGACGCGAGCACCAAATTCATGTTGGGGTTGGCCGTTTGCGGTCCTGTCGGGCTCCACTTGATCGTGTAGATCTCCTTGTGGTGCGCCTGGAGGTCGTGCACGAGCCCGCCGTGGGGCGCGTCTTTCGGCGACCAGATCTTCAGCGTCATGTCGTCGGAACACGAGGCGAGAAGCACGCCCTGCGGGTCCCACTTGATGGCGTTCACCTCGTTCGTGTGGCCGGTGAACGTCTTGATGGGCTTGTCGACGCCCAGCTTGCACACGTGAATGCACTGGTCCGTCGAGCAGGACGCGAAGCTGATGTTGCTCTGCCAGTCGACGTCGAGCGCCGGCGCCGTGTGGAAGGCGAACTGCTGCGTGCAGCTGCCGGTCGACGCGTCCCAGATGATCGTCGTCTTGTCGACGCCCGCCGACAGAATGTAGTTGCCCTTCTTGTTCCACTTGAGCGCAAAGATCGGGCCCTTGTGCTGGCCGAGCGTGCTCGCCAGCCGGCCCTCGGTCGTCCAGATTCGCGCAAAGCCGTCGTACGAGCCGGTGGCCAGCAGCGTGCCCTCCGAGTTCCAGTCGAGCGACGTGACGTCCTTGTTGCTTGGCACCTCGGTGCCGCCCCGCTGAATACAGTGACGCAGCACCAGCTGCTGGTTGCCGCCGCCTCCGCCGCCACCTCCTCCCGTCGAACCCTCGTTCAGGTTCCAAATGCGGGCCGTCGAGTCGCCGCTGCCCGACGCCAACAGGTCGGACGTCGGATTCCAGGCGCAGATGAACACCTCGCTCTCGTGGCCCTTGAGTATTGTCGCCCGAGACGGCGGTATGTTGATCGAGCCGATACCGAGCAGACCACTGCCAGCGCCCATACCTCCTCCTCCTCCTCCTCCCCCACCTCCGGCACCCGGTCCTGGCCGATTGCCGGACGCCGCCGGCTCGGCCGAGCCTCCGCATATTGCTCCAAGCCCGCCGCCGCCACCACCTCCGCCGGCCGCTGGAGGCGTGGGGTTTCGCACGCTATTAGCTGCGCTGCCTGCCGACGCGTTCGCCTGACTCATGCCGCTTCCGTTGCCGCCGCCGTCGTCGTTGTTATTGTTGTTATTGTTGCCGTTGTTGTTATTGCTGCTGCTGTTGTTGTTGTTGCTGTTGGCCGCAGTCGTCCGCGGCGAGGTGTCCATCGGTGTGGCCACCGTTGACGTGACAGCTGTCGTTGTAGAAGCTTCGGTGGCGTGGTTGGCTGGAATTATTCGACGACAGCAACAACAACAACAGCAATAAACATCAACGACGCAACAACAACAGCAATAAACATCAACGACGCAAAAACTATATGCATATATATCACGCTGCTTATTCTCGCTCTCAGACCGAAGCCGCGAGAAAATTCTTTGCGGAAATTTCAGGCCTAAATTTCGAGCGAGCCAATTTCAATCCAAGAAATGAGATTCGCGGCCGAGCGCATACGGTCCAGGAAAGCACCAGGCCAAGATGCTGTTCCCCGCAAGCGGTACGCGAACCCTTACAGAACCACCCCAAGGTATATAATGGCATGATGAGTAAAATGCTCGCCAACGGAGACGATTCTAGACCTTGGAAAACGGGTCACGCCTGACCCTTATACCGAAACCCGACAGACCGCGAGAAAACCCCTCGGCATATCGTCCTAAGAGTATGCTCTCCTGACTGTCCAAAGCAGCTGAAAGCACAGTATATGTATCTTATCGTTCAGTTTATCCACCATATCATTCAAGTAGTTAGCAAGTAATTTGCATGCCTTATAATTCACTGTTACAACTAAGCAGGTATGTATATATACATACGACCTATATAAATACAGATAAAACGGAGCCAGATTTTGGCAGACGGGCAGATGAGTCGGAGCTACTATTTTTAGGAACTTATTGTTGCCGAAGAAGAAGAAGAAGAACAAGAACGAACGATCAACACAGGTCGATCAACACAGGACGTTGTTTCGAAGACTTGCAGACGCCCCTACCTTTAACGTCGCCATTCGTGGCACTGGCCGAGTTGGGCGGCGCTCCGTTGTTGTTGCCGTTGTGGGGCGCGTTGCTTGTGGCGTTGCTGTTACCCCCGCTGCCGCCGCCGCCCCCACCGCCACCGGTTGCAGTGGCTGCGGCGGCCGCAGCGGCAGCAGCTGCCGCCGCCTGGGTGGTGTTCGCCGCCTGCTCCTGCTTGGCCTTCTGGTGGGCGGCCTGCTGCCTAGCGGCGACGACGTCCGGCATGACGGCGTCGATCAGCGACAGCGACTCAATCATCCGCTCGGAGCCGTCCTCGCCGATCGAGATCTCCGCCTCGGTGTACTGCAGACCCTTCTGGATGATCGAGAGCAGCGCCGCGGGCGGCACCAGTGCGCCATTGATGTTCGACTGAGAGATGTGCGACTCGATACCTGCCGGCGCCGCCAGAGCATGACAGAACATTGTATATATATAAGTAATATATGTATATATATATAAATATTTATATATATATATATATATATATATATATATATATATATATATATTTATATATATATATAAATATATAGGATGGGTTTTTTGACCCGTGCTATTCACCCGCGTCGGATCAGATCACAGCCAGCCGCAAAAATTGCACACAGGCACTAACATAGGAATCGATGCCTCAATTAATCAATTTAATCTCTTCACTTATTTACACGTATATATATATGTATATATATATTTACATATATTGATAAATGTATTATTTTATTAATTATCGCTTGCCCATGAACTCCGCCAGATAAGCGTACCCAAAATAACACTGATAAATATATTTTTTTAAGGAAAGAAATATTTTCGATAGTATGCCCAAATGAGATCTATTGATAACAAGCCATTAACAATCACAAGGCTCGTCTGTGATACAAGTAAAGAGAATTGCATTGATATTATGGAATCCATCGCAGCTAAACGCAACCAATCAACAAAATAAACTATCTCGGTACGATCGCAAGTAGGCAACTTACATGCATGATAACAAATAATAATAATAATAATAATAATAACTGCTATAATAGCACACAAGTAAGCGGACGTCGAACAAAACAGTTCAAAAGTATGCCACTTCAGCCAGTCGCACCAAACTGCTTTTTACGCCGTGGAGGCATGATGTAGGCCCATTAGAAAAAAAAATGAAGTGTTCGTCCAAAATGGTGTTACCCAAATTCACATAACAATAATGTGTGTCAAAATCTCCACTTCGACACGGTCATGGTGGTGGCAAAAGGCGGATAATGGAGTAGTAATACATATAAATAAACTATATATATATATATATATATATATATATAAATAAGACAGTGACCGTGTTTTTATGTATAATATTTGACTATATACCTAACAAAGGTGATTAATAAATGAATGAATATATAAGGCAGAAATTCGGTGACCGACCTGCCTGGCCTGGAATGAAGACTCACCAAACGTGTATGCCGAGTGGAAAAAGCCTGATTCCTGCAGATAGCGGTAGACGAGAAAGTTGACTTCATCGCTGGAGAAACTCATCGTCGCCGCTGTATTCCTGGTCGGTCGCCGATTCCCGGCAAACCGGCTCTGTTTACTTATGTTGTTGTTGTTGTAGTTGCTGTTTTTAGGCTGCTGCTGCTGCTGCTGCTGATGTTGCAGCAATCTTTACCGCAGGAATCAGGAACAGCAATGACACCGACGGAGAGAACACGCCGTTTCTCTGGAACCTCTTCGTTGTGGTTGTCAAAGCTTTCCAGCACTCCACATGACGAATAGTAACCACCACAACCACCGTCACACAGTGTACTTTGTTATCAACTGAGCGTAGAGAGCTTGTTCTTCATCGTGTTGATTGCTTCGGCAAACTACTCAAAGAAGAAGAAAGCTGACTGATTGGCACCGTCCGTCTCCCCCGGGATAATCGATGCAGGAGAACGATTCTGCAGCTGCCGTTTGAGCACCAGCTTTAAGCGTCTAGATGAGCTAGACTTTGCTTCGTGAAATCGTCATCATCCCAATCATTCGATATATATAGTAATCACAATGATGATTATTATTATTTTTTTGTTCAATAATTATTGTAGTCTCGTGGAAGTGGTCATGTCGACGGGCGTGACAACACGAATAAGCAACGGTGCAACAAACAAATGGGCCAGCCAGTAAAAATAAATCCTGTGATAGTGTTGTTATCTTCGTTGTGGTTGTTTCTTTCTTGTTGTTGTTGTTGTTGTTGCTGTTGGTGGTGCGGCTATTGTTGTTATTATTGGTCGTCTTGTTGTTGTTGTCGTTGTCGTCGCCGCGGTATTAATGTTGTTGTTGTTGTTGTTGTTGTCGTCGCCGCGGTATTAATGTTGTTGTTGTTGTCGCCGCCGCGGCATTGTTGTTGTTGTTGTTGTTGTTGAACCGGCTTCGATCATTACTCGCATCCGCACAAACAAGGTTTAGAGACAAACCACTGGCAAAATCGGCGGTACCAAATCAAGTCGAAGATGTAATGTTGTCGTCGTCTGCAACACGTCTGTCGCTGCCGTCAACGTCAATAACAGCAACCAGGCACCGCGGAATGCCTCTCTTGTTGCTCGCCGACTTCTTGTTTTTCTCCTTCTCCTTTTCCTTTTTCCTCGCTACACTTTACACTTGACTACACTGATAGCACAACACAACAACAACAAAGACGGAAGCATTCGAGACGAAACTCTATGTATTCATACACATCATGTCGACATGTATCTACGTACGCAACATATATGTATAGATCTATGTATGTATGTATGTACAGATACAGATATGCGTATAATACTAATCTATACGCTATATATAATATATATATATATATATATATACATATATATATATAATATATATATGTATAATATAAATATATATATATATATATATAATAACCAGTCAACCTGTCCGGGGTCAGTCACACCGCTGAGTTCAGACTGGCAGCAACAGTAGCCTCAGCAGCAGCCGCAGTACTGCACAAACGCAGAAAAGTGTTGGCTCTTCCGAAACTACGTTCCAATGACGGCCACTCACTCCACTCACCATTGTGTCACTCACCCAACGTAGTTACACTGCCACTGGCTGGAAAAAGCTCGATTCAAATCCCGCCATGTCGTTCGTAAGAAAGGCAACGAGTCCGCCACCGAGCGACCGATATCCATCCGATCGACAACTCGACACTCCGTCACACTGGCTGAAACGACGATAGAGAAACGTGCGATAGATTAGAATTTAAAAAAACGACAACAACAACGTCAACGACAACGACGACGACGAAAGCAACAACAACAACACCCGACCCGTGATGACTATAGATGATGAGAACGAGAATTGTTGTTGTTGTTGATGTTATTGTCGTTGTTGTTGTTGCTGCTGTTATTGTCGTTGTTGTTGTTGTTGTTGTTGTTGTTGTTATTATTGTCGTTGTCGTCGACGAGGACGTTGTTCAGCAGCCCAGCAGGAGGGTAGTTGTTGTTGTTGTTGTTATTGTTGTTGCTGTTGTTGAATCTGTAAAGCCACAACCAGTGTGTGTGCGTCCACTCACTGTGCTTTCGTGTACGTATTTGTATGCGTATTGCGTTATCCAATTTCGATTGATTGAAGCGGTGACGGCCACCACCATAAATAAGCACACACACACACACCTTCGAGGCGTGCACTCGCACATTCACTCACTCACTCACTCAACGCCTAATAAACAATGACGACAACAACACCACCACCACCACAACGATGAATAATAATCGTTGTCACCGCCGGCGCTGCAATGCACTGCTCTGCTGCGTTCACCCACCAACCTCGACGAAGTGCTTCTGCTGCTCCTCTTGGTATTTAGAATTATTCTTATTACCCGGAGCCACCCGCTGCTGCTCTCTGTGAAAAGCCATTCATTCACTCGTTTTAATTCTAGACTACTGCTGCTGCTGCTGCTGTTGTTGACTGTGTCGTCGACGATCGACGACGTTGTTGTGATGCGACCCGGCTAAACGCTGAACGCGGCCGGCTCTGCTGCTGCTGCTGCCGCTACGCCGACGACGACGACGACGACGACAACCCACTGGCGATGCTGACGCAGCTGGCTCAGTATTTAGCGCGTGCGCGCCCATTTGCCTCCGCCGCCGCCGCCGCTAAACCAAGTGACGACTGTCCGACCGACCGACCGACCGCCCGCTCACTGAACAGCGGCGGCGGTCAAATTTAAATTTGCAATTTTTGGCTTCCTTTTCGTGACTAGTTCTCTCTCTTTCTCTCTCTCACGACTAAAACCAATTAGTCGTCTTCGTTGCTTCTTATAGGGAATAGAAAATGATTGTATATATATATATATATATATATATATATATATATATATATTTATATATATATATAAATATATATATATATATATAAATATATATATATATATATATATATATATTTATATATATATATATATATATATATTTATATATATATATATATATATATTTATATATATATATATATATATATATATAAATATATATACCAATGTAGTAAATAAGTTAAAGCCGGAGTATTCTGTGACTTACGAACCCACTAAAACGCATTGGTCGCGGTTTTACCTTGTTTGGAATAGAAAATAAAAAAATAATAAATATAAATAAATATATATATATATATATATACTCTTAGGCCGAGGGATAGGCCGCTACTCTATGTCCTATCTCTCGGTCGTATTCGAACGTTGAAGTCTGTGTTATTTCGATATTACGTATTCTCATCTGTACATATGTATTTATAAAAAAAGCGCTGAGAACGTTAAAAAAGCAGACACAAATTCTGCCAG
This sequence comes from Dermanyssus gallinae, assembly GCA_003439945.1. Lineage (NCBI taxonomy): Eukaryota > Metazoa > Arthropoda > Arachnida > Mesostigmata > Dermanyssidae > Dermanyssus > Dermanyssus gallinae. The sequence goes on from QVRM01006004.1 coordinate 186,671, forward strand.
TTTGTGTACACATCCTCATTAACGAATATCACGCTAAAATGTCAATGATAATGGTTTGTACTCGACTTCGCAGCCGTTTAGATAATCGAAAGAAAAAAAAACGTTTGCAGTTGCCCGTAGAGACAGAGTACCAAGCAACAGGTAAAATCAACTTCTTTCTATCCATATTTCTCAGGAAGCCCACATAAAAGCTCGAGTTTTCAAGAATAGTATAAAATGTCTCAATTTGGGTCCAAAGAGTTATACGTATATATATATATATATATATATATATATATATATATACACACATATATATATATACATACATATACAAAGTTCTTTCTGTACCAGGCCTTAGTAACTGTTTCGGCACGCCATTTTCCACTGCAAAGATGTTCGATGTTTATCATCACATTTGCTCACTGCATGCAAGGTTAGCGCAGGCCATAGTGGAGATGATTGAAGTGTTAATATTATTATTGAAGAGGGCTTTGATTCCCGTCACGGGGTTCAACGGCAGTGTTGATCGATGACGTCCTTATGGCGATTGTCTATGTGCCCTCTCTCAAGCGCGCCACCGCTGCTTCCGGCGCAGACCGGCGCGCTGCTGTGAAAGCTTCAATGCATTGTCATTCTTTAATTTATTTTTTTTTAGGGACACAAGCGTCTGTACTATTAATCGCGTGTTAGACTACGAACTATTTTCCTGCGGGCTATGCCATGCAGATCAAGCTGACGACACTGTCCTGCATCGCCAAGCCCGAAACTTCAACCGAACCGGTCTCCAGGACACAGCCGGAGTGTTGTCCTTGTAATACGTACTATATATGCGTAAAAGTAAGCGCGGACAAGTGAGTGAACATTAAGAATCAGTTTGGGTAGTGTGCATTTCATCCTGCACGAGAACGAGACAAATATAGAGCAAAATGGGTGCCGCATTTGCTCAAACAAGGCCAAAATGATGTGCGCGTGTTTCCGCTTGACAGCGAAATTTGGCCAAAATGTCGAAAAATCCATCGGCTATCCCTAAACCCGAAACTCTTCATCAGAAGAAGGTCGTCTACTGCAGACAACTCGAAGATTTGAAGGCTGCAGTAGCAACGAAGCGCCCGGAATTGTCAAACAAGTGGGGCGTCCCTTTTTAACATGATAAGGCGACACCACACAAAAGTTTGGCCACCCGGCAAAAATTGGCGGAGTTTGACTGGGATGTGCTGCCGCACCCAGCTTATAGTCCCGACCTCGCACCATCTGATTATCACTTGTTCAGGTCTCTCCAGAAATCCCTTGATGGCACAACATTTGAATCTTTGGAGGCTATAAAAAATCACCTCACTCAGTATTTCGACGAGAAGGACAAAACGTTCTGGGAGAAAGGAATCATAGATCTACCGAGGCGATGGGCGAAGGTTATCGAACAAAACGATCAATATATCATTGAATAAAAATACTGTTGTCTGCATAAATAAGGCTCTTTAAAATCGGGTAAAAAAAGCCGACGAACTTTTTGACTTACCTTATATGTGTCTCCTCCGGTCGCGAGGCGCAGACGCATGCCACCATGCCACCGGGCACGACTGGTCGACTTCCTTGAGAGCGGTAAAACGATCACGGGAGAATATTATGCAAGACTGTTGGACTGTCTGAATAAAGCAAGAACTCATCGTGAAACGGCCCGCTTTGCAGAAGAAGGTTGTCCTGTTTCACCAGGACAATGCTCCTGCACACAAGTAGCGGCAAGCATCGGCAAAACTGGCCCAACTGAGGTTCGAACTTATTGAACAACCTTCCTATTCTCCAGGCCTGGCCCCCTCTGATTATTTCCTCTTCAGACATTTGAAGAATAGTCTCGGTGGAAAGCGTTTTTCCAGCAATGAAGAGGTTAAGGCTGCTGTCAATGACTATTTTCAGTCTAAAGACGCGGATTCTACTCAAGAGGTATAAGTGCTCTGAAATCTCGGTGGGAAAAGTGTATTGGGCTTCTCGGGGAGTATATCGAATAAGAAAAAATTTAAAACAAGATTTGGAAAATGCTTGGTATTGATTTTAAGAACTTGTTGAACTACCTGTATACTGGTGTGAACTCAGCCTAAAGTGTATCTTCGGATACACATAGTAAAATTGGAACGATACAGAGAAGATTAGCTATAAATTAATTTTTTTCTGGTATCTGTGTTAGCATAGGTGGCCAATATGTCATAAATGATGTATGTATTTATTTGGTCCTTCTCTCTTAATATATATATATATATATATATATATATATATATATATATATATATATATATATATATATATTATGAAGTAATATAATATTAATTTATTTATTGATTTAAAATCGAGGCATCTACGCGTTCTGTCCAAGGTGAACTTCGAACTTAGTGAAAATATAAAATGCTGATCTTTTTATTTATCAATTCATATTACAATATTGCGTAAGTGAATGTATTAATTTTCAGCCTAGAACAGCCCTGGTCTGCACCATTCGCCAAGCGATCCCAAACTTGAGATCGCGTTGCCCCGCTGGACATCAATGGAAAGTCTCTGGCGTAAGAATTGTGCGGCTGGCTCTCTTGCACCCAGTAGTTATCTTCAAACGTTCGTCTAATAACTTTAACATAATTTTTTAGCGTAATGCGGTAATGAGAAAATGGTTCAATTAGGAAGGTCCTTGGAAGATTGACATCACCGACTTGACACCACCGTTTAGTTCGTTTAGGACATGTTGTCGTCGGGCTTGCTGGAAGCGGGTATCTTCCGGTCAGCGATTGTTCTTCACCTCGTTGATCGCAATATGTTTGTCGTCATGTCAGCTTGAGGTCCACCCCGACAGTACGAGGTCACAAGTCCTCGCCCCCCCCCCCCCCCCCTTAAGTTAAGCATTTCAATGACGTATGCTTGGTGAGTAACTGTCTGCTCCTGCCTGACGCTGTTCAACTGCCGCCTTGAGCAGGTCAACAAACTGACTTGGTATTGAAGCCATTGGCAAGCAGAAATGCGCTGCACTGCACACGTTTTTGACCAGAGTTATCACTCACGCTCTCGAAAAAAAAAATGTTGGCGCTAAGAATTCTCGCCTCTAACTACGTGTGGTCTCCGGCCATCATAGATTCATCCTCAGCTCGCACTTATCCCGCATCCAGTTAAAGAACAATCACTTATTATCCTAATTGCCCACGACTATTGGAATAATAAATAATTGTCGTGCAGGGATGGGGAAAGGGCGGACCGTCCACAAGAAACTGGTACCAACAAATCGCGCGTCCCAGACGCGCAATAAATCTCGGAAGTCTACGTGTTCTAGTGCTGCCTTCACTAACCACAGACTAGATTTTTTTTACAAGCAGCTTAAGATATATATATATATATATATTTTTTTTTTTATATAACTTTGCAAGGACGAGCCAGCCAGCAATGGCAAATCTCCTCTGAACATCGGAAGCACGAAGTGGACTATGAATAAGTTGTAATAGGCTGCACCTTCCACAAATCCGAAACGACACCCGTTCTCTCACAGTGATTATCAAAAAGAACCTTCGCGACTTATAACTTTTCAAACTATAATAATAATAATAATAATAATAATAATGATGCCCGTTGTTCCTCTCTTCCTGCACATCTTACACTGGCCAGTCTGTTCTCTATACTCGTATATGTATTACATAGACTTTCAGGTTAAAGCCGACTACCTAGTGCATTGTTCATTTGCGGCCACGCGTATAGACTGCGATCATCGTTAATACATTTTTTGCGCAATACATTCATGGTCGCTTACAAGCTAATAGCTAAATTGGAATCTAAGGTACACGGGCTTTCAGCCTTACGAACTATGCGGTCATCATACGATATTGTAAGTAAAACGCACTTAAAGATATTGTAAATGAAAATATCCGTGTATGCGTTGACGTTGCAGCCCGTGCCAAATTTAATCATATGTATACATGACAAAATAAAATCTTGCTTAAATAAGGTAGCTAACAAGCCAGTATTGAGAATCGACAATTCTCACTCCAACTTGACGTATTTTTACCTATTTATATATACCTTGCAACCCATGTCAGATCTATATATATATATATATATATATATAACATGTAAGTGTCCATTACATAAAACCATTGCCTCATGCATAATCGAAGAGGCGTTTGCTTCATTGTTTTCTTCTGAAAATGTTGCCCTGATTTATTCAAAAGCGCGTTGAAAAGCGGTTACGAAAAAATACTATATCAATCAAACAGCACTATTTTAGTTAAATAGAACGTATTACAAGATGCTCAACTCAGTGTAACAATTGCAATGTACACATGAACGACGTGTACATTACATTTTCTTTAGGTTTGCGTCCTGCGTCTTGCGTATGGCTAGCACCAACTGTGCGTGCAACAGTGTATTCCTATTTATTCGTTTGAAACCCACAGACAACTCTGTATCTAACAAGCGCAGGACATGGAGAATGCGCCCGCGCAAGCATGGCGCTTCCGGCCGAGCCGGAAACAGTGTCTAGCGCACACCTGAGGGAAGAATGGACATCCATGTCCTTTCATTGCCGGGCCTGAAACAGGACGCACCAATACATGCGTGATATTTACTATATTGGCGTGTAATTTCAGTTGATGTTAATATATATATATATATATATATATATATATATATATGTTGGCTCCCTAAGCACGATTGACTATCGGGCAATCGTTGTGTGGACCTGCGCTTGAGCTTCTTTCTTGTGAAATACTTTTTCTCAACTACGTTGGGCGCGCACGAGGCGACGTAAAATCAGTAAATCTCACCTGGCCGCGCGAACGACGACGAATTGCTGACCTATTATTACTGACTTACCATCTTCGTCGCTGAAATCGTTCACTTCATCCGAAGCGGACGAAAGGTCCTCCAGGCTAAGAACGCTGGGGTGGCCCGCCACTGACGAGATGCAACTGATGACTGTAATAAAAAGAAAATCAACTAGTATAATAACTAATTGATACTGTGGACGCGATAACTCGACTTACGCTAACCGCAAGGTGTGCGATAAGCGGGCCAAAAAGCAGGAATGTCGAAAGCATTACATCCATTAGACTACGTTAGAGCTCTCTCTCTGTTCTAAGTGTATATCTTGTTTTCTTTTGTTTTGTTTATTTCAGGTTGGTTGAGGCATATCCTTTATATTTATCAGGCAAAATAATTTTGCAGTTACTTTGCTTATAGTAAGTAAATCTTTGCGACACTTTAGGGTGCCCAACTTTGTTCGTATATTGGTTTCTTAACCAGTCAGTTGCTTATGATACCGTATCTATATGCCTGCTTTTATTGTTGGCTTCTTACGTGACATAGAATAATCTAGACTAGTAATAAAAGCGTATCAATTGCGCTGTAATAAGACCGTATCATGATTATACATCGATTAGTTCAGCTAGAGGCATAGGGCCGTTAAATTCGTTTCGCCATTTTTAAGAGGCATTTTCATTTTATTGCTCTGCTGATGTTGTTGTTAATGTCACTGTTATTTTAAATAGACCTAAAAGTTTAATAATAGTTAACAAGGTTAATAATTAGTTAAATAACCGTAAATTATGTCCGTATATATATATATATATATATATATATACTTTGCAGTTCCTAGAAATACATCAATTCGCGTACTATTTGCGGATACATACTACTTATTGCGTTGGTATTACAAAGTGTGAGGCATACTTAATTTGCGTAAATTCTCTGCCATGGTCTATAAAGGTCTGCACTGAAGTATAAAAGGCTTGATTGAGTGCGATGGGCGGCCATGAGCAAGTGGAGTCTAATTTCGAAATTAAATAGTATCACCACAACTACCACAACTTACCACATACACCAACAATAAGGACGATTTGTATTCGAAGCATGGTTTTCACCGCCAGATACACATCAGACACACACTTGGCACTCGGCTGTCCGTTGTGTTGTTTTTCCCGTTTTCCGATGACTGATGACGCGTGCAGCGGGCGCGTTTCCACTTCGCCTTCAGTGTGAGCCGCTTGTGCTATGCGCTGTTGCGTTACTTAACGTCGACGTGTTACGTCAATACGACTCCCAAGATCTGTGCGGACTGCGCTGAAACACTGACGAATTTCGTCCACGAACTCGATGACGACGACGACGAAGCAAACAAGTCGAACACTACGAGAGGAAGAAACGCTGCTGTTCAGGCAATAACAGATCTATCTCTATATCCTGCTGGCTTGCGTCGGTCATTGGAAATGTCCCATCGTCGACAGTTGACGCAGTTCAGACGCGGCTCATTTCGGCGCCTCGCGGCTTCGTCCTTTCTCAGCGGGGCAGAACCCCCAACCCCCGCCCTCCCAGCTGTCAGACGTCGTTCCCGCAGAAAGCGGTGAAAGTGTGCCTGCAGACACGCTGTTTCCACGCGCCCCGCCGCTAAACGGTGTATGTATGTCTGTCTGTCTAACGGCGCACTTGAACGTGTCCACAAACACAACATGTCGCTGCTCTACCCGACACCCCCGAGCCCGGCATATTACCCCCACGGCCGCCATATTACCCCCACGGGTTCACTCACACACACACACTCACCCACAAGCCACGAGAAAAACGTACACGGGTGTGACGAACTCTCCCCGCCCCTGTCGTTGATTTGCTGTTGTTCATTAGTTAGTTACTTAGCCGATTGCACCCGCCTGCTCTATCTACAATAGGGCTAGCTTGCTAAACCACTTGGTTTCGTTGTGAACGTACGAAAATGCAAGTAGTGAAAGGAAGCGGCGTCGTCGTCGTCGTCGTCGCGTGTCAGTCACTGGTGCAATGCCAGGGAACCGGGAAATAATAATAATAATAATAATAATAATAATAATAATAATAATATAATAATAATAATAATAATAATAATAAATAATAATAATAATAATTTTTTTGAACAAGGGTTTATTCTATCAATATGTACATGTATCACAATTATCAATATATTACTTATATAATATCTACAATATTGCTTATATTATTATTATTGCTTGAGTGTCGGTGACCACTCAACATCATCTTGGTGTTGCCTCTCTGTAATTCTAATGACACTCTCTGTCGGAGGAAAGCGGTCGATCTTGGCTCCGCTGTGGCCTCGAAGAGCTTCTTCCCAATATGAAGAGCTTCTCTCTCTTCTTCTTCCCGAAGAGCTTCTTCCTAATAATAATAATAATAATAATAATAATAATTATTATTATTATTATTATTATTATTATTATTATTATTATTATTATTATTATTATTATTATTATTATTATTATTATTATTATTATTATTATTATTATTATTATTATTATTATTATTATTATTTTCATATATATATATATATTTTTTTTTTATTCAATGTAATCAATCATTTGCGGTCGGACCATGACATTTGGGTCCCTGCGAACGTGTGCACCATTACGGGGGGTCCGTTTATTATTATTATTGACACGGATATCGAGCAAATAAATGTGGAACGGATCAAACCTATTAGCCTTCGCTCATCGTCAGAACGCTTGATAAGCCACCGACAAGGCCAACCTGGCAACTTGACTCATCCTGTGGTTGATTCTATATAGCCGTAACAACGCTGCACGTACTTACTTTCGTTAAGCTATGATGACAAGCAATCGACTTTTGCCGACTTCGACGAAGCGAAGAGCGCAGCGGAACAGCGAGTGGCCAAATGTAGTGGTGGAGGCAACTACATTTGCAAGGTGTTAGAATGCCAAAATTACTTGCTAGCTACAATACTTTATAAGAAAGACGACTGCGAATGCTCCTGCCTTACATAGCCTTTACGTTCCAAGGAAGCAGTCATTGGATGTAGCCATTACACAAGCTGATCTAAACGACCATGTTCTATTGGAAAAAAGATTTGCTTTAACGAGCTCTACAATTCCATATATTGCTCTTCACATAATCCTGATACACCCTGTATATGTAGATACATATATACCTACATCACCTTTTATATTGTTAATCAATTCGAAGTACATTATATACACGTGCTCATTAAGTTCAGAAAACGGCGTTCGTTTTCGGTTATCCTTAACCTAGACTGAATATGTTATTTTTGTATGATCCGGAAAATATCACCGACCGAACATCAAAATAGCTGGAGCTGACCGACACCGGTGTTAAGATGAAATGTGGTGCAAATGAGGCCGCAAAATGTACAGCGACGCTCATTGAACGAATTATGAAACTTGGTCTGATGGCAAAATTCAGGGGTGGTGAATCCCGGCGACCAAAAAGCGGGTTAGAACGTGGCGCTGCTCGAAGAGCTGTTCCATCTATGCATTGTCCAAAGTTGTCGGCTTTTTGTAGAATGCTTCTGATACTTTTCTCATTTCTGCTCAAAAACTGTACGTTACTCTCGACGTAGGCGTAGGGAGTTAAAGCGGTGTACAAGATCCTTGACGGACAAGTCGTCCTCGACAGACTAGAAGTTAGCCTGTTCGTTTCTAGAGAGGCCCAAAACTCTCTTAAGAAACATCGCTTTGTCGCCATCGTCTCGAAAGCGTTAAGCTGCTAAGCGGATAGATATTCCTAAATTAGTGTGATATCATATGATGCCACGGAATTGATCTTCAAGTTGAACAGCATAAGGGCTGTGTTTAGTGAGAGTTTTTGCGGCGCCGGGATTGAGGTCATGGCCATAATACTGCTATTATTAACATATATGAAATATGCGGGCAGATAGCCATGTAGCGCTTGGCGCTAGCTTCACACTTAGAAGACTGAACTCCGAGACAAATTCTGCAGGAGCACCACACAAGCTAGGCCAATAACACCATCTCACTTAATATTATAATATAGTGTGGTGAGCAGTTGTTTCCTGTCCCCTGCCATCCCAACGAGAGAGAAGATGAGGCGACCTTTTTCCAATGCGCCGGATAGTTGACTTTGTGGTACTTAGCGCAACTCCGCTAGCAGGCAAGAGGACAAGTGCATTGAGAGAGTACTTCGTCGTGAAATGTATTGGACAAGCACACAAGATGGTGGTAGTGGTGGTAGCCATGCACAATGCACCTGGCGTATACGTGGCAATCGCCGCAGGCCGCCCCATCCCACAATTGAGAGAAAGGCGTCTAGTCTCTCGATCCCCGCCATTGTTTGTGTTTCTTTTCTCCTCACCAAGAATTGGTGGAGCAGTGGACTTGTAGTCCCAGCCCAGTCTCGCCCAGCCGAAGCGTCTCTATCACAGCCAGTTAGAACATACACGAATCGACTTCTAGGCTATTTAAAAAAAATCCTGGATGCATAATGCACGGTCCCTAGCTTAATGAACATTTCGGGCAAGTATTTGGTCGTTTTGGCGGTCGAATTTAGGTTGCACTACTCGACGATATGATGAAAACAAGGTTTGGCGAATTTTGTGGAGCCGAAAATGGAGGAGCAACGAATCTGCATCATGTTCTATCTATCTCAGTTCGTAAAGTTCTTCGATGTAGATAATAGAAAGAAACGGTAAACAAGTTCTTGATATCGTACTCAACAATTGCCGAAAGACTATAAGATATATATATATTTATTTTATATATATATATATATATATATATATATATATATAAATATATATATATATATATATATATATATATATATATATATATATATATTATATATATATATATATATATATATATATATCTTATATATATATATATATCTATATATATATATATATATATGTATATATATATATTATAGTTACTTGGGTAATTACCAATTGGTGTGATTGTGCTGTCTCTAGTGACTCTCTCCCTCGCTCTCTCTCTCTCTTGTTGCCCTCTCTCAGACGCATCGCCCCGCCGCTGTGCCGCCGCGCCGTGCGAGCGCTGCCGGGACAATTCTGAGACTCAGCAATCTTTGTTTTAGGCTATACATCAAAGCTACGTTCCTATACGTCTGTTTCGGTGTTATAAAACGGAGGAGCTTCCCGGGGCGTACCCAAAGCGGGTACTTATGTGCTGGTTGTTCTGCTCTATACCGAGAGACTTCGCCACAATGAGTCACCTGGGCTCAGCCAGGCGCTTCTCCCTGTTTGAGCAGTATATATACGGGTGCGGACGCTTACAGAGTTGTACCTTCGGGTACACATATTAAAATTGGAACGATACAGAGAAGATTAGCATGGCCCCTGCGCAAGGATGACACGCAAAATCGTGAAGCGTTCCACATTTTTTTCTGTATCCTTCATCATTAGCAATTTTTTTATTGTGAGACCAGTTAGAGCTTTAGCTTAAGCTAACGCAATGGGAGTTATATTGCATCATTTGTTCGAAATAACCATAATATTTTCAAATTGCTATATTACATGTATAATGGATGTTTATCTGTGTTGCAAAAGTACAAATGTGAGGTTCGAGCATACTGGATCGGCTTTACCCGCAGTATTTTCTCACTCCATAGTCATAACTTTAAGAATAATTATACTTTATATAAAAATAAACGAGTCAAAGTTGCTGAAGTCATACCGCAAATATTCCGGTCATGCTGGTTAGAGGATCGTCAGGTTCTTAGTGGGTCTAAAAGTCCCACAGTAGCCAGACCAAGGAGTGTTCAATATACCTCCCAATCCCTGTAAAAAAACAGAGTTAAACGTTGTCTTAACGAACATAATCGTCTCGAGTGGAAGGATGCAGACTCTTTCTTGCATACACGCCCAATCAACTTGTATGTTGAGTGTAGTAAGTAAGAGTGCTAAATTAACTTGTGTATTTCCTGCACTTATTGGGTTCTGAAATGACCTGCCTGGGCCACAGCTGCACCGATCGTCGAAAGCGCTAACGATTCGGCTATAATTTAATAATAATAACAAATATGGAGGTTTTAAAAAAACATAACAGACGGTAGGTAGTGAAGAGGATTATACGTTTCTGAGAATACATACAACAGATAAAAAACTAAAATTAGTTAAGAGTATTGGTGCGCCAATGTACGCATATCTGGCGGCTGACTGCACTAAGATTCTTGCTGGAGAGGAGATCCAAAAATTGTTAGCAAGGAGAGTTGCCTTTATACCAAAGCTAGGGGCGGAAAATACGAAATCGTCCAATCTTAGACCAATAACAGTAACAAGCGTTGTATACAGAGTTTTTGTTGCCATCCTTAGATACAGACTATAAGACCAGCTGGAAGAAATGAAACTAATAGGACTATGGCAGAGTGGTTTTAGACCAAGCAGGAAAATAGGGGACTGTCTTTTCACACGAATAGAAAGTCTCTATTGGGCCAGCTCTAGAACGACATTTCTAGATATTCGACGAGCCTACGATACGGTCGATATAAACACTTTTTGAAACAAGATGATAGAAGATGGATTAGGTCCGGAATAGGCCAGTATAGCAAAAGACATATATGACAGAAGCTACATCTTCGCAAGAATCGGATCGAACACATCAGCGCTGTACAGATTAATGAAAGGACTGCGGCAAGGATGCCCTTGCTCGGTGTCATTGTTTTTGCCGTACAATGAGGAGGTTGCACGACAGGTACATGAATCAACTCTGGGTTTTAAAATTGTCACTAGAGATCATGAAACAGTATCTCTCCGAGCGTGTGTCGTGTTGTTCGCGGAATACATGATGACTTTAGCGGCAGGTGTTGACCAAATGTAAAAAAACTATGGACAACATCTTGTAAGAAAGAAGGGTCTGTGGACAGCTGCAAAATATTTATGATGACCAAAGAGCTTTGGAAGTGCATGTTTGTGCTGCAACAGTGACATACGCTAACGCTATTGTGAGTTTAGACGATAGTAAACAGACTGGACACGACACAACGTGCAGTTGGACGGCATGCAATGCTGATACACACGTGCAGCACAGTTTATTTTATTATATACACGAACTCGCAAGCCTCAGGGCTGTTCGCTGATTAAAGAGCCGGTGTGCTTAACACCAGATTGCTGGTGGCCAGATACTGGGAGATTGAAAGCGTTCGGTGTAGAGCGTGTGATATACGCATGTGTAGGTTTCAGTGATAAACCAATATGGCAAGAGAGTGAAATGACACCAAACGCACGCAAGGGAAATGCCATATATTGTGAAGAACCATAGAGAGACACCCCGCTAAACCAAACCATTGCTTAATTAGGTAGTAATGTAACCATTGTGGTAATCCAAGTAATAGTATAAATGTGTATAATACTGCAATAGTAATAATATCATAATATACGAAGTCAACAGCACGCTGTGTGACATACTGCACAGCGAGCGCATCTGATTTAAAAGGTATTCAACAAGGAATGGTAAATAAAGCTTAAAGATATAATTGCAAACAAACCGCGCTTAACGAAGCTCAGAGTAAAATTATCAGGACTTATCCCACAAGTTCTAGAGAGACTTTTTTTACGAGAGGAAAATGCTTTTACGCGCGCCTGCTGGTATTAATGGCGAGCAGTGTGGGGCTCAACACAGGCGGAGAGTATATGACTCAATCATGTCCGCGTGTAATACTCACTAAAAATCACCTCCCCCAACCCCCTCCCGGCTCGGAATTGTAAAGCAGTACTGCGAAATCAGGACGGGGAAGCCTCGCGCTCAACCCTCACCTGTGCCTTCGGATACTGAGCCGGGGAGGGATGAGTTCTGGGGAGACCTGAGACTCTAGAAAACATGAAAAGCCGTCAGATCTTAATGCCAGATTAAACGTGTCATTTAAAGCGGGCTGACATGCTTGTATAAATGATCATAAACGGCCATGATGGGCCGACAAACCCACACGACCACCACAGCGACATTTATTGGGAACATTCAAGCCAACAACCAGCCGCAGTATTGAGATGAGACCCTTGATAGAGGTTATCGACTGGTGGCGAAATTCAGTTATTTTTTTATCTAGAGTTTCTTCTTTATTATCGTCATACCCTCCGGTTAGATACGGCACCTTTCGCATACCCACTAAACGCAACTCCCTCTTTAGTCTTCACTCTCTGAGGGCCCAGATCTCCATCCCAGAGGCATCAAAAGAAATGGCGAGTGCTACTCTGACCCTCTGGCTTGAGTCACTCACAAGTTCTCTCACCATCCGACCTGCTTTGTCCCAACACCGCTGAACCCTTATCCTCCCAAGTCACTCGATTTGCTAGTAGCATGCTATAATCCAGTCACCCCGGGCGTTCCCAAGGCTATTTTCTTCTTCAATACCCCTCGTAGCTATTGCTACTCCCACCTTCTACTAAGAAGTCGTGATGCATATGAAGTCTTCGAACTCCTCAAGGGGTCCTCTGTGGGCTCTGGGATATTTGCCCCCCTTCCGTCTTCCTCATGTGCCCATTTGCGCCCGAGTTTTGCTGTGGCTCTAGCCTGTATCTACCATTTTAGAAAATACGGAAATGTAGAAAATAATTCTTACGTCTAAGCCTGCCGAGGGTCTTCATTCGTCGAACTATGACACCTCTTTGAACCTTGAATCCTTGTATGTTAAGTCCTTATTTTTGGACTCTAGCCAAAGTTTGCAAAGATTATCGCTAGTAGAGTCGGTCATGGATTGAAAATTTCTTTCAATGGAGCCGAAGGCACGTCGGTTTCAAGGAGAAGAGGGTACTACTATACAAGGATATCATTGTCTAGGGCCACATTTAACGGAGCACGCAGCTTTGTTGGTGTCTTTTGTATCGGCTTGAACATGTGCAACGTCGTTCTTATTTGAGCAACTTAAACCCATCTTTTCCGACCAACCACGATCGGGTTCCTCCTAATGTGCGTACGGTAGCTGAGCAACTGCCATCTTGCATTGTTAAGTGAGTGTTTTAAGCTTATCCTCGAGTGGAAGAAGGGAAGAAGAAGCTAAGAAGGGCTTCACGTTTGCATTCAAAGCTGCTAACAAGTTTGGGCTTATACTTATAGACGCATAGTAAGATTGAGCGCTTTATACAATCTTTGAGACGCGTACAGTAAAGCACTTAAACATTTTGTTATCTAGCATGGCTGTACCAGTTGCACAGAATGATGGCTAAGGTTAAGATGATACGGCCGTAACGTGTATATCAAAGCCTCGAACATTGTGAACAACGAGAATGCCTCTACTTGAATTATTGACGTATACTTACATATTCTTCTTTACCGCTCTTAATGACCAGGTATGTTTGGGTGAAAAGATGTACCATTATCCGCCAAAGGGATGGGCGGCAATGGCTTGCTATAGGTTTTTTAGGTGAATAAGTTTCGTCGAGCAATAAACCTCTAGTCACTCATCTATCTAAAGGGTTGCGACTTCGGGCGACCGAAAATGAATTGGATCTAAGACATAAATGTGATACAACAGTGGCAGGGCACAGCCCCCCCCCCCCGTCGGACTTTGGTTATATCCTTAATAGACGGACTACCTAAACTGTCAGCTCCTAGACAGAAATGTTTGTTCTAAACCTATCTTTGTTAAACTGTTAATAGTTACGTACTACTTAAGCTTAGTACTAGATAGGCCAAATGTCTGTCAAAATAAAGAGCTATAAGCAATATTTGAATTTAAGAGACTTTAGAGAGTAATAAGACTTTTAACCTTCAACAAATTCCTGGATGCGCGACAGTTATAGAAGCGAACTAAGCATACAATAATTTTCATTAACTGCGTCTTTCTTGTGATACAAGATACGCAGAGAACGCTTGGAACGGAAGTTTTTAGATTGGCATAAGAGAATATGCCAATCTAAAAACTTCCGTTCCAAGCACATTATCATTAACTGTAGCAGCTCAACTTCGTCCGAGCTGGTGGCCATACCTAAACATTATTTCTAGTAGGGTCTACTGTAAAATGCATAAGCTAGGTCTAGGTTAACCTGTGTGGCTAGAGTAAATAGATGTAAAAAATACGACCCTAAACGGAAAATGTGGGAGAAGTTTAGCCGTGGCTGCTGATCAGGGTGATACGACGGCCAACTTTCTATTCGTATGAAAGAAGACAAGGCATTTTAGAGAAGCTCTTACATTTTTTAGAAATTCTTAACGATTTATATCTAACTGAATGGTCTAGAAATACCCTACGTAGGGTTGACCGACAGTCAAATGCGACCTGCTTTTATTACGACGAAATGATGAGGAATTATAAAGTTTCTAAAAAAAAGCTAAATCTAGTTAAAGAGTGATTACCACCCCAAGATGTTTAGAAGAACGTCACGTTGATACGTAAACGCCGTAAAAAGTACATCTGGGTTTCGCGTTGTCTAAGATGACGATGACACATTTTGGCACAAAGAAATTTGGCCGCATCCCTCGGAAAAACTATTGATAGCAACTTGTAAATGGAAAGATTAACGCCACCAATGAGTGTCTATATTTTCTAATCATCTGCAAAGAGTGTGCGTTGCGCGCGAACTAAAAGGACTCAAGGGTACACACACAACATATCTGTAGTGTCCACCACCCTCATGGCTAGCCGGCGACCGTTACAAGTTCGCTAGTCTTTCGCTCAAACAACACACGTCCTCTGCCACGACGAACCGAAGGAGTACGCAGAAGAAAGAATAACGGCAGTCAGAACCTGGTTCGTGTGGTCGTGCCCGGCGACTGGGTCAGTATACGGAGGCCAGCCGCCGCCGGGTGCGCCACATGGAGGACATGAAGACGACAGCGCACCGCTGTGAAGGACGTCCACGCCGAGTTAGACGCGCACCGAGCCGGCTACGGGAGTTCGTGGGTGAAGATGGGACCGAATTCGAAACAAGCCGGTGAAGGGGGGGGGGAGAATGTAGTATAGCAGCGTCCGTTAAACAGCGCGGGCATATACGAGGTGTGTTCAAAAAGTATCGCGACGTTTGTGTTTTTTCAAAAATTATTCATTTATTCATGAATATCTATTTTGTCCCCTTCAAAGTAATCCTCATGAGATATTATACACTTGTGCCAACGGTTTTTCCAATCTTCGAAGCACTTCAAAAAACCATTTTTTTTTAAATCTTGTTCAGCTCCTCCTTCGATGCCGTCTTTATCTCGTCAAGCGTAGCGTAACGTCGTCCTTTCATGGGCCTCTTCAGTTTAGGGAACAAGAAAAAGTCACAGGGGGCCAGATCTGGGGAATACGGTGGCTGCGGCATCATTAGTGTGTTGTTTTTGGCCAAAAACTCGCGCACAAGCAACGATGTGTGAGCAGGGGCGTTATCGTGGTGCAAAAGCCAATTTTTGTTCTTCCACAAATCCGGGCGTTTCTGGCGGATTGCTTCGCGCAAATTGCGCATAACTTGCAGGTAATATTCCTTATTGACCGTTCTACCCTGTGGCAAGAACTCATGATGCACCACGCCCCTGCAATCGAAGAAAACTGTCAGCAAAACTTTCACATTCGACCGAACTTGGCGCGCTTTTTTCGGTCTTGGTTCGTGCGGCAGCTTCCATTGAGATGATTGAGCTTTGGTTTCCACGTCATAACCATAAACCCACGATTCGTCACCAGTTATGACCCTCTGGAGCAAATTTGGGTCGTCGCGGACAGAGTCCAACATCTCATTAGCAATGTTCATGCGATGCTGTTTTTGGTCGCAATTGAGCAATTTTGGTACGAATTTCGCGGCGATCCGTCTCATGCCCAAATCATTGATAAAAATCGAATGGCACGAACCAATCGATATGTTTAGGTCCTCAGCAACTTCTCTAACGGTGATTCGACGATTGGCCAATACCATTTTCTCCACTTCATTAATTTTTTCGTCTGTTGTTGAAGTGCTCGGGCGTCCGGCACGCTCTTCGTCGTTCACATCTTCTCGGCCTTCTGAGAACATTTTGTACCACCGATAAACGTTGCTTCGGTCCAAGGTAGCTTCTCCGTATACCACAGTCAACATTCGGAATGCATCCGCGCACTTAATTTCGTTTTTCACACAAAATTTGATACAGGTTCTTTGATCCATTTTTTTGAATAGGTAAAAATCGAAGACGATCCAAAACACGTGCAAGCAAAGCAGCTGTCAACAATTAAGTGAACATTCAAAATAGCCGAGCTTGTCGGCATAAGTGAGAGACATGAGTACCAACATAACGCCACAAAAAATCGAAATTCGAATATACGTAACCCGCAAAAATTCAATACTTTTTGAACACACCTCGTACAGCGTCTGTTGGCGGCAATGCTGAAGCAAACTAAATGCATGGCGCTAAATAGAGGATGCCGCCTCCCTATTAGCGAAGACGTGGGAAGTCACTAAATGCGCGGGAAATCTGTGAGTATATAAGGGGGCATGAAAATAAATGAGTCAGTAGTCGTTGGTGCGAGCCAGGCAGAGGGCGTGCGTTGTTTGAGCGAAAGACTAGCGAACTCATAACGGTCGCCGGCCAGCCATGGGGGTGGTGGACACTACAATATCTCTTGAACAAATTAGGTCGTGGTGGTAGAGAGGCCAATGAGAGTCTCGGCAGCGCCTTTCCGGGATGTGCACGGAGAATCATTAAATGACACAAACAATACACTAAGCCCACTAACCAACTTGAGAAATGAGCTCGCTAAACGTAGGGATGTTCTACACGTCACTTGTTTTTTTTTTAAGAGGGGGTAAATGCAAGCTATGCAAATCCGCCGACGTTGTCGTTGGACAGTGTGGTTAATTCATCACAGGCGTGTTTAACGCCACACATGCAATATCAACTAAAAACCATCATTCCAGTCTTCTCAAGTTCGAAGTTGTATGCCACGACCTCGAGACTATTAAGAGGGAGCCTCGTGTTACATACAGCCTGCTCGTACGGCTACGTGTCGACCTTGTCCGGGCTCTGGAGGTGCGTCAAGACCCCCGGGGGGGCTTGCTTGCAGCCACTTTTCTCGACTTCTCAGGGGCTCACACCTTCTAGCCTCTCTGCCCAGCCTACTGGTTTTCCATCATGCGCGCGACTACGTTCGCGACGGGTTTTCCAGCGAGTTGCGGATTTGATGACCTGCGAAAAGTAGCTAGTGCTTGACAGAACGCAACTGTATGGTCTAAATCATCAGGATCACCTGGCCTGCGCAAAAGACATGCATCAATGGAAACAGTTCCTATTCTAACTATATACCGCTGGAATTGGTAAATTGTACTTATTTACATCGAAAAGTGCATTTATAAAGTCTTCCCGGAATAGATACACTCTGGGCATTTACGGCGTACTCAGCGAGAAGCGTAACATTTTCTAGGTACTTCTTGTTTGTTCTGCAGTTTTTTCCTAATATCTAGAGTCTCTCGTAGAAACATTTTTATATACTTTTTTTTAACGCATTATCTTTCCTATATTTTGAGAATTATTGAGCATCCTCATATGTATTTAACCAGTTGTACTTAACCAGTGATACGGTAAACCAAGTTGGATTTGAGTTTCTCTCTCTCTCTCTCTCTCTCTCTACATATATATATATATATATATATATATATATATATAAACACGCCAAATCCTTTGAGAACAGCCTGATAATATTCCTTAGCCATTCAGGTAAGAATCCAGTCGACTTCTACTAAACAGAATAAAGAAACCTGTGTGCACCGTTTCTATGATTGATTGATTTATTATTCGTTTGGCATGTATACCTAAATACACATATCACCATTTTATCGTCAGGGGCGCTTAGAGCGGTAGCATATATGTCATCTACGCATCAATATAATCAGTATATACTTCAATATCTGCTGAGTATTTGCTTTTCATTGGGACAACCTTTTTTTGAAATATCGACCAGGTCCCTTCTAACATTTGGTACTAAAGCTAGGGCCTCCTATAGCTCGGTATCTCTGCTACCCCCAAGGCTGTACATTCTTTAACAGTATGCTTGATTGACTCATTCCCTAGCCCACATGCTCTCGGCTTACATTAGCGACTAAAACATCAGGCTGTACCGTCCCTAAATGAGCCTTATCTTCCATAGACTTAAGTTGTTCAAAGTCGGCAACACAATAAAGATCGATTTGTTGTTAGATGTCATGTAAGTTATCCAGAAAAAAACATAGTATTAAGGGCAATGTTTAATGGCTCTTATAAAGGTCCATTTATAAAGCACCGACCTTGTGCAATTTTTGATGGTGCAGGGAAAGATGCAGGGAGAAAACGGTATTGTCAGCGCTACCTAAACCAAGTAATTTTTCATGAAGGACTTACACTACCAAGTTAAGTGTAAGGGTGGGACCCCAGCGGCTGTAGCCGAGAAAGTAGCAGCACATTAAAGGCCCAAAATGAAATGGCTTATGCTTGCCTAGGAATATTGCCCAGCCATTTGTCATAAATTACTGAGGGAGTTATTGCTCAGGTAAGCAAATGTCTCAGATTAGCCGCGGGGGACCCACGTGCTGGTGAATTTTTCTGGCAAAGGCTGCTATTTGGTATACACTGCGGTAACGCCATAGCGGTGCTTGGCAACTTGTCCAGGTGGTCGACACAGGTCCGAGATGTAGGGCTAATGTAGTTCATCGTCACGTTAACTGGGAGACAATTGTTTACACCCCATAATTAATAACACCCCATAATTAACAACATAAAATGAGTTAATAAAATGAGTTAAATGAACATACATATGTTACTTATGTCGTTTACTGACAAAATTATGTCGCGCACTATCTAAAAGATTGTATCTTCTTTCTAGGAGAATTTGGCCAACGACAATTTTCTCTACAGTACAGCAAGCAAGCAAGTAGCTTCCTGGATGCAACAAATAGATAGCGCTCCATTAATAAGTTTGATCTCTTTTTCAAATAGACTCATAGCATGCTGACCAAAACAACAGAAACTTGTAAACAAATTCAACATTCACAGTTGAAAAGTTGTTCATGCAAAAACCCTCGCCCGAAACTGTTGACATTATTTCTGCCTAGGGAATGGTAGCAATCAACCAAAAATGTACTTTTCGTTTAGTCTAGAGCAGTATAAAAGCGCAGCTTGTGTGCTCATATTGCACAGCAAGGCACGAGTCTTCCTCTGTTAAAGTGTTTAGTCGTCATATTGCCGTACTTTGTAAGTGGTTTTCAGGTCGTTTGTTAAAAAAAATAACTCGAATGGTGTCCGAACGAGTGCGCCTCCTCCAGACGCTAACCTGCCGTTTAAAAAGTTTTAAACAGAACTTTATGATTAAACCAGACCTATGTAAATATGTACACATTTCATAGATAATTAGTTGTATTAACACGAACAACTACGGTGATACTGTAGCTTGTACAAATGCTTCGCACTAGCCCTGTGGCTATTTGAAGTTGTTACACAAAGGAAAAACTATAATTAGAAATAAATAAGCATATTATATGTTGTTACCTCTAATATTTAAGCAAGCAAAAATTCTAAACAGTAAAAAAAACATATTATATATATATTATATATATATATATATATATATATATATATATATATAAGAGAAAGACACGTTACTCGTCAATAAATAAAATGTCGGTTATATTTTTTATTAATGGCGAACATCTACGATTCATCTCGCTTACATTCCTCTATCGCTTTTACACTCTCCCTTTCTCCCTCTACATTCATTTCCATTCTGTGTGGTGTATTACGATGTTGTCTTTGCGTCGGAGATTCTGGGCGATTATTATGAGTATGCATTGTTTTGTCGTCCTTAGTGCCGTTCGGGCGATGACTCGCGACAGCTTCGTTCGTAAACCTCGGCGATGGTTGATACATCATCAAAAATCGCTGTCCATTTAACTGCAATAGTCTTCGTTCATTTATCGTTGTTTTCCCTACGTACATTATTGTTGTGTTCTCGTACACTGTGTGTTCCTCAATGCAGTGTAGGTGACGATGCAAGTGGCCGATTTTACGCCGATCACTTTTATATTTACAAAGTTTGTACTTTGGTATAGTCGGGCACGGCCATAACCATGATGAGACGCCATCATGAGAGTTCCCCGCCAATCCTCTAGTGGATATATTTATATATATATATATATATATATATATATATATATAGATGTATATACAAGAATAATGCATGGCATCCCCCGCCGCCCCACAACCTCACTGTCGTTTCTGTTCGCAGAAGGTGACCGAGAGATTGACATTTGATGTCACCACCACCATCAGTC
Source organism: Dermanyssus gallinae (assembly GCA_003439945.1). Lineage (NCBI taxonomy): Eukaryota > Metazoa > Arthropoda > Arachnida > Mesostigmata > Dermanyssidae > Dermanyssus > Dermanyssus gallinae. The sequence goes on from QVRM01006004.1 coordinate 207,624, forward strand.
AAATCTCCCGGGCCCCAACATTTGAGTGCCAAACCGCCCTGTACTTTCTACACCACTTTTTCCATCTTCCCACAAATCTCTCGGTGAAACAATGGCGTGTCGTTTGACCCAACGATGCTGTCCGCGCGCACAGTTTCGTCGCTAATTCGTTTTCGGTATTCTAGACAAGTTTGCCCGGGTTAGATCCCAGACAGGCAGGCAGGAAAGACTGTCTCGTCGCCATTATTCGATACATTTCACGTTGCTGACCTGCCCAGTGACTAGGCAACCCAGGACAATGCGAGTCGTCGAATGCAAATGCAGATGTAATTGTCGTCCGACATGTTAGGTCGTCCGACATTTCGTTTAGACGCACAATATACGGACGCTTCTACCTATCTCTTCAAAATTACACTATGTGGTGGTGGTTGTACGGTGTACATCAGTGATCGTGAATAGACCTAGCCTAGTGTTCATTTATGTCTCTGTGTCATTATGATATTCTACGTCCACCCTATCGCTAATGTACTTACTGTGTGGTCAATGGTTTGCGCTGTATTAAAACGAGATTCGTGTTTATATATATAAATCCTATTCGATATATGTGTATAGATATATCCCACTCGTTAACGAGTAGATAAGGCTTGCTTTTGGTCACAACACAATAGGTGGTCGACTTCTCACATCGCATAACTTGAATAATCTAGGTTGCAATTATTATCACTGTTACTATTACTCTTATTACAAACGCATATTCGTAAAGTTGATGAAAGTATCGTACCATCTATCCATTCATACATGAGTATTATGAGGGATTACGCCTCGTTTCGTAGACTGCCGCCTGCAAGGCCAAAATATCCACGAGGCCGCAGGCATACATTGAGACTTTGTGTTCGTCGTGGTCAGTTAGCTACTATGTTTATCACAAAAACTCAAAATGTACTATATATATATATAGATATATATATATATATATATGCTGTTCGACGTTGAAATTGTTTACAAATATCATGTCATTATCATCCGTCCATAGTATCGAGTAACATCATCGTCCATTGCGATTTTTGGACTGGCGGGAAAGCTGCAAGGAGTCGCTTGATATAATCAGCAGTTATGGCACACCTCTGCGCTCCACATTCGATTTGCTCCCGAAATTATGACGATGACTATCACGACGACGACGACGACGACGACAACAGTAACAACCTGGATGGCTGTTTACCGGCAAAAAATAGGCGTCCTCACATTGATGAACGCAAGGATTATGGGCTTACTTGTGAGTATTCAATGGCACTGATGATTCGATCGTTTGGTTTGGCCACCTATCTTCACCTTTGTGGCGGGGTGATATGTACAGCGCGTGTAGCTCATACACGACTTTGCTTTGCGACTCGTTGTCCAATACGTTTCATCTGTATGTAGAGCTCGTGTTTGTGTATTCCTTTGTTTCTCCTACGATCTCGACAGATTCCCTTCACTTCGCGTCTCTCGCTTCCTCCTTCCATCCATCTATCTATCTATCTATCTATCCATCCCCATTTCCCTCTTTCTCAGGTATTCTAGTTTCTGCCAGCGAGAGTTGCAGAATCATTCTTCCTGCCTCCGCCGCCGCCACCATAACGAAATCACTCTGTTTCCTCGCCCTCGGTGTCGTCGTTATCTTTCTCCGATCGCGGTTCATCCCTTTCGGAGGAGTCTTTGTCTTCAGCGCCCGATTCTGGCGACTTCTTAATTTCCTTGTGCTGTTTGACTTCGCGGAGCTCCTTGCCCTGCGCCTGCATCTCGCGCAGCTCTCTCATCTCTTTCTCGGTCGCTCCGGACCGCTTCGAGACGAGTTCCATCTCGAAGTCAAACAGAGCCTGGTGAATTTTGTTGACGACGTACAGCTGCTGCACCTTGTCGTGCGTTCGGATTCGTCCACCAATGTAGTTGATAAAGTGTTCGATGAAGTCCTTGTTGTCCTCCTTGATGGTCTCGCAACCGCTATCGTGCTCGGACGCGGACGCACTGTTCCTGTGGCAAAATCGAGAAAATCCGTTAGTAAGTGTACACACACATACTGAAGAATCATTTTGCACGTGGTGGCAGAACGTGCAAAGGACACCGCAGTCGAATATACTATATATATATATATATATATATATACACTGAAATATCACTACGGAAACTATCACAATTAAAAGGGTAACCACTAGCTGCAGCATGGGCAGCTTCAATGCTTACTTTCTCTTTTTCGGAGGCGGCAGATCGCTCGTTCCGCCACCGCCACCGGCGCCGCCGTTGCTCCGCTTGGTCGTCGACGCATCCGAAGCCGGGGGAGCTAGAGGGGCCGGAGCAGCGTTCTCTTTGTGCGAGGTGAGCGAGAGGTGCGACTGGGCGTCGTGGCCCGATGACGACGAAGCACCATCCATGTCCAACTCCTTGCAGTGGTTGCCGAGCAGCTCCTTATCGTGATGATGACCGTGATGATGCTGGTCGTGGTCGTCCTCGATGTGCGTTTCCGCCACCATGAAGTCGGCCGCTATGATTTCGTCCTTATCCGAGCCGGGCTCGAGGCCCTGCGTCGAGTTAAGGCTCTGATTCATGGTGGCCTGCTGTAGGGCGGCGGAGTAGAGCTGGGCGGCGTTGGCAAAGTTGATCGTCGTCACGGGCGACGCCGAGCCGGGCGAGTGGCCGCCCGAGTTGGCGCCATTCGTCGAGCCGCTCTTCGACGCCGTGTTCACGGTGATGTTGCCCGCCGAGTAGTTCTTGCAGAGCATCGCGTGAAGCACGTCGAAGAACTTCCACGACGGTTGGAAGTCCTCGCCTCGGGCCTGTCGCACCATCACCTCGTTGAGGATTCGCTTGTAGCGGTCACGAATGTGCGTCCACTTCTTGACCATCTGAGGGCCGGTCATGCCATAGCGGGCCCCGATGTCCGCCCATCTGCCGAATCAACCGAGTCAACGACAAATAGCAACAGTCACTTGTTAGTTGTCGCGTTGTCTAGGAGAAGTAACAAAAAAAACGCTTGGTAGCATTTACATATGGGGAGTGAGGAGATGAGATGATTTGCGATATGATGTTCACATCACAGGCAGGTGAATTCGAATGCAATATGCCGCCATATCATAAAAAGTGTACCGCTGGCCCTAACGCCCTGTGACACGTGAGATAGATATATATAAATAAATATATATATATATATATATATATATATATATATCGGTTGTGCATCTATCTAGACCATATCGATTGCGTACTTTGTTAGAGTAATGTTACGAGTTAATAGCAGCACTCACCTAACGTCCTTGATGTGGCTATCCCTGTAAAGCCGGTGATATTTATCGAATAGGTAGGGCGTTGCTCTCACGAGCTCGATGAAGTCCTCAACTGAGTAGTACTTTTCGGGCGTTCCCACGTACTCCTTGTCTTTGGTCAGTTGCAGTGGGCTTTGGTCGCCGTCGTTGAGCGGGATCAGTGACAGCGAATTGTTGAGCGTCGAATTTAGACTTGAATTGAACGCCGACTCAAGCTTAAGTTTGTCGCTTTTTCTTGGACTACTCTTGATGTCCATCGCGTTGAGTCCTGGGAAGGCGAGTCCCAACTGCTTCGCCAAGCCCGGAATGATCTGAAACGGATCCGAAACAAAACAAAAAAGCGACAGTGAGCGCGCACCGTCAGTGGTTCTGTTGATACTGATACCGAAATGCGGCAATTACATACAGCGCATTACCATCCTACCACAGGCACGCACGTCCGTATGCCCGTACATTCATTCGTACAGGCATGCATACGTATACGCTCAGGTACCGTAAGCTTAATACGAGCTATCCTAACTAATCGTTGCGCACACAGATACGCCGGTGAGCACGCTTCCATTGAAAATACACAACAACAACAACAACAACAGCAACAACTTAAGAGAACACGCGACAAAAACGGTCGTCATCCTTCTGTACTGTGAAGGCAAAAAAAAATATATATATATGCCCAGAAAGATATACTTTATTATTATGACTGTTTGCGCGTTGATCTCGAATAGACCAGTAGAGTGAATAACAAACTACTTTGAAAATACGAAAGCGAGAGGAGACCCGCAGTTGGCCGCGGTGGTGGGGAGACAGTGGCGGTTGTTGTTGTTGCTGTTGTTTTTGTTGCTGTAATTGTCGTTGTTGCCTGTCGTGGCGGTCGGTTGGTCGCTTGACTGCTTCTGTCTATGTCTCGTTCTGTGTGTGAGTCAGAAAGCGTTAAGGCAGGCAAGCAGGCCTGCCGGCATTCAGGCCGACGGGAGAACGGCTTTCGCTGTCTCCCTTCCTGTAATCGGACGGGGCCGGCTCTGGCGACGTCTCGAGATTCCAGGCGCCGGGCGGTACAGAGGCCGAGCCTCGGCGCGGTAAAGACGACGACGACGACGACGGACGGCTACGGCGAATACGGCGTTAGCCGCCGGCGGCGCAGCCGGGACGCCGGCCGTGGTGGTCGTGGTAGAAGTAGAAGATGTCGTCTAGTAGCGTGAACAGCAGCAACAACAACGTCGTCGCCGTTGTTGTCGGCTTGGTCCCGAGTCTGTTTCCGAGCCCAGAACCCAGAGTGGGAGAGAGCATCGTCGTCAACAGCATGGCCATGACGATGTTGATGATGTGATCATGATCATATCATCACAATCATCATTATTATCACCACCACCACCACTCAGTCAGCAGCGAGGCACCAGCCTCACCTAGAGCAACAACAACAACAACGACAGCAGCAGCAACAACAATAGCAACGACAACAACAGCAGCAGCAGCAACAACAAGAACGTAGCATCGTGACTAGCTCAACCATGACATGAGTTGACGACGGCAACGGTAAGCTGCGGCCGGTTTGCGGGCAGACAGAGGGGCAACAGACAAAACGGCTGGAAAAACCGTTTGCCAGCTCAAGACCGCCGCACCACGAGGTAGTGATAGTAGTGGTAGTTGTGGAAGTAGGGGAACAAGGGGACAAACGGACGGACGGACGGATGAACGAAGAAAATGACGACGACGACAATACCAACAACAATGACAACAGCAACAACAGCAAGAATAACAACAACATCGCCGGAAAGATTAAGAGGAAGAAGAAGAAGAATGAGTAAAAGTCGAAAAAGGAGAAGAGACGCACGACGCACGAAACGTCACTTGTTTGTGTCGTCGTAGTCGTCGACATCGGTCTTTCAGACGGGAACAACAGACGACGAGACAACGGCGGGGCGGCGTATTCGTCTCGCTGCATGACCCTGCGTGAATCTTTCTCCTGCGGTCTTTTCCTCCGCCCCCCCCCCTCCACCCCGATCTTCCTCCTCTTCTCCTCGGGCCGTCACAGGCGTGGAGGTGTGGGCCTCCTCACGCTGTCCTTTCGGCGTTGTCCGTCGTCGTCGTTGTAGCCCTTCTTGTCGTCCCTCATCGATGTCGCCGCCGTCGTTTGCGGTCCGTCTCCGGCCCGGCCCGGCGTCGTCATCGTTATCCTTTTCCTTCCACTCCTCAGGAAAGAGAGAGAGACAGGGAGGAATAGGGAGAGAGATAGAGAGAGAATGGGGCTAGGGAGAGAGATAAAGAGACAAAACGTGCCCGTAGCCTTAGCTCAGTTGCTGGGACGCTTGATCGCCTGTCTGTGTGTTGGGTCGTCGGTTGTCGAGGTTGTGAACGCTGCTGCTGCTGCCGCTGCAAGCAATCTCAAGCTAACTCGACGAACGCTCAAGCGACGAACAACCCCGTAAGGACGACAACGGTAGTGGGACTGGCTGACTGACTGACTAACTCGCTAGCCGACGGGCCGTCGGTGCTGGCCGTGGCGTTTCTCCAGGCGGCGGTAGGTGCGTTTCCCGTTCTCCGAACACCGTAACAGAAACACGGGGACAGAGACAGTGAACGAGCAAGATCTATATATATATATATATAGTTAGAAACATACATATCTAGAGAGCCAGCCAGCCCGTCATACGGCAGCAGCGTCCGTAGGACTGAGACTAAAACCGCCACGGCGACGACACGACGGACCCGAAACCTGGAAGCACACATGCGACACCGGTCGTCGTCGTAGTCATTGTCGTCGGCTGGCTGGCGGAAAAGCCGACGCAGCCGGGCAGTCGCTAGAGGAAGAGTCTCACTCACTGCTCCTCACTCGTTCGCGCAGTTCCTCCCAGTCTGTCCGCTTTGTTACATGTACCAGCTGCTGCTACTGCGACAATTACTATCTACTACGAAGAGCGCCTACTAATGCTGCTGCTATTGATGATGACGACGACGACGACGCCAACAGTTGCTGATGATGTGGACGGCAACGACAATACTGATGTCATGCTGATGTCATGAAACCCATGGCTCAAATGGCTACGGTGGACGTGGTCGTGGTGGAGGTGATGATGATTGTGATCTGGGCACCTGGGTTCGACGCCGCACGCAAGCGCACAGCTTGCGCGATGACACGGTACCAACACGGCACAGAGCTCTCGGCAGTACTGGTAGAACTGGTTCTAGAGTAGGCGTAGTAATATATCGTAGTAGTAGTGGTGTTAGTAGTAGTAGTAGGTTTATTTTTGATTTTTTTTGGGGGTAGGTTTTCCGGCCGCCACCCTTCGAGTACGCCGTCATGGACTTTGCGGCCGCTGGTACCCGTCAGGTTTAACCGCTTGCTCTGTTCCGCAGTTGGCTGGCCTACGCTGCTGTTGCTGCTGCTGCTGCCGAAGAAACAAGATGGAAAAAACGGACGCGAACGGCGACGCTAATAAAAGGCGTGGAAAAGAAGAGGAAGGTGCAGGCGGGGAAGGAGGAGAAGAAGAAGAAGAGTACAGAGACAGTAAAGGAGAACAAGATGAAGACGATAACGGGTGATAGCGACGATGCCCGACCGAGGCCTCCGACTGTCCACGAGTTCGTCGACTCGCCTCTTCGGTTCGGTAGAGTCGGTCGACCGCCTGCTTCAAACTAGCTGTTCGCTCTCTAACCGCCTGGCATTCTCTCTCTCTCTCTGTCTCTCTGGCTGTCTTCATCTATCATCGTCTATCTACATCTCTACCTCTGCGTGTATCTGTCTCTTGGCTGTGGTTGTTGTTGTTGTTGAGTGTCTACTCCTCGAAAATTGCCGGCGGCGTGCTTGACGGAGGCGGCTACTGCTGTTGCTGCGGTTGTCGCCGTTATAGTCGTTGTTGTTGTTACTATGCGTTGGTGCGTCAACGACAAACTAACGCACTGATGCGACGGACGGCGGCGCCAGCGTATGTCACGACGGGCTGCAGCCCGACGCCAGATCGGACGGACGATATTCGTTCGTCGTGGTCGCGGTTCTTTCCGGCTTTTCCTGACTGCCAGCAGCAGCAGCAACAACAATAACAACAACAACGACGACAACAATAACGACGACAACAACAAGAACATCAACAACAACAACAATAACGACGACAACAACAAGAACATCAACAACGACAACAAGAACATCAACAACACGCCGCCGCGTTGACGACGATGCGCTGCTGTTACGCGACGGCAACCGGCAGCCGCTTGCGGTCACGGGTAGTAGGAGGTTGCGGCGTAGCCCAAGACGGCTGGGCTCCGGGGTCCCGCTTCTTACGCACACCGTGGTCGGTCGTCGTGACTTACTCGACGAATGGGCCTCGGCGGGCCCAGCGGGCACGCCCGCCCGCCGCCTGCACGCATGAAGCATGACAGACACCAAAAGCATGAACGGAAGGACACACGCATGGGCCGGCCCGCCAACCAACCGACCGACCGCAGATTCTACCGTGGTACTGCTGCTGCTGCTGCTGCTGATAATCTACATCTACACCTCTACGACGTGCCGCTACGATCGTACCGACATAGCTGTCGGTGGTCCTTCCTGTCGTCCCGGCATCAATGTCGTTGTCGTCGTCATCATCATCATCATCACCACCGTCATTATCATCATCATCATCGTCCATGATCGTTGCGTTGCCCGCGGTGACGACGATGGTGCTTCTGGAGGTGTGGCATCGTGACACTTGCCGCGGCGGCCATCCTTTGTCAAAATAGCCCTTCGTGGTGGCCGTATGAGTAGTAGTAGTAACAGTATTACGAGTCGTAGTAGTAATAGTAGTGGTAGTAGCAGTAGTAATAATATAGTAGTAGTGAAGTTGTGCCAGATTTAACAGTGGTAAGAATCATCGTCTACGTGTTCTCAGGGCCCGTCTTGCGCGCCGCGTCAGCTCGCGTCCTGAGGCGGTCGGGCTAAAATGCCTGGCCACCGGACAATCACGGTAGGGTTCCCCCTCCTCCCTTCTTGCATGCAGTCAGTTGTAACAGCTGCTACTGGCGCCGCCGCAACCGCCAGCAGGTCAACCCGCTCGTGACGCTACCGACGACCCGGCCCCGGCTGAAGAAGGCCCGTGGCGTTATTGTCGTTATTCGGGCGCGGGAAAGCGCGTCGCTGAGTGGCAAATCGTGGCGCATCGCCGCCCTGCTTGGCGGCGGCCCTTCTTTCTACCGTCGCCCGTCGAATCGCACGTCAGCATGAAAGGCAACGCCAGCAGGCGGCTGTGGCTGTGGTCACAGAAACAGGACAAGCCTGACGGCAGATCTGCTGGCAGCGGGCCGACGACCAATTCGTGCGGTGCACGGGAACCAAATCGACGCGCGCTATTCTTAGGTCAATACAAACAACAACAACGAGAGCAGCAGTCTTCTCCGCCATCGGTGCCTACGGGCGCCGACAAACACGACATCGGCAGGGCCTCAGCGACGCTCTGGGTTCAGCGCAGATCAGCTCGAGAACGGCTACCCGATGTTGCGGTAGCCAAAAGCCATGCCGTGACCCGTTTAGTATAAAAGGATAGATGAATGCAGAAGGTAGGAGGAAGCATGCAACGCAGGGAGGATAGAAAGCAAATATGAGATATGATGATTGCCACACACAGCAACAACAACAACAACAACAACACCTGTTTGTCGTTGTAGTGCTGTCTGATTTATTTCAACTGATACATGACCAATACAGATCGAAAGCGCATTTGCGTCCAAGAATCCTAAGCAAAAAAAGCCCTTTCTTTACCCGTCTCATCATCTCTTACGGCTCGTGATCCAATGGTGGTGGCTCATCGACAAAACTATTCAGTCTATCGTCCCTATCGCCGGGCCCGCCCCTTCCCCCAATACGTAGCTGCGCTGCAATAGGAATAACCACGTGAACGTCCTGTTGTCCGAGCAGAAGCACCTGGACATCAGGACAACAAGCAACATCTGCCGACTAACGCCCGGCTACCAGCAAAGCGGGCCTGGAGCAACGGCGATCTCGCAAGCATCGTCGAATCGTTGCTATTCGTTGTTGTTGTCGTTGTTGTCATCGCCTTCTGTTCTGTCCTCGTAAAGCGCATCATGAACAGAGAGGGAGAGCGGCGGGGTAGTTATAGTCCCACCATCCCCGCCACCACGACGGATACGGGGGCCGGCCGCCTAAGGGGTTTAACCCCCGCGGGAGTCGGTCCGACGCTTGAGAGTGCGCTAGCCTAACAATTCGGGCAGGGGACACGGCTACGAGCGAATAAGCGGTGGTACATAACCTACTCTGCGAGCAAGCCGCCGGCGGGAAACGCAGCCCTCGAAGTCTCGGGCGTCGATGCGTCGTGCGGTAAGGAGAGACCAATCGCCCCCGGGGAAGCGGGGGCAGGGGGGTCGATCTGGCAGCGCAGATTAATGGCTTGCTCCCAATGACGCCGTTGCCGTCACTGCGTGATAAAGTGGCGAAGCGCTCGTAGTCCGGCGGAGTTGTTCCCCCGCCTCCCCACGCGGCTCGACGAGCTTACGATTGGTCGTCGATGATCAGTAGATCAAATTGCCTTCATTACTTCTGTATACAGTGAAGTGTTCATTGTGGCGTTGAAGCGTCCAAACAGTGTAGGTGGTACAGTTCAGTCTGTTTGTTTCTTCATCTATGAATTGTCGAAACGATATATGCCTTGAACGCCTGTACGCATACCAGGATAGGTCTAGCCTCCAAGATGACCGAGCTGACCTCCATATTTTCATCTGAATCTGCCTGCCAGGCCTTTCAGGACAGCTTTCCTGATAATCCTGCAAGTGCACTAACGTGAATCTGTCGTATGCCTTACGTGAACAGCCCACCCATATCGTATCGGGAATAAATTGACTAGCCTAGTTGTCGGCAAATGGACGACGATGACTAACCCAGGCTCGATAGGGTTACAATGCCGACATCATTGTTCGCTTGATGCGGACAATGCGGTGTCGACATTGCAAATGATCGACACCACTCTTTTGGTAGACAGCTCTACAACGACGCTGCCTGAGCCCGTAACAAACCCTCGTCGGTCTGAAGTTGTTGCGGTTCTGCCGATCCGATGCAAGGTTAACGATGACGGCAACTACGACTACTGCGGAACGGACTTGGGTCTGTTCGCGGCCGAGACGGCAGTGGAAGCTGTATAGAGAGAATGCTGTTGTTGCTCTGTTCGCACTGATACAACGACACGATCATCATCGCCAAGCTCGGGTCAGCCTCACCGGCATCAGCATCAACGTCAGTAACGACAACGACAACAACAACAACAACAACATCAGCAATGACAACAACAACAATAACATCGACAACAACAACATCGACAGCAACAACAACAATCACGTCGATAAAAACAACAACAACAACAACATCGGCAATAACAACGACAGCCATTAAGACCGGCACCGACCGGCACGCGGTTGGCTCTCCGCGGTCGTGGACAAAGCGCTGCAGCAGAATGGAGCAGGCCGCCGCCGCCGCCTCGGCAGCCACCACTGCCGAAACGGTTAGGTCTCGTCTCATTCGAGGCTGTCGTCGTCGACGACGACGACGATGGTTCGTTTCTTCGTTAGTTTGTTCACTAGGCCGGGCTGGCTGGCCAGCCGGCTGGTTGACTGGACGCTCGGTCGCTAGGGCGTTCGGTCAGCAGCTCAGCAAACGACGGCACCACCAGCAACAACAGCAGCATCAGCATCAGAAGCAGCAGCGTCCAGATGCCAGACTCCGAGAGAGGAGGGGAGACTCCATGATGAACCGTGAGGAGAAGCAGCTCGGACGGGCGGCGTGGCGGGCGGGCGGGCGGGCGGGGAGTGGGGTTGGGGAGGTGGAGGACAAGCCGGAGGGCGACCGAGGAGGCTGCGATCGAGAGAGACAGAGAGAGAGAGAGCGAGAGAGCGACCGAAGCCGAGAGTACTGAGACTGAAATGACGCATCCATCGTTGGCTCGCCCGTTCGCTCTATGTGCGTGTTCTGTGTGATGCACCGGTGCGGGCTCCCCTCGACGCCGACGGCCAATGGCGGCGACAACAACAACGCGAGTAGCAACAACAACAGCGGCAGCAACAACAATGACAACGAGCCCGTTTACTCATCCGCTTACTAGCGCGTACACGACTACAACCTTTCTTATTCCTCTCTCTCTCTCGCTTTGCGCGATTCACTCGATCCTGTTCCGCGCGTTGGGTATAGGCTGTTCTCTGTTTTTCTTCCTTTAGGCTATATGCCATCGAATGTCCCCCCCCCCCCCCCCCTCCACCTCCCTCCCTCTATCGAGGACCGCAACACAGCTAGCACCGCGCTACCTAGCTACCGATTTTGTTCGGCGCGTCCGTAAGCCCACCGACAAACAGACGGACAGACAGACCGATCAACAACAGCCCAACCCATCAGACGCTCGGCGCCGGCGGTTGGCTCGACTCCCCTGACGCGGTGGCGACGGCGGCGGGAGCGACAGAATCGGGCCGTCACTGTTGCTGCAGTGCTTCAGCATCTACTACTACTACTACTACTGCTTGGCTATATCACTAGTACTACTACCACTACCCAGTACAGCTCCAACGAGCGCGCTATTACTGTGCCGCTGCAGCACTTCTACTGGCCGTGGCCAAATGCTGTTGCTGCTGCTGCCGGCGGCCCTGCCGCTCCTACATACGAGTACACAGCTAATGCAGCAAGCGGCTACGGCACAGTTTTTGGCGCAGCCGCCGCCGCTGTCGCTGTCATCATCGCCACCATCAGCATCATCATCGTCATCGTCATGATGGCGGCAGATCAAGTCGAGAGCGTCGTGCGTGAACGCCGACATCAAGAGACGGCGCCCCGAACGCCGAGAGAGCGCCCCAAACGCCGAGAGCGCGCCATGAACACCGAGAGAGCGTCAAGAACGCCATGAACGCCGAGAGAGCGCCAAGAACGCCATGAACGCCGAAAGCTGCTGCTGCTGCTACTGCTGTTGATGCTCCTTCTCCTGCTACAGCTCGATGAGGGAGCCAACTCGTCGTCGTCGTCGTCGTCGTCATCGTCACCATCTCGTCGCTCGTTGCTTCTCCAGTTGTTCGCTCGGTCCTTGGGCTCGAGGCCGAGAGCGGTGGCAGTGGCGGCCGCGACTGCTGCAGAAGCAGCGACATTGCCAGAAGCCGTGACTGTGCCTTCTCCTTGAGTGCTCCCCCCGTTCGCCACGCAGCAGCAACAACAACAACAGTAAACGGCCGCAGCAGCAGCAGCACCAGCTTGGCCTGTGTTTCTGTCTATCCGCCTGCAGTACCTCTTCTCTCGGCTCTACTCTCTTCTCTCGGTCTCTCGGTCTGCCTGCCCGCCCGTTCGTTCCTCTCGCTGTTCGTTTGGTCGGTTTGTCCGCGGCGCGCCGTCTGTTCGCCGTGCGGCGGTCGGTCGTGTGCTGGAGCTCGACGGGCCGATGACGACGACGACGAGGACAACGACTCGACTCGAATCGACTCGCTCGTCCGTTCGTTGGTTCGCTCTCCGTCCGTCCGTCAGCTCTTCGGTGCGTCCGCTCGACCGCTCAACCGACCCACCGCCCACCAACCCGTCGCCCGTCAGGCTGCCAGCCAGCCAGCCTGATCAATGGCAACGAGACCACGACGCTGCTTCGAAACGCCTCGAGTGCGCTCCGGGAGCCTGGCTGACAACAGAGCCCGGACTTGTCGTCGTCGTCGTTGTTGTCCTCCGTTTATCCTCCCTCCCTCCCTCCGTCAGTCCGTCCTCTGTCCGTCTGTCCGTATGTCGTTCGGTCGGTCGATCGGCATGCTTGTTTGTTTGTTTGTTTGTCTATCCGTCAGTCAGTCAATCAGTGGGGATTTAGTTTGCCGGCGACTTGATCGCTCTGTACGTACTGCTACGGAGTACAAGCTTCTGCTGCGACGGCTACAGTCTACTGTTACTGCGCTATGATCGACTGTTTCGCGACTAGTTAGTTGTCTATGGTATTCCGTCGTCGTTGTCGTTATCCCCGCCGCCGCCGTCACCGCGGTTTCTCTGTTGTTGTTGTTGTTGTTGCTGATGTTGTTTTTGTCGTCGTTTTCGTATTCTTCTACTTCTACTACTACATCTTACAAGCCAGCTCGAACGAACGAACGAACGGTTGGTCTGCCGGTCGGTGGGTCGATCTCCTGCGTCGAACTCCTCAGAGTAGTCGCGGATTGCTTGCTTACATGCTTTAACTAACTCCCCTCAACGCCGCTTGCCGAGCGCGGTGACCGTATGACGACACCAGCAACAGAACAGCAATACCGCAGCCACCACCACCACCATCAATGGCAGGAGGGACTCTAGCATCAGCAGTAGCAGGAGCAGTTGGCGTCGCCAGGCATCGTCTCCGTACTCGTTATTTCGTCCGTTCATCCTCTGTCTCTCGATCTCTCTCTCTCTGGCTGTCTCAACCCCGGCCAGAGTCCACCCGCCGCGGCACGCACGCACTAACAGTGGAAGCCATACAGCGCAGCTAGATGCAGTCTGTTCACTCGAACTCCACAAAAGCTCTCGCTTGGGACTAGCCCGTCCCCCCGTACTCTACGACGACGACCAGCGCGTCGTCGTCCTCAACGCCAGCGTTCTTCCCGCAGGCGTATCTCGCGGAAACGATGTACATGATGTTGTTGTTGTTGATGATGATGATGATACTGATCATCATCACCATTACCAACGTGATGATCTCGATCATCATGTGCATCGTGTGATGGTCACGGCGGTACTGATGCTAAGGTCGATGATGATGATGATGATGATGACGATGACGGTGAGGCTCTTCGTGCTGAAGCCGCAGCCGCTGCTGCTGCTACTGCCATTGTTCCTAACCCCCCGACCACCCCCCAGCACTACCATCACCAACTCCTCCTCCACCTCTACCGTGCCAGGGATCATGGCAGGCAACGGGGACGACGACGACGATGATGGTGATGCTGATGATCACCATGATAACGGCTGAACAGAACAGATGGTCGTGGTAGGAGGGAGGGGAGGGGGAGAGAGAGGAGTAGGAGAAGGGAATAAGGGAAGTAGGGAGCACGCCAGGGGCTGCCGCTCTCGCTCCAGCCTCCGCCACTGGCGTCATCGTCGTTGCCGAGCGTCGTTGGCATAGATGCCTGCCTGGGCCGTCCGCCGCGCGTCGTTGAGATCTCTCGGACGCCCGGCGCACAGACCCCGGAGCTCTGAGATGTGCTGCTGCTGCTGGTGGTGAGGTGGTCGAGGTGGCGGCTGCAGCCGTCGATGTAAAGCGACAGCAGCAGCAACAACAACGACAAGAACAATAACGACGTGAACGACTTCGACTTCGTCGACGCCGACGACGACGCCGCTGCCGCCGCCGACAACAACAACAACAACCTCAGCGCGGCTAGAGTCGTGTTTGATGAGTTCCCCAACGCAACGCCAGTAGAAGCGACGGCGTGGTTCGTGGGTTCGCGAGCGAACGAGGGACCAGACCGGACCGGACCGAAGCGGAGCGGTGCAGCGCCACGCCGCGCACCGCACCGCACCTGGTCTCGACCGATCGGCGGGCCAGCGGACCGTCGAGGCGAGTTCGCGAAAGCGACGAATTTCAATCTCTATCTCTCTGCGTCTCTCTTACTACTCTATCATCTCTCTTTCTTACAGACTCTATCTCTCTCTCTTACAGACTCTATATCTCTCTCTTACAAACTCTATATCTTGCTCTCTCTCTTACAGACTCTATATCTCTCAATTTCTCGCACTCGCTCTGGCAAGACCGAAGGGAGACCGGAGGCCGAACAAACAGACATACATACAGACCAACAGAAAGACGCACTCGGCACATCCATCAGCTGCCTGCGAGCTCAGCTTTAGAAACTGCGTTGATGGCGTTGTTTGCCTCGACAGGACATCACGATCGCGTCCGTCGTTCAGCCGTTAGCTTACAGTACGTGAATGCATGCATGCATGAACGAACCAACGAATGAATGAATTAATGATTGAACTGGTAGATGCAACGATAGATGTGTACGCATGGATAGATGGATGAACGGATGACTGCAAGCAAGTTTCTTGCTTCTTCTCACAAACGTTTCTTGCGTCTGCTTGAGTAGTGCAGAACGGCCAGCTGTAGAACCCATCAACCGATCAGCCAGAGAAGCCAGCCAGGAAAAAAAAGTCCGCGCAACGCCATTTTTACCGCCATGACGAACAGGCAATTGCCGCTCGGTCGCCTGTCGTGCAGTGTTTGCCCGAACCGACTGCGAACTCGTGCAAAGGCTAATAATGCAACCCCAACCAACCAGTGAGCCAGCCAGCCAGACAAACAACATGCCTGCGTACACGATTTACTGTCTGCGTGCACGATTTACTGTCTGCGTGCACGATTTACTGTCTGCAAGCAGGGACTTTGCAGGGGCGTTAGAACGAATGATGAGAGCAATAGAAGAGACAAGACGCGCATTTCTTTTGCTGCTACTGCTTCCACGCCACGCTCATGACCCCGCGCGCGCGAGAGAGAGGAGAAGACAATTCGCATTTACCGCATTTATCACCTCACGATTGATTGGTGATCGTGAAAGTCTAACGAAAGTCGGACATAAATCCGGACATAACCACTGCTCTAGATGCCGATCCGGCTAACTACTGGTTAGAGCGCTAGTTAGCCGGTTCGACATACATTCATACATCATCACAGATCATCATCACTGAGTTCGGTAAGGTGGGATGGGCAAACTGTCAATTGAAACGACCGAAACGAACGGTCGCTTTCACATGGTGGTTGCTTTTCGTATGCTGTTCTATGCTGACACGATGCGTATACCGGCGATCTCCATCGCTATCCTCACTATTGTCATTATCTAGCTAAAGTCATCTTGGCATACTAACTACTCGTCAAGATATCGCCTAACCGATCCAGCACATTAACTTCGTTGGATTTTGCCTTCAAAGCACTTGACCATCTAAGACGCGTCAAAGGGATGCTTCCTAACATTTGACAATTTAACTTAACGTTCTAATTTGCAATCAACAATAGGCAAATAAAGCAGATCTTGGCACAGTCAGTGATGGTGTATTATATCTGCATCTGCGCTGCTGGACATGTGGAAAATGTGCCGCTAACCGCAACACTTGTCGAGTAGTTTCTGCGGAAAAAAATATGAATTGCAATAACCCGAAAACAAAACGAACAAACGTACACATCGAACAAGATCGAACATCAGTACACATCTTCGACTGTGTCTAAGTGCAATCAGCGCCCAAGGACATCTCTCAACAACGTAACTATCTTTTCTCTGTTTCGCCCCCTCTATCCAGCAGTGTCGTTTGCACACAGCGTTAACTAGAACTTGCCTCTATGAACCGTGAATATGTACAAAAAAGAACATAGTAGTTTCTGTGTGTCTGTGTGCGCGCGCTTGAACATGTGTATATATACATCACGAACATGTGTATATATACATCACGAACATGTGTATATATACATCACGAACATGTGCGTTGTTTAGGACCACATACCTCGTTGATGGGCGCCATTGCGCGTCGGCGTTCACTGACGGACTGATTGACTGCGGAACCGACGATGAACAAACGACAAATCTTTCTATCCAAAACGCACCTAATTGTGTGGCACCACCACTAACTGCTCCACCGCAATGTCACACAGCTTGAGCCTCAAGCAACACAATGTCTTTGCACTAGCAACTAGAACAGCAACAACAACAACAACAATAACACCAGCACCAGAACCGATCGTTGTCTGTACGGTAGCTAACCGTAGACTGATCTCAACGACGAATGCAGCAGCAGCAACAGCAGCAACGTGCTTCCCTGTTTGTTTTTGTCTGACTTCTGCTCGTCGAGTGCACAGCATCGAGTGCAGTCGAAACAGTCGAGCAACAGGGATCTAAAGCTAGAGAGTGAGAGAGGGCGAGTGCGAGATAGAGAGATAGACATATACATATGTAGCTAACTAGTTAGCGAACTGAATGGACGGATACGTGCAGTGAGAGAGAGAGAAAGGGAGAAATACAGAGCAGCGTATCTTCTGCGCCGACTCCGACTCCGACCACGACCACGACTGCTGACCGAATGAAGGCGTCGAGAGCAGGAGATGACGTTTTGTCGTACGCCAGCGCGGTGTCGCGTCCTCTCTCTCTCTCTCTCTCTCTCTCTGCTGTCTCGCGGTCTCTGCGACCGCCGACGAGATACGAGATACGAAACTATACGAACAGAACAGAACCAGCAGCCGCAGCCGCGGCCGCAGCAGAGCCGCCTCCCGGCGTCCTCCTGTCCGCCCCCCTCTCTCGTTGTCGTCGTCGTCGGCACCGCCGCTGCTGCTGTTACAGTTACTGCTGTTTCTGGTGCTGCTGCTGCTGCCGCTGCCGCCGCAGCGTGACTGTAGTCTTCGTCGTCCGTGTCTACAACAAAACAAGACAAACGGTGGGGGGGAGTCTCGCCGCCGTGAACATGGAGAGAGAGAGATGGGGGGGGAGAGTGGGGGGGGGAGTGGGGGAGAAAAAGAGAGGTCGAGGGAGAAAGAGATTGTGCGAGAATGCGAGCACGGCGAGTTCGAAACGTTGCGAAATACGAACTGGGCTCGGTGCGAGCGTACGCGAAGAGAAAGAACGCAAACGCGGACGAGCACAGAGGACGCGCGGGACAAGCGGGCGAGGGGTTGGCCGGGGGGCTGGCAGTTGGGGGTGACGAAGAACGAAACGTGTGGTGGGGCGGTGGTGAAATATCTCACGGAGAGCGTCGGATACGGACAATGCTGGCTGACTGTCTGTCTGTCCGTCTGTCTGTCTGGTCGATTGACGGACGGACGGACGGCCGCCTGCCCGCTAAATCTGCAAGCCAAAGACCTGCATCACGGAGACGCACATGTACGCACATGATTCTGCCCCGTCCTGCTGCACCGTCCTGCTGCTCCGTCCCGTCACCCCCACCGCACCCCTTCGGCGCACCCCCGCGTTCTCGCGGTGTGAGCGTACGTATGTGTCTGTGTGTGTGGCTTTGTGCCTGTGATTCACTGATCTTTCGGTCGGTAGGCACCGGCAAATCGCCGGCCAACGTTTCGGCGGTACAAACGGTTCACGGAATTCGAAGGCGATGGTCGCAGCATTAGCGGCGGCTACAGGCGTTTGGCGGCAGAGATCGACAACAGCAGCGTCAACAGCAGCAACAGCAGCAGCAGCATCAATAACAGCATGAGCAGGGGCGATGGCAGGTAGAGCAAGGCAAGTAGTGCTGAAGTCACAGAAACTGAGGTGGACGGGTCAAAGAAGGCCTTCGCCAAGCTACCACCACCACCAACATGAACTCCAGCACCACCTGGTACACTCACGTATCTGCGCGAGTGGTGGTGGTGATGATCGCGGTGGTGACGAACGAATCCTGGTCTGGACCCCTCGTGATTGATTCGTGTTGCTCTCTAACTATCACGCCATTGTCGTCATCATTCAGTCATTGTAATCGTATCAAGCAACGACCGCCGTTGCTAACCACGGCTATTTGTTGTTGAATTATATTGATTGACAATCGTTTAGACTCCAGCAGCAAAAGTTAAATAAATATGGCCGTTCGTATATATATATATATATTTATATATATACATGTGTGTTTGAGTGGGGTTATCAACACATTTTAACCATACCTTTAATCCCATCAACAGTTGAGTTGGCCTCTCAACAGTATAGTGTCGTTTCAAATCAGGTTATATTATACTCATAGTACCCTTTTGTCGCCAAGCTGACTCATCTATTCATGCCGCTTTCTGCATATATATATATATATATATATATATATATATATATATATATATATATACATAAACAGACTGAGTTCGTTTTCAACGAAAATCCGGCTCACGTGACATTAAGCGGAACGGTGGATCCGAGCTCGGCAGCCTGAATCAATCGGCTAGCGTCTTATACCGACGCCCTGCCCTCTCTAGCGTGCAGCAGTGTATACGCTGCGCTTGTGCGTTCGATACGTGCACAACTAGACAGCTCTCGGTCTCTGTGGGACAGACGGCTTGTCGTCGCTTCGACGACGACGACGCCAATCGCTGCTCGCGTTCCAAGTGTATGGATGGTGGAGTCTGGTAGCGCCCAACACATCCTCCGCGTATTCCGCGTATCTACTTACTAGTCTATAGCTAAACAGAGATACAAGCACACTAAAGAAAGACAACAAGCAATAACAATATATATATATATATATATATATATATTATATATATATATATATATATATATATAGAGAGAGAGAGAGAGAGAGAGAAAGAGGGAGAGAGATAGAGCGGATCTATGATGACAGAATTGTGACTATGATGATGGTTACTATTATTGATACATTTTTGTTGTTGTTGTGGCTGTTATTACTGCTGTCGCTGATACCGCCGCTGTATTGACTGTTGCTCATGTCGTCGATCGGTGGCCGCACGTTTAGCTGCTGCATCGTCTTACGGATTATGTCTCTGCAACCTGATCTGAATGCTGTGCCGGATCGAACTGCGTGCGGACTGTCCTAACGCACACCGAAAACCTAGCTGTCTCTGGGTTTCTGCTAGCAAGCAGATCAGTCGGTCGGTCGCTATTCGGCGGTATTCGCGGTAGAGAAGAAATAGCGTACGTTGTCAACGACGCTATTGACACGCTGCTTTGTTTTTTTTTCGTCACGTCCCGAACCCGAAACGTTTCACGGACTCGAAACGCTCGCTACCGCCAACGTTTCAGGTGATCACATGTCAACGCTCTCGCTCTACTACCGGCTGGCTTTTTTGAGATCGAACAACGTATGGTTTGTTGGTCGGCGGCACGGCATTTGTTCTATGCGCGAGCCTAATAAATGATTTCTTGTCGTCGTCGTCGTTGTTGTTCTGTTGTGCGCCGTAGTTTTTCCATCGCGTTTGTAGAAGGTTACTACTTGAAGCATTAGCAGCAGCAGCAGCAACAACAACAACAACAACAACAACAAATACGACAATAAATAAGAGATAACAACGACTCCGGGTAGACTCATTTGCAACGCATTGCTGTTCAATTCAGCACACATACGCGGTACTTGCGCGGAGTGCATGCTATAAAAGTACTACTACTACTACAAGGGACAAGGGTGTCAGCCAAAACAGCTACAACAACAAAAACAACATTAATGGTGATATGAATTAAAATAACAAGAACAAGAAGAACACCAGCAAATAAGTTACTAATAACTGACTAAATAAGCAAAGTCAACCTACAAGTTTAGACACACTCGCCAAATCATTTTTGATTGACATTCCCACAACTGCAACAAGCAACAACAGTACAGTTCAACGGCCCATCCGTCATCAATCTGCTTCATCAACGGGTTTGCATTGCAGACGCATATTTTGTGCCGTTTTAGCCTTAACAAGAAAAATAAGAGGAAGAAGAAGAAGAAGAAAAGAGGAAAACGCATAAAATGACGCCGAAATCGACGAGGAACGTTTTCGTTGGTTGTTGTTGGCTTCCCGCCTACTGTGCCTCTGCTTGTTGCAGTTTCCCGCGTAATGTTGCTACTGCGGCTGTTGCTGTTGTTGTTGTTGTTGTTGTTGCTGTCTGTTAATCGGTCGTTATACTTTGTTGTTCGGGCGTGTACGTCGTCCATCGAGACGAATCGAGTTTTTGCCGCCGGCAGACGCCTGCCTGTTCGATTCGAACAGCTAAAATCGCATTCGATCGTCTCCAGTTCCCCCCCCCCCCCCGCGACCAGGCCAGGCCGACAGCTTTGCTTCTCCCCCCCACCCCCCGCTCCCCGTCCGGGCTTTCAGCTGATGGTGTCGCTGAGGTGCGAGTGCAAACGTGAAACCGACGACATTGGCTACTGCGCAAGCTCGATCGTCGTTCGATCTATGCATCCATCCATCCCTATATCCATCTCTATCTAGCGACCTCTCTATCTCTCTCTCTCTCCTCTCTGTCTCTGTGTCTCTCTGAGGTAGAGAGGTACATGCCGTACCGTACCGGATGGCTATAACCGACTGAAGGAACTGAGTCTTTCTCGTCGTCCTCATCATCATCATCATCACCGGCGTCGTTGTCGTTACTGTCGTCGTCGTCATCATCATCATCATCATGAACGTCATCAGCGTCATCATCGGGGGTTGGGTTGCTGCTGTGGGGTGTCCACTCGGTGTGGACTGGGGGGTGATGGTCGAGGGAGGGGGGGGGGGGGTGAGGTAGCGATGGGATGCGATGATGATGACGACGACAACGACGACGACGACGGCAATCGTTCGCCGTGATATCGTCGTGATGGTCTTCGTCGTGGCAGACTCACGAGTCATAGGGGTTGTCATTGTTGTTGTCGTTGTCATTGTTGTTGTTGTTGTTGTTGTCGTTGTCGTCTTCGATGGTTGCTGTGTGTCGCCATGCTTTTCTGTTCGGTGCGATGCGGTGCGGTTCAGTTGTGCTGTGCTGTGCTCAGCAAACGAAAACCGTTGCGGTGATCGTCCGTCGTCCCCGCATTCACAGCGCACTGCCTACTTGCTGCAGGGACTGGCTGGCTGGCTGCCTGAGTGTGTGAGTGAGTCACTCACTCTCTCAGCCAGCCAAGTCCGCTTACTCTGTTGTCCTCGTCGCGGCTTGGTCGTCCGCGTTTGCAACTCCGACGCTCCGGCCGCGTCATCGCTGTCAGACGCGATTCCCAGCCGCGTCCGGCCGCTCGACCGACCGACCGCCCGAGCGTCCGTCCGTTCTTTCGTTTATTCGTTGCGACGACGAGCTCGGGCTAAAGCGCCAACAGCCCGGCTGCCACTGCCGCTGCAGCTGCTGCTGCTGCTGATGGTGATGATGATGTCGCTGCCGTTGCTTCAGTTCACCTCAATGATGTGAGAGCCTTCATGAAGCCTCCTGCACACCGACAGAAAGCCAGGCAGGCAGGCAGACACACAGACAAACACGCTGGTTGGCAGGACGCCATGCAATGAAGCGACTTGCTTTCTCGTCGTCGTCGTCCTCAGCAGCAACAGCAGCAGCCTCACCGTCCTTTTCATCATCAGGCGGCTTCACCTCATCCGGAGCCACAACAACGCCACCACCACCACCACGACCAGCATCGACAACAGCAGCAGCAGCAGCAGCAAACAGCAGAATCATTGCATTGTGCGAGTGTATGCGTCGCTCGCTGTGCCGCAGCCTGTCGTACCCGTACCTCGGTGCCGCGTCGCTGTGTACGCAGCGAATGGCGGGACACCGAAAGAGCGACATGTATATATATATATATATATATACACATACATACATACAGGACATATGCACAAATATACGCACACATATACCTATGCATACTCGCGGAGAGAGAGAGAGAGGGAACGAGAGGGGAAAAGCGGAGCGAGAGGATATTCGTGCATACAGAGTCACATCGACGCTACCGCATGACGGTAGCGAGAGCAGGCCATCATCGTCGTCGTCATCGTCGTCGGTAGGGTCGGTTGGCTTGCGAGCGGCTGCTTGTGGGGAGACGGACGCCTCCTCCCGGCCAGATGGACGCGTCAGCCCACACCGATCGACGACGAAGGAGAAGAAGAAGGATGAGGGGGATTGACGACAACTGGGATGGCGACTGACTGACTGACTGTCCAATGAGCCAAGCAACGCAGGTCTTGACGCAGCGCACGCAGGACGCAGGACGCACAACGCAGGGAAACGGGCTGAGAGAGCCTCATGGCAGGCAGCAGCGGCAATTGTTGCTGCACATTAGAGGCGGTAGCGCCAGCAGTAGCAGCAACGGCGGAGGCGGCGTGAGCAGCTTGTGCTCTATCTCCCCTGTCGCTCCTCTGCCTTCCCGTCGGGCCGAAGCCCGGTTTCAATGCAACGTTCCTTCCTGATCGTGCTTCTGATCAGCTGCTACGCTGCTCTTGTCGAACCGATTGATCTGTGATCGATATGAGTACATCACCATTGTTAGTTCAATGATGTGTCCGCAACGGTGCTATTGCTCCTACCAATAACTTTTTCGGACTGACTCTCAGCCTACGTTTAACGTCGACGACGACGGGACAGCTCTCACATTCCGCTTCTTTGCACCTAGGACGGACCACCCCAATAGATACCACCCGAAAAACGTGGTGTGCAACCACGGTGGGCATCGAACCCGTGCACCCACGTGTCTCCTCCGGACCGGCAAGGCCCGGGCGTACGCGACATAATATGTTGCACTACACGCCAACACCGGACTACTCGACACTATTCCCTACCAATGGAGCTTTCAAATGCTGCCGAACGAGGCGCCACGTAACGAAGGCCAACGAAGGTACAATACGGCGCCGCCAACAACAACAACAACAAAGGCATTCTATCCGCGTAACATTATGGCAGTAAACGATGATGATAATGATGAGCATCACCATCATCATCACCACCACCACCACCATCATCATCATTACCCCCCCCCCCCATCAAAACTAGCATTTGTACCAGCAGTACCAGCCTGGTATTGTCATCTTTGTACGTGGCTGTCGTTGTTGTCGTCGTCACTCGACGAGTTCTGCCGCCCTAACACACTACGTGCAGCCCGATCAAAACCGACCGGTGGGGCAAGGCTTTCTTCCAATGGCAACGGAGCGTCTGTCGGAGCTGGGCTGGGCTAGGCTAAGGGGTGGACTGTAGAGGGGGTGATCAGCTAAACGGCGTACTATATGCTTGCGTACTGTATATATATATATATATATATATAGGAAGTGTGAGAAGTGTGTATCTCGTCTCTTTCGATCTCTCCGTTGTCTATCTACTCTCCGTGTCTAAATGCGTGTGCGGGACGTTGGCCGTGGTCGACCGTGGTCTAGCGTTTGTGTTGTTGTTGTTGTCGTCGTTGTTGTTGTGTTAGTTTGTGAGCTTATTGTTAGCTCTGACTAGGTAGGTATTATGCTATGTTTGCCGTCGCCATTGTTGTTGATGTTGCTATTGTTGTTGATGTTGTTGCTGCTGCTGCTGTGGCGGCCCCCGTTGGCGCAATTCTGACGCATATTGCTTCGGCAGTAAGCCGGAGACCTAACTGCAAGATCGCTAGACTACGGCTGGCTGTTGTTATTTCTGCTGCTGTTGTTGTTGTTGTTGTTGTTGCTGCAGCAGCTACTGCAAGATCGATGCATTCTTCAGCCGATTCGGAATCTTCGGTTTGCTTGCTTCTGCGCCTACTCTCCCCCCTGCCGTCTCTCTCTCACTCTCTCTAATTCTCTCTCCATCTATCTCTATCTCTCTCTCGTACGCTCTGTGCTGCTGCTGCTGCTGCGGCTGGTGGACATGCATGATCCGCGCATGAACGGCGGATGGCTACATAAATAGATCGATAGAATAACAGACAGGCGACAGGCAAACAGGTAGACAGCCGTATATACACACAAACACACAGACGCACGCAGAAACCGAAACGTCGCTGTTGGCTGCCGGCGGGATGTCTTGCTCGGCGGTATTGGCGGTGCCACTGCCGCCGCCGCCACCAACACCGCCTTCCACGACGGAATTCCCGCAACATGACGACATGAACTCTCGTCGATGCCGGCATGAACGAGCGTCGCTGCTGACTGCCGTGAATCCCGGGCGGCGACCGGAGTACGGGTTCCCGGGGTTCGATCCGATTCAGTCACCGCAAGTGCTGGTGCTGCAGCAGCAGCAACAGCCGTGGTAATCCTAGTTGTAGTAGTAATAGTAGTAGTAGTGGTCGAATGTGTAACCGCAACAGACCCAACAACAACAACAACAACAACAAGAATAATAATAATAATAGTAGTAGCAAATACAACAACACTTACAACAACAGTAACAAAAAAGCAGCGACAACAACAACGACATCAACAACAACAGAAGTAGCGGCCACGGCAGCAGCAGCAGCAACATCAGCAAGAACAGCAACCGCAACAACAGTGACGATAAACACAACAACTGAGGCAATAAAGACAGCAGCAACAACGACAGCAATAGTGACGATAACACAACAACCGAGGCGACAACAACAATAACGACGACAACAACAACGACAGCAACAGCGAAAAGAACAACAACAACAACAGCAGCGACGAAGGTTAATCCGTCAATGCGGCGGGTGTCGAATTTCGACCTATTTTCGTTTTGACCTGTCCGGCCGCCTCAGTGGTATTCCTGTCGAAACTCAAACCACGTGTGAGCACCCCGTTTCCCCCGTACTCTCGTTGTTCCGCCGACTCATGGGAAGCTGCTGCTGCTGCTGACAAGGGAAGAACCCAAAATATATTCCACTATAATAAACGCACATGATAGTTGTCTGTTTAAATGCAGCGGAACAAGGAAAAAAACGTCAAGAGCAACAACAGCAATGGCAGCAGCAGCAATAACAACACTAGCATCAACAGCAACTGTCCGTCTGTGTGCAGGTAGGTATATTTGTTTTTAGACGCCCCGAAACAATACGTTTCGGCAAAAACACACAACACCAGCGTGCTATGTGTCCATCTAGATAGATGTTGCGAATTCGTGCCCAGACGAACCGAGCAGGACCAGGATTTATTCCTGCCCTTGCAACAAGGCGATCTCTATTTATCCGCCGTACGGTATCATCTCTACTAATTTATTTAGCTTTCGCCAGCCAGCCAGCTGGCTAGGTAATGGGACAAGGGAGTCGTGACAAGACCCGTACTTGGGGTATCGTGGGGGCGCGCACCTCATACACATGCCGCATCCAAGTTGCGGGTTAAAGGGGAAGATCCGCAGGATCTGAACTGAAGGAAGCGGTGGCAGATCGGGCATCCTCAGCCAGCAGCAGCCGCAGCTCAAGTTGGCTGCAGTCTGACGACCATCAACCACCAGGGGGGTCATCGCTAACGTTCATCAGCTAGGTGGTAACAGCAACCGACTTGCCGGTTGCTTCACACCGGTCCGGTGCCATCGCAACCTTCGTCGAGGGTCAGTAGTCATTTTGTGTGGTGTCGGCACAGCTTCCGTATTAGAGGATATTTTGGCAGGCGCTTGGCAAAACACAAAGAGAGAGAGAGAGGGGAGTAAGCGAGAAGGTTGCCCTTCATAAAGCGCCCTGAAGCGATGGTTCTAGCCGTGAAGAGGAGGCGGCGACGGACGCAGGCGACGACGACAAGATGATGTTGACCGTTGCTAAAACGGTCACCGGTTTGCGTGTCTGCGTCTCCCGGCCCGACCTGGCGCGATCCACACGCGCACGCTTGCCACCGCTTGGTGGATGGCAAGTTTGGGCATCGGGCAAACGCCAAAACTCGTTCGGGGCTCAGATAGAGGGAGCGCGCTCGCGAATGAAGGGGGCAACGGAAGCGCAAACTCTCGTCAGCTCGTCGACCTGTTGTTGTTGTTGTTGGTCGGTCGGTCAATTGGTGGGTTGCCAGTCAACCAGTCCCACTATGCATCCGTACATCCTCCGTCTATCCCCCTATCCATCCATGCGTCCATGAGTACGCATGCCGCCCACCCGTTCACCCCGGCGGTTCGGCGGTCCGTGGCCCGCCGGCTTGCCACGGCGGTTGATGGCCTCCTTCTGCTCAACAACGTTGGATGATGTCTCATACCCCCCCCCACACCGCCCCCCCTTCTACCTCCCTCCATCCCTCCCTCCCTCCCTTTACCCCCAGCGGTTTCGAGGCTCGGCCTCGATTCGTGCAGCAGAAGGCGTGCTCGTCGTTGAGACACCCTGCCACGCAACGGCAGCCGCCGCCGCTGCCTCGGCGTCAGGCTGCCGTGCTGGCTACGAGCTAATGCTGATAGCATGGTGGCTGGCCTCGTCCTTCCACGGTTATGGAACGGAGATAGAAGAGGTTTGCCTGACGGATTGCGGATTGCTGAGCCGCCGCCGCGACCGACCGACAAACCGAGCGACCGCAGGTCGACGCGGCCATCAGCGCAGCAACCCAAAATAGCTTTGCACGCCACGCCACGCTACGCCTCGGGCAGCAGCAGTGCCATGACCGATTCGCCAGTACACCGGCCGCGTCGGCCTGTCCTGCTGTGCAGTGGTGGCCGCGCAAGCAGACCCTACTCTACTTACTACCGACTACAACTCTTCTTGACGTAGCTTGGCCGACCTAGCAGGTAGCGACGACACGATGCAGGAACGACGAACTACAAACATGCCCAACGACCTCGGATTCGGCCACGCACACAACCGCAAACGCCATCATCTCTCTCGACTAACACGCCAGCAGCCCGCCACGACCTTATTCGGCGGTCGGTAAAAATACACAGCCGCGTGCAATGTCTGCGTGCGTGCGTGCGTGTGTATGCATGTATGCGTGCGTGCGTGTGTATGCATGTATACGTGTGTGAATGTGGACGTATGCGTTTTGCCTGTTTGGACCTGTTTGGCGCGGCTCTACGGCCGGCGACTACGCTACGAGATACCTAGGTAGTAGGGCGTGCTGGTTGTCTATGCTAGGATGCTGATGGTCCTGAGGAAGTGTACTGGTTGCCGTTGCCCGATGGCAGGATGTTGGTTATCCTGTAGCAGAATGCCGGTTGTCCTAGGTAAGATTTCGGTTGTCCTAGGCAGGATTTCGTTTGTCCTAGGCAGGATTTCGTTTGTCCTAGGCAGGATTTCGGTTGTCCTGGGCAGGACTTCAAGTATACTAGGCAGGGTGTAGGTAGTCGTCTGGTAACAGGACGTCGAAAATGGCCAAGAGATAAACAATAGCAAAACAAAAAAAATAAATACGTCCATCCTTTCGAGATAACATGCTCGTTGTTCATTCAACAACACGACAGTCTTTATGTGACTGCGGTGGTCTCTACCGACCGATCGACCGATGGAAGCCGTTGCTTTTGCCGTCGTTTCTGCCGCTGTGCTTGTCTACTTCTCTTCTACTGTTTCTTGTACTACTACTACTACTAGAGCTATAACTAGCGCGAGTATGACGACGACCACCCCGGTTAGTACTCCGGTTACTGCCGCATGCTGGAATATGCATGAGGCACCCTGCGTTCTCCGAGCGCGACGACATGTGAAGACGGAGCATCTCTATTAAACGCGTCCGCGCGTCCGAGCTCGACGGGCCGATCGACCAACGGACGGACGAACGAACGGACGAAAACGCACCGGCTAGAAGGGCACCCCAAACGGCAGACGCATCTCCTCCGCCATTTCTGCCTGCCACGGCTACGGTCGCCGTCCCGACCATCGCCGTCGTAGCCATGATGATGATGACGACGATGACGATGATGATTGTCGTCGTCATCATCACTATCATCATCATCGGCGTTGTGGATTCCCCCCAGACATCCATCATCAACGCTTTCTTCCTTACGGAGGTTCCGCCAACCACCACCGCGGCCGCCACCACGGCCTCCTCTTCTTCTTCTTTTTCTCCTGTTCGTCCCAACTCCTTGTTCTTTTCTTCGTCCAACTCCTTGACTTCCACAGACTTAACGCGTCAAGTCCAACGGATAACCGGCGGGCATGGAACAGGCAGGCATTCTATAGGCATGCTGGCATCGAGTCATGTAGACAGGCAAGCGGCTGCCGACGTGATGCGTGGTGACCGCGAGCGTATACATTTGACTCGTCCGCGGTTCGAGACCGTATTCAGCCCGACAGACACGCATTAGTTCGTCGTCACTTTTCCTCTCTTTCTCTCTCTACGCCTCTGGTTACGGCCGGCGCTGTTCTATCGTTTTTATTTTTCTTCTTTTTCCTCGTCCCTCGAGAAATGTGGCGTGTGGTATCAGTTTTCAAAACGACCATGCGACGTTCATGATCTCCCCCACCCGCTCTTTCTCTTTTAGCGTTTTCCTCCCGCTTTTTTTTCCCAGTCACTTTAACTCCTCCAGATTGATCTGGACTCTGGCTTCGTGTCGGAGGTTCATTTTGCTCTCGCGTTGTTACTGCATCGGACGCGCATCCACCCCCCCACCCTCCCCCAACCATCTATCCATACGTCTAGAGTAGATTCCATATCAAGCACGCCGCGAGCCAGACTCGTCACGGAGACTGCTAGCGAGGCGAAGACGTTCGTCCACTTCTACCCGTTTGTCCGTTGCGTCCCGTTGGCTGATGTCCTGCCCGTCAACGTCGGGCTTAGTCAGTCGTCACCGAATCTGACTGCCGATCGGACAGAGTAACAGACCCGGTCGGGGGTAGTCGGCCTCGTCGATTTAGGTCCGCAACCCAAACAGACTCAAGAGCTGGACGGGTGGGCGGACGGACGGACGGATAGACAGATTGTCGTCAGTCTATCTCCCTGTCAGCCTACCGACTTGCTTGCTTGCTTGTCTGGCAAAGCAAGGGCTCGAAACGCGAAACGCGGCCGAACTCACTGCGTCTGCCGTTGCTTGGTTGCGCGCTGATCTTAGTCAGCCTCAGGCGCAATGAGGCGTTGATTGCACTCCTTTCGGTCGACCGACCGATGCAGGGAGACTAAGATGGGGGACGGGGTACAAGGATAGAGATAGATAGAGAGGGGAACAGAAAGAGAAACAAAGATACATAAAGATAGAGAGAGATCGTGTTTGAGCGAGAGAGAGGGATAGAGGACGCGCGCGGGCGACAAAAGCACGCAGCATCAGCATCAGGTCATCAGCGTACTCTACACCAAACCACTCAGCAAGCCGGCACGATCGTATGACTACGGTAGCGGTGATGGCGACAACAACGGCCTTAGGCTGCACCATGCACTGAGATCGAAGTACCCTGTGCGTCGCTTCCTGCACTTCTGCCACTGCCGCAAAATTCCTTCCTTCCTGCCTGCTGCTGCCAACACTGCAGCTTCCATGACGCCGCCGCCATCGCTTGTGTTCCGTCGCCGCCCAGGATGCCAATCCTCCTCTCGGCATCATTCGCGTGTTCGTCGTTGGTTGCTGTCGTCGTTTTCCCTTGTACCTCCTAACCCGTAGCCAACCGAGGAAAGGGAGCAGCCTTCAACGTCATGCAGCAGACGGTGTCCTTGCGTCCGCTGTATGGCTGGCGTCGCCACTGACGCCCCGCGACCCCCTTCCTCTCCCCCTCCCTTCCCAAAGAACTCCCAACTCCCACCCCCCGCTTTCTCCTTCTTTTCCTCGTGTCTCCCCTTTCTTTCTTCCTCGCCCCTCTACCCCCGTCCGCCCCGGCTGCAGCTGTCGCCGCTGCCGCGGCCCCGCCGTTCTGTACAGCTAACGCCTCCGTTTCCCCTGTGGCCCGCTCCTCCTGATATGTCCCCGCCTCGGCGTTGTCCCCCTCGCTCTCTCACCAACGTCATCGCCATTTACCCACAATCGGTACTGCCCGCTTTCGCGTTGTCTCTCTCTTTCTATATCTCTCATGATCTATCTCTCGATCTCGATCTTTCTAGACCGCCCTTCGACCGCCCCGTTGTACGACAGCCCCCGCCGCCCGCGGCAACAACGCCTGAAGCTGAAAGCACGAACCACTATGGCCAGGCGTCTATCTCCTGTCTGCCTGCGTTCCTGCATGTACGCCTGCCCGCCCGCCCGCCGCCCGGTTATTCGTTCAGTCCGTCTCTGTGTCCTGATGTCCTGACCGCCGCACGACGACGACGGCACAGAGTCCGGCAACGAGCGTGGTTGTCGTGTGTGCCGGCTCGGCCAGCGCGTCAGGGCGGTGGCTGCAGTAGATTGCGGCGGAGGCGGCGGCGGCCGCGGCAGAAAGCTGAGGGGCTCCGGATGGTCCGTGGGTTGGTCGTATCTAGTTGGGGAGCGACGGAGCTCAGCAGGGACGGATGGACGGGCTGGGTAGGGAATCCCCGCCGTGTTCCCTGGTCGGCCAGTCGGGCGGTCGGTCGGTCGACCCCGAGTCGCGTTCGTCCACCGGCGGCGCGGCAGTGTTCCTTGGCGGCGATGGCGGTACTGGCCGCACCCCCACACGGTCCCCACACGCACACGCAACCAACGTGTGACTCACCACCCGGTGCTAGAGGTAGTGGTGCTAGCCGTGGCGGTGGCGATGGAGGCTGCTGCTGTTACTGCTTCTGCTGTTCCTGCCGCTGGTCCCCTGCAAGACACCCTCCTCTAGCAAGCAGCACGCCTCCCCACGGATCCCCCGGGCTTCTTGTCTCCCCCCCCCCCCGCCCGGGCCGGTCGACGAGCGAGCAGGCAGGCAGGCAAGCAAGCAAGCAAGATCCCCCCCTGGGCAGATGAGGCTTGATTCCCCCTTCTCCTGCTCCTCCTCCTCACCCCACAAAGAGCTGCTGCTACTGCGGCTGCTGCTGTTGCTGTTGTTGCTGCAGCTCCTCCTGCTGGCTCCCCTGTTTCGGCGACAATGCTGGACGACGGCTGGCCTGCGTACTTGGCTGAGGCGGGCAGGCGCCGCTAGCCGCTAGGAAGAAGACGGGACGCGGGACGCGAGACGCGGTGCCTTGCTAGAACAGCCGCTTACCCGCTCGCCAGCAGCTCGAGCAGCACGAGTACGGGAAAACGAGGGACGCCGCCACGAACGAGAGCGACAGCAGTGCGACTTCACAACAACAACAGCAGCAGCAGCAGCAGAAGCATCAAAACCAAATAGCAACAACAGCAGCAACAACAACAATGATGCCAACAACAACAACAACAACAACAACAAAAGCAACAGAAACAACTGCTGTCCCGACGACCGAACGAATGAACTGACACTCATTGGCTGCCTGCCAGCCAGCCAGACGACATGCGGTAGCGACAACGACGACGACGACGAGACGGTAGTAGTTAGTCCTCGATCTGCCAACAAGTATTGGCCAACGCAGTACGAATAGCACCTGCATTCGCGTGTTGTTGCCAGTACAAACCACCGCTAGCAAAGTACGGCCAGTCATCGTCAGCGTAGCTCTAGTTATGAAGCTGTCGTTGATAAGTCTGTAAGCGACATTGTTGTTGTTGTTGTTGATGTTGCTGCTGTTGCTCTTGTTGTTCTTGATGTTGTTGTTGCTGTTGTTGTTACTGCCATTAGTCGAACGTTGTTAGATCCAGCGAGTATAGCATCACACTCCGGTTCGTGGGCAAAAAGGGGCTTTAAGAGTGGGCAAGTAGCAGACAGCCTCAACATCCTGTTAAGTTATCGTCCGCAATTGTATAGTTACCATTAAATGTCAACAACCTGTTGGCTGTCGCGGCCATCTTCATTAGCAGCTAGCGTCATTATCGTTATCAATATCGGTATAGTTTTACCCACTTCAATTTCATTCTCTCAACTTCTCCTTCTCCTCTGTTCGTTCAAATTGAACCATTACCATCCTGGCGATGGACGTCTTTCGTTATTTAACGCTTCTTTAACTGTTTTCAGATTAAATAAAAAAAAAAAAAACGATTGGATCGACATCGAGCGCGTTCGCGAGCAACGACGACAACGTGTATCATCATGTCGGTGTCAGTCGAGGTCATGTCGTCATGTGTCTCCGTTGATTCGATTCGTTTGTGTTCGCTTCTGTGAAATCTCGAAAGTCTCGAACGAACGCCTTAACAAAATGTGTCTTCTCCCGCCTTCCCTTGCGAATGATGGCGGCAATGATGATGATGATGGCGATGATGATGAAGAGGTTCGACTTTAACCTGACGTCTAAGTAGATATACCGAGCTTACCCCAAACAGCTAGCTACGTATTCAGGCGGCGCCTTCAGGCACATGCATGCACTTGTGTGAGCATGTGTGTGAGCACGAATGTCTGCGTATGCACATGCAAAAAGGTATGCGCAACTAGACAAAGCAGAGCAGAGCATCGCGTCAAGTAGAGAGACAGGGCGAGAGAGACACACAGAGCAACACATTGAAACAGTCGTCGTCGTCGTCGTCATTGTCAGCAGTCCGTAGAGGGGAGTCAGTCAATGCGACGACACGATAGCCAGAATCGCCGCCTCTGGATTATGGCTCGCCGTTCCACGGCATCCACCATGAGGACGACGACAACAACAACAACAACAACGACAACGACAACAACAACAACAACAATGACCGACGATGACTGGGTTGATGAAGACACCGAAACCGAACTAACCATCATCAGTAGAAGAATTATCATCATCACGCTCACCAACAGTACGATGGTGGTGGTGGTAATCGTGATGCTGCTGCTGCTGCTGATGATGATGATGTTGATGATAATGGATCTCTAGGTAAAATTGACCGACTTCACCACCAGAGGCCAGAATGAACGAGTCTACGAGATAGGATGGAGACAGATAGAGATAGAAAGAACGGTAGAGAGACCGGTGGCGGGGGGGGGGGGGGGGGGGGGGGAGGGAGAGAGAGCAGCGTAGCGAGGTCGCAGATGGCAGCGTACGACGAGCGACGCTGCCGGTCGCTCTCAACCATCTCGGCCGTTCCATCGGACAGCTAGCATCATTGGCGTCATCATCATCATCACCGTCATCATCATCATCATCATCACCAACACCGTCATCATCATCAACAACATGGCGATCGACCGCGGCAAGAACGCGGTGGCAGAAGCTTTAGTCTCCGTCGTTGTCGCCGTCGTCGCAGGAACAGCAACGCCGTCAACAACAACCACAAGGACAACAACGTCAACAACAACCACAAGGACAACAACGTCAACAACAATAGCAACAACGTCAACAACAATAGCAACAACGTCAACAACAATAGCAACAACGTCAACATCAAGGCAGCAGCAGCAATCGAAGCAAACGATCGCCGGCGTGTCTCTCCGCCGCCGGTGGTGGTGCTGCTGCTGCGCTATTCGGTGGTGAGTGAGGTGAGATGAGGTGAGGTGAGGTTGTGGTGGTGATGGCGATGGTGGTGGTGGTGGTAGATGTAGGTACGGCCTCCGCGTACCGTCTGTACGCGTCCTCTCGTCCGCCGTCTCGTGTATTGTAGTCGCTTCTCGGCCGTGCTCTCGCTCTGCGACGCCACGACGCCCAACGGGCCGGCGACGACGACGATAGCAGCAATAGCAGCAACAACAGCAATAGCAGCAGCAGCAGCAGCAACAACTACAAGAGCCGCAACGCCGGGCGAACGGACGCGCCGACGAGGCTGTCGTTGAGTTGAGCGGGCGAGCGAACGAGCGGGTGAGCAAAGTTGCGCCGAACAACTCTGAGAGCTGAGGTGAAGCGAGGTGGGAAGCGAGTGAAGTGCGCTGCTCAACGGAAACGAAGCCGGTCTGCCTCCTGTCGTCGTTGTTGTCGTCGTCGTCGTTAGCGACGCTGTTGTTGTCGTCGTCGTTATCATTGTTGTTGTTGCTGTTGTTGTTGTTGTCGCCGTGGTCCCCGTTGCTACTGCAGGCTCTTGTCTTGCTGATGCGTCTCCCTCTCTCTCTCTCTCTCTCTCTCTCTCTCTCTCTCCCCCCCTTCCCCTTGTCCTTCTTCCTTTTCTCCTGCCGCGGCTGTACTATAGATTCTACTACTACTACTGCTGATTCTACGACTACTCATCATTCTATTATTCGATCTCTGCGTTCCTTCTTCAGACGATTACAGCTTCTACGACCAGTGACGAAGTACTACGTATTCTACAATAACAGCCATCATGACGACGACGACGACGACAACAGCAACAACAACAACACAACAACAACAGCAACAACAACAACAACAACAAACAACAACAACAACTACAACATTACGACTACAGTCGTCGCCGGCGACGCTGCCATTGTTGCTGGTCTGTTGTCGGTCGATCAAACGTAGACGTTCTCTCTCCGTCGAAACTCGGCTTGCCTCCGAAACTCGACTTGCCTCCACCACCACCACCACCACCATCATCACCACCACGACGACTCCTCCTCCTCCTCCTCACGTAGTAGAACTAGACTACTTCTACTACCGACTACTAAAAACAAACTTTTCGGGCTGACCCTTCAGCCAAGACTTAACGTCCACGGAACTGTTTTTCACATTGCTTCATAGACGGACCCCCATAAATACAAATCGGTGCAACAGTGGGGCTCGAACCCGCGCACCTGCTATGTGTCTCCTCCGGTTGCGAGGCGCAGGCGAATGCACCACGCCACCACCGGTCTCGACAGTAGAACTAGACTACTTCTACTTCTACTACCACTACTAATACTACTACGACTACTTCGACTACGGCTTTCTTCTACGACGATACGATCATGCCTACATCTACATTCACGGCTTGTACGTCTAAGGCCGTAGAGGCCGTTGCTGGTGCGTTTGCTGACGCTGCCACCGCTGCTGTTGCTGCTGCTGAGGAGAAGGCCGAGATCGCACCGAATCCAACCGAACTCACCGAACAACGACGGACGAACAAACGCAGGCACGCAGGCAGGAAGGAAGGAATGGTGACGAGCCAAACTCGACGGTGGCCGGAGAACAGCGCTGTGCGGAAGCGGTGCATTCTCTGAACATCTGGCCCGTCCTCGATCCTCCGTGATCCTCTTGTCGTTGTTCTCATTGCTACTGGTGGTGTTGTTGTTGTTGTTGCTGTTGTTGCTGTTGTTGTTGTTGCTGTTCGTCGTTGTTGTCCTCCGTTGCGGCCGAACCGTCGCCGTTGGCTCCGGCCGGCGTCGTTGCTGTCGTTGTTGCTGTCAGTGCCCTGCTACGGCGGTTCTTGCCGTCGCTGCTGCTGCTGATGCGCTGTTTCTCGCGCGCTCTCTCGGCGCTTGCCTGATCCCGTTTTCTCTTTGGCAGTTTCTCAGTTTCTCGGTCTCCGCGTTCTCTCTCTCTCTCTCTCTGCATGTATCTCTCTCTCTCTTCGCTCTCTGCGTCGATCTTCGTTTGGCCTCCGTCCTGCGCGTCGTCGTCGTCTTCTGTCTTCTTCATCTTCTTCTCCTGTCTATCTGTCTGTCTGTTCTGCGTTCTCGTCAGGAGTTCTTGCTTGCTCTGATGAGTGACGCCGACGACGACGACGACGACAACAACCACGGCCGTGACGACGACAACAACAACAACAATAAGAACAGCAACAAGAACAACAACAACACCAACAACAACAATGACAACAACAACTAAGGCTACTACAACTGGTCAATCAATGGTCCAGCGTGTAACCATCCGTCGTAGATGCGTAGATCTACAACGGGCCACAACCCGCCGATGGACAGTCGGCCGGCGGTTGTGGTTCTTTCCTTCCATCCCACCATCCCATTTAACTTTGTCTGTCCGTCCGGTCGTCTGCCCATCCGCGATCAATTCTTGCTTGACGGCGGTGTCGCTGATGTTGTCATTGTCATGGCTGTTACTGTTGTTGTTCTCGTCGTTGTTGTTGTTGTTGTCGTCGTCGTCGTAGTCGTAGTCGTTGTTGTTGTTGTTGTTGTTGTTGTTGGTGTTGTTGATGACCATCTTGGTTTCGAGATCATGGCAGTGGTTGTCGTCCTCAAAAACCAGTAGCCGCCGCAGCAGCGACAGCAACAACAGCAACAGAACCAGTCGCACCACCACCACCATCACCACGAGCACCACCATTACGAACCAGAGGACAACGACGACGACGACGACGGCGAACAACGCCACCGCCGGCAAGAACGGCGGCCAGCAGTACCGAGAGCGCGGGGCGCCGGTTCGCCTGCCTGCCCGCCCGGCCAGTGAACGCCGATTTTCGGTGCATTCTTCTTCTCATCGAGATTCATGCCTGCCCTGCCCGCTCAGACTGAGACGGCTCGGTGAGGCGGTGTTGTCGATTGTTGTTGTTGTTGTTGTCGTCGTTGACGATGACAACAACAACAACGACGACGTCTCGCCGCCACCGTCACCGCCTAGAATCAACGGCAACAGCAGCAAACGCAGAAGCAAAGGTAGAAGCCCTACCAGCTACAGCAACAGCAACAACAACAATAACCACAACAACAACAACAACAACAGCAACAACCACAACAACAATACCAAACAAGAATAGAAACAGCAGCAAGCAGGCGGCAACTGGAACGAGAACGCGGTTACGGCAACGAAGATGATGGTGCCTGCGACGACCGACGACCGACCGTCATGACAAAGAATTCTTCGCCGTACTCCATGATCATCATCATGGTCATGGTCGCGTCGTCGCCGTACAGAACGACAACGACAGGACTGCCGAACAGACACGCCTAAACTGCGACGGAGGTTGTGTTCCTGCTTCTGCTGCTGCTGCTGTTGTTGGCGTTGTTGTTGTTGTTCCTGCTGTTTTTTTCTTGTTGTTGTTGCTGGTCCTGCTGCTGCTGTTGTTGTTGTTGTGGTTGTTGTTAGTCTTTCTTGTCTTGCCTGTCTTTTTGCCTGACAATCCGGCCCCGGCGTACAGCGACGACAACGACGACCACGACGACACGGGGGTCACAGTGCTGCGACTTCTTCAGCTGCTGCGACTGCGTACAGACATGCATGACGGCCATGATGGTGATCTCTGGCGACGACGACGACAACAACAACAACAACAGCAGCAGCAGCAGAAGAGTAGAGACGAAAGAAGAAGAGGAAAAAATAGCAGTAGAGGAACAACAGCACCAACAAGAAGAATACAGCATAGAGAGCAGCATTAGCAGCAGAGGCCCCCTCCTAACCGCAAGGGCAGACGGTGCAGGTTGACTATACCGAATGGTTGCAGCACGTCAGCAGATATGGTGACAATACACCTCGATTCAACGGATGAACATACGCTCGAGAGACTACCTTGATGATGACGACGCCGATCAATAACAACGCCCGGCGATGAGAATCGTCGCCATCGTGAACGTTTTTGTTGGTATTGTTGTTCAGGCAGTAGTTATTGTTGTTGTTGTTGTGCATGCTGCTGCTGTTGTTGCTGTTGTTGTTGATGTTCTTGTTGCTGTCGATGTTGACGTCGCCGTCCTGGTCTTTTGCTTTTCCTGGTCGTTCGCATTTCGAGGTTGACGGGACGGCGCGCTACCCTGCGGCGTAGCCTGCGCGTTACCCCGCTCGCTCCCAGGCCTGTCTTGCCTGTTTGCGGTTGTGGAATGTTGTTGTTGTTGTTGTGCATGTTGCTGATTTTATTGTTGCGGTTGTGGAATGTTGTTGTTGTTGTTGTTGTTGTGATGTTGCTGTTGCTGATTTTATTGTTGTTGTTGTTATTGTTGTTATCATTGTTCTTATGGTTGCTGTTGTCGTTTTTGTTGTTGCTTTTTTTTCTGTTTATCGTATCATCATCTTCATTGTCACCAGAGTTACCAAAGTTCGCATCATTCATTGTAGAACTTGACCTCTTGTTACAGTGGTCAACCGTGGTGCGGTCACACCATCGTTATGCTCTTCATTCTCCTAATCCTTCATTATCATCATCATCATCATTCGCCAAATCCATTTCTTGATCTCGAATACCTGGTGCTCTTGAAATATCTAGTGATGCCCATAAAAGTGTCAATGACAAGTCTTTTTCGTCGATACTAGCAAATTATACTGAACTCGCTGAAGTACAGGTAACTTTACCCACGTTAAGGTACTCTGCACCGTTTATAATATATATATATATATATGCGCACAGCATAATACGTAAATTGTGCTAGTCTGTTACACGTCGATGTATAACCTATAAAATATAAGAATTATTACATGTCATGCATCGATGTGTAACGGCGTAACACAACTGACGTATTGTGCCCCCGGCTGGCAAACTGTGCTCGGCTTGACTTAGTTTAGACTAAAAGTAGATATGGCCGTCGGGATACGATAGTTACGCCAAATTACACATACGCACATACATGTATTTCAACGTACACACATACACGTGGTCGTTCTCGCTTACTACCGTACTATGAAAAAGGCACATTAAACGAAAAGAAAACTACATTTGCAATATTTACAACAGCGACAACAGTAAGAATAACAACAACAACAATAAAAAAAACAACAACAACAACGACACCACCACCACCAACAACAACAACAATAATAATAATCGAACGTCCAAAATTGTAGTATCTAGCAGCAGCAACAACAACACTACATACAGTGTGCCACAATGCAGACCACCAGATGAACGATTATAGTTAGACTATACACAGCGTGGTACACGCGACGACGCGCCAGTTTAGTCCGCCGAATACGCAAAGTAATGCTACTACGGCATAAATACCGGCAAAGCCAATCAACTATCTAACTATCTAACAAACTAACTAACTATCTAACATTAACTAACAGTCGCCAGTCAGTCGCAGCCAGCCAAGCGTAGCTTTCGATTGTCGATTGTCAATGCGACAGGCGACGGCGCGAGCTCACCAACGTGGTAACCTATCGTTGCACTAGAGGCGACGGCGGTGGTGGAGTTCCACAAACGCAGTTGGACGAAGAAGCAAAAATTAACATCAGCCAAAGCAACTAAAACAACAATTGCAGCAGCAGCAGCAGCAGCAGAAACAACAATTGCAGCAGCGTCCGTAGCAATTCGCCGGGCTGCGCGTTAATGAGAAACTTACCGGGCTGATGGTGAGATC
The DNA here is from genome assembly GCA_003439945.1 of Dermanyssus gallinae. Lineage (NCBI taxonomy): Eukaryota > Metazoa > Arthropoda > Arachnida > Mesostigmata > Dermanyssidae > Dermanyssus > Dermanyssus gallinae. The sequence continues at coordinate 247,086 of QVRM01006004.1, forward strand.
AGGAAACGCGACGTGGCCGAGCTTCGTCTCTGTCGCCGTAAAACGCGACGACATCGCGTTGCGTGGTTCGTCGTCGTCGTCGTCTGCAACGACGGCCAACCAGAAAGAAGAGAGTTGTTGTTTGTTAGCTGTTGATTGATTGACTGACTCGATCGTTCGATGTTCGATCGATCGACACCCGTTGGTTAGTTCGTTGGTTAGTTAGTTAGCTAGTTTGTTTGTTTATCTGTTTATTACAGCACGACAACAGTGGTTATTGTTGTTGTTGTGCTGCTGCTGCTGCAGATACAGCTGCTGCTGCTGCTGAAGTAAGTTGCACAAACGAAACTGCAACGGTTCGAACACGCTGACTGCTAATAGCGCCGCCGCCGCCGCCACAGATGCGCACGCTAAAACGGATACGGATATTCGTATCGTGTCGTCGTGTTATGACTGACTCACTCACTGTCCGACTGACTGTCTGGCTGACCGAACGACTAACTGATTTACGTCAATATGACGACGACGTTACCGGTAGCGATGCCGGTTTCCCGCCATTAACAAATCGAACGGCAAACAGACTGAGACTCTCCGATAGAGAGAGCGAGAGAGAGAGCGAGATAGATACACAGCAGAGAAACGGAGCAAGATACAAAGATCAATCGAACGGACGGAGGGAGGGAGGGAGGGAGCGGGGGAGGACAGAGACCTGCCGGTATTGTTGCTACTAATGGTTGCTACAAGTAGGTAGAAACGTGGACGTTCGATGTACATTTAGTCAGCTTGCCAGTCAATCAGCCAGCCAGCCAATCAATCAACAAGTCAACCAATCAATCAACAAGTCAATCAATCAATCAATCAACAAGTCAATCAATCAATCAACAGAAGGGAAAATCGCGCGGGCACGTGGGCGGGCAAACGAACATGCGAACGATCGAACAAGCTCAAACAATCAGACAAGTAGACGAACTCCTACATCACACCACGCAAACAACACCTCAATCGTTCTCGATTCTCTCTCACATACCCACGCACGCAGAGGCGACACGACACGTACACACGCGGACACTGCAGGATCCACAGAATCAGATCGTGGTCGTGGTTGTGGTTGTTGTGGTCGTGCTCGTGGTTGTGGCGGTCAACTTAAACAATTCACGAGAAGAGAGACAGGGCTCAAGTCAGATCAGCAGCAATCACATGAGGCTGTTAGATTGCGTACGACGTTTTCATCGACGCGGAGTCGGCGGCGCGGAGAAGGTCCACAGATGCAGGCAGGTACATACAGGACAGCGAAATACGTAGATAGATACGTAGATAGGTGATACATAGACTCGCGCAGATACACAGCCACGAACACAAAGGCAGAGAGAGACCAGACAGGCAGACGGGCGGAAGAACGTACACAGAGTCACATAGACACACACGCACCGAAACGACGCCGAGAGAGTTGAGTGGGAGAGACCCGAACGAAACTGTTGATGTCTACACCGCGCGGCAACCCATGATGAGTACGTGAGTCACGGTGAGGGTCCGGCAAGGCGGGGGGAAACGAGTCGACGGGTAAGGGAAACAACAGGGAGATGAAGAAGAAGAAGGCGGGGTACGCATGAATCACGTAGCTAAATCGATCCGGTCATCTCAACCAGTTGATAGTTTACTTCTTAGTTTCTCTCTTCGGTCTGTCCGTTGTTCGGTCGGTCGGGTGGTTCAGTCTCAGCAGTTGTCCGAACACGGAACGATGGACCCTCGCTCACCCCCGGCAGCGTGTCCGTCGCTTTTCGTGTTGTCCGGCTAGTACACGTAGGGACGTTCTCGCGTATGCACGTATGCTCGCGCAGGCGTTCCTCTGCTCAGGCCGGAGAAACGGCAGCTGTTCTAAACGTAACAGCAGAACACGTCGTTGCAATAGACGTAACACGGCAGATCTCTCTATTTCTCTCTGTGTTTCGATTTCTCTCTCCGTCTCAATTTCCCTCTCTCTGCACGTGCGTATGTACTATGATGCGTTCGCGTGTTTTTGTTGTTTTGTTGGTTCGTCCGTTCATTCATCCGTTTCTAGATTGGTTCTCTGTCGGTCGTTGTGGCTATTGTTGTTGTTGTTGATAGAAGCGCGTATAGAAGAAGCAATCTCCGCACGGCAGTAGAGCAGAGCAGACCGGCGAACGCGTGCTCCGAGAGCGTGCAATAGAACTGCCGTCGTACGAACAACGATATCAACAACAACAACACCACCACCGAAAAACAGAAAAGGAGGTTGTCTGTCTGAGCTAGCAAAACTGGCCTTTTCTTTACTCGTTTCGACAGTTGCCACAGTCCGCAGTTGACCGAGAGCTGGAGTTGTGTAGAGCTCGTGCCCGTCGGGTAGAGCTGTTGCACGAGGAGGAAGAGAACTAAGCACTTAGCAGCAAGTCGTAACGTAGTAGTCTATCAGGAACGAAACGAAACCGTGCACTTGTTTTCGATACGAGATAAAGATAAAGAACGTCTTTTGATGAGATGCTGAAGTCTGGCAGGCTAATTAACTGGCTGGCACTGCTGCTGCTGCAGAAGACACATCACAATGTCATCGGCATAAATAGTGAACTCGATTCATGAGTTCTTGACGTTCGTGGTTAATCTTGCTATTGTTGTCGGCGTTGTTAACGTTGTTATTCTTGTTGTTGTTGACAATTATTGATGTTGTCAGAAGAAGGTGTCGTTGTCAACGTTGTTGTTGGTGTCGTTGTCAACGTTGTTGTTGACGCCGCAGTAATCTTAGTTTTGATTTCTAGTCGCCTACTCGAGTCGTGCCGGTATTCCGTATAGCACCGAATATGCTATGCTGATTGATGCTGACGGTGGCTGGCCGGTGCAATCGCTGCTGCGCGGTGACTCGGTGAGAGAAGAAGGTGACGACGACGACGACGACAACAACAACAACAACAATCACAAGTGACAACGATGATGAGGACGACGACGACAACGACGTTTGCGTAGAGCAAGAACAAGATCACGGCAGGAAGCCGGCAGTGTAGTTTTGCGGCGGGCGGTTTGGGTCTTCGCCGCGTCTACCGATGCCGAAACCAATGTTGTTGTTGTCGATGTTGTTGTTGTCAATGTTGCTGCTGCTAATGTTGTCGCGGTTCGTAACCGTCTGATTGTATGTTTATCTATCTAATCGTCAAATTGACACTGATGCGATGACAATGGCAACAGACGGCAGCAGCAGCGGTGGCAGCAACAACAACAACAACAATATCATCACCACCACCACCACCACAGCAACAACAACAATCACCCAGACCAAACAACAGCAATTACAGCAGCAGCAACGACAACAACGCGCACGATGAAGGCCGCCACAAACGACTATGATGGTTCTGATCGCGCGGCGCGTTCGCCAATCGACCGACCGACCCACCGAATAACTGACGGACTGGCTGACTGGCTGACTCGCGCACTCTCTATGTCCTGCTGCTGCTGCTGCTACTGCTTCTGCTGGTACTGGTCTCGATGGTCGTGTCGTGTCGTGGTTGTTGTTCCGTCCTGCCGGCGGCGTCGCCGCTCTGTTCCTGCTCTGCCACTCCCCCCACGGCCGCCGCTGCTGCTGCTGCTGTATTGTTGCTGATACAGTTGCTCTGCTTACTCTGTCGCTTTCCCGCCGCCGCCGCTGCCACTTCCACTGCCACCACCGCTCTCGGTACGCTCTCGTTGCTGCCGCTGCGTAGGACGCAGCCCTAGCCACGGTTAAAGCAGCGACCCCTCTCGCGCCGCTACCGCTCGCAGGCGCCGGCCGGTGCACCCACCACGGCTGCTACAGCGTCTTGCAGCCGCTCTCGGTAGCGGCTCAAACTCCGTGAGTGGAGAGGCCGAACGGTTCTTCCCTCTCCCCGCCGCGCTGATTACTTCGTCTTTCTGTGGCCGTGGCCATAGCAGCAATAGCGTGCGCGTTGTTGTTGATGTTGTTGTCAACCTTGTTGTTGTTTTTGCCGTCACTGTTGTTGTTGTTGGTTTTGCCGTCACTGTTGTTGTTGTTGTTGCCGGCGTCGTCGTCGTCGTCAAAGACCGTCGTCGTCGTCGTCGAGCTGGTCGGTCTCTCGGTTGCTTGCTCTAACGGCCTGTCCATCTGTCCTAGATGTACTAGGTATGTATGTATGTCTGTCTGTATGTCCGTCTGTCGGTCTATTTGTGCGTCAACTATCTCGAATGAATCAGCCGGTTTAGCGGAGCAGAGCTATATGCGGAGACGGCAGCTACCGCGGCAGCTGCCGCTGCTGCTGCTGCCAACACTGCCACCGCAGTTCTGCAACACATATCCTTCTGCTTGTCCTGCTACTACTGTCCTGCTATTAGTGCAGTTCCGCTACTAGTACTTTGCTTTGCTATTAGTGCAGTTGTGCGACTATTGCATTTCAGCTATTAGTGCCATCCTGCTGCTGTTGTTGTTGTCGTCGTCGTCGTCGTTGAATCGCAATGGCAACTAGAACTACTAGAACAACACCAACAACCGAGACAAACATTGTATTTTTATTGGGAACAGTTGCAGTATGAGCTGTACTAGTAACAGCAGCCGTAGTTAGTACTCGTCAGTAGAGGTAATAATAGTTGGAAGTTGTGGTAGTGGTGGTGGTGGTGGTGGTGGGTATGTGAAAGGTGGAATGGTTAGGTGGTTAGCGAGCCGGTCGGTCAGCGGTCGATCGGGTGGCGAATGCGTGGTGGTGGTTGTCGGGTGGTATGGTACGTTCTCGTCATCGCGCGGGGAGACCGAAATAGAAGAGGACAGAATCAACAACACAGCAGCAGCGGCAGCAGCAGCAACAGCAGCAGAAGGAACCACGGCAGTGTCGGTGGTGATGGCAAACGACCCCGACAAAGGCGACGCCTGACCCGGCATGCACGCACGCAGGTTCGCAGGTAGCCTGTCGACATGCCAATGTACTGCTCCGTGCCCTTCTTCTTCTTCATTGCGTGTCGTACGACCACAGGGCAACCACCACCAACATGATGATGATGACGACAACGACGGTAGCAACAACAACAATAACAACAACAACAACAATGACAGTAACAACATGAGCAGCAGCAACAACAACATTGACAACAAGGGCAACAACATCAACAACTATGACGAAGTGGCGCCAGGGCTGCCGCAACGTGATCTCGACGTCATCAACGAAAGGTTTAAGCGCTCGACCCGCCATGGTGGAAACTGCCTTTTCAACATTAGTTTCCTTCGGCGGCGGCTGCTGCCCCTTTTGAAGCTACTGAAGTTGCTGCTGCTGCTTTTAGATGCTATTACGACTCTTAATGCTTGCTGATCGTAACGGTATTCCCGACGGCCATAGGTAGGACACGGGGACGATTAGCCGAGACATCGAAATCGTCGTGCTCGTTGAAGAGAGTGGAAGCAGGTCGCGAGGACAAGACGACGGCAGGCCGCACGAATACGAGGACGGATGAGAAGTGGGATAAAGGGCAGCAATTGCAACGGGAAGCGAGTGGGCAAAAGGACGCTGCCCTTTTCCCGACCGAGAAGTGGGGAAAAGGGCAGCGCGGGACGAGCAGGGAGCTGACACGACTGACTATGCACATAGAAGGGAAATGCAGGCAACTGCTATTACCCTACGTCAGCTTCCATAGCGCCGGGGGCAATGAGAACCAATGATAATATATATATATATATATATATATATATATATATATATATATATATATATATATATATGCATATACACACACTAACGCATGCAAATACATGGACACACATATGTATACAGTGGTAAGCAAACGAACGGACATCTAAGCTACATTAGCAGTAACAGCAGCGCCAAAACAAGGAACGCGTTGTCATCGTCGGCGTCGTCGTCGTCGTGGGTCATCCTTTTTACTGCCGTGGACGTGCTTGACGCTATCATCGTTACTCTCATTGAGACCACGACGCAAAGAACGACGTACATATTATGGCCTTTGCTTCCCTGACTGACTCTGTGTAGGTAGTTGCATATGTACATTGATCCATATATATTTATATATATATATATATATATATATTTATTTGACCTTCAGCCAAGATTTCACGTCCATGGGACTGCTTTTCGCATTGCTTCATAGACGGACCCCCATAAATACAAATGTGCAACGGTGGGGCTCGAACCCGCGCACCTGCTATGTGTCTCCTCCGGTCGCGAGGCGCAGACGCATGCCACCACGCCACCGGGCTCAACAATATATATATACGTACGTAAAATAACCCGCTATTTCTTCTCCGGGTCAAGTGTGTACTGCGCCGGGCGAAAGTAGGTCAGTGTCAAGGCTTTGCCGCGTGCGGCCGCGGGTGCGTGCCGCACTGTATACACAACTTGACCATCATCGCCGCCCGAATGTGTGAGTAATCGGTAGCGGGGGAAAGGGAGAGGCGCCGATGTTAAGGCGCTAAAGAGAGTTTGCTACACACTTGACAATAACGGCAAGGAGATGGCGGACGAAAACGACGACGACGACAAAGAGAAGGGGGAGGAGGAATAGGGCTTCTCTTTAAGAAGCTCGACGAAGTGCTAGATGGCTTGTCGGTCGTACGTAGTGTTTGTCAGTCCGTCCACGGACATCGACCACCACCACCACTACCAACGGGTATGGATGACGATGGCCGGGAAGAGTGCAATGGCAGTGGCAGCCTAGTTTGCGAGTGGGCCGACCAGTCATTTCAGGAGGCAGTGTTGTGCAACTTGTACCCCATGAGGCAGGAGGAACGTGATTGTCACCGCCAACTTCATCAGCATCATCATCATCATTACCATTACCACCATCATCATCATCATCGTTGTCGTCATGCTAAAGTTTCAGCTGCAGCTGGCAAGGCTTCCTCTGTATCTCCCCTATTTCCCTCTCTCCCACTACCCCTCTTTCTTTCTCTCTCGCTCGCCGTATTCCTCATGTCCCTCCCCGCTTTGGGGCGCAAACCCCCGAACCACCGAATGCTCCGCGTCTGTCGCCAAGCTGAGTTCTGCCGTGCTCCACCACGGTCATCCCGATGACGAACGGACACGAGGACTACGGGGGGTGACGCAGACGAACCACGACGACAACGAAAGGCGGCGACAGCGGCAGTGGGTACCGTCTACCATCACCCCAGGAACTCCGTTCCCAAGAACTCAGTGCTGCGTCCTCCGTGTACGGCCGGACTGAGTCGAGCTGAGCCAGCTAGGCGGGACACCACCCCACCTCACCCCACCCTAGACAGACCTACCATCTACCACCTACCGCCTCCAGACAACACCGACAGGATGAGGAGAGTACGAGGAACGACGGCAAACGACGGCGGGCTCGACTGTGCGAGCAACGAGTTCGAAGTGTAAACGCACTCGCCATCACGGGCAACAACGTTCAGTGAGATATGTGTCTATTTGTATAAATCTACGTACACACATATATATATATATATATAAACGTAAGTAAAGGGTGAGCATAACGTCAAACTAAATCAATGGATGGTCCAATAAATTGATCCAATAGATCTCTATATATGGATAGATAGATCAATAAACAGATGGGCAGATGATAGGTCAAGGTGCGAAGACACATGACCGTCATAATCCTAGTCAGAAGACGAGTAGTAAGTTCTAGTAATAGTAGTAATAGTGCACATATAGCCCAATGAAGCTGCCAACTAACTGTCAGCTTCAGCGCAGAACTGTCAGCGGAACGCCAGGCCGGCGGCGGTGGCGGCGGCGGGAGCGGCCGTAGTGCAGGCGCGCGGCAGACAGGGAGCGTCGTGGACGTTAGTCATGATGATGATGCTGCTGCTGATAATGATGCCAATGATGATGGTGACGCTGTGTGGCAGCGGCAGTACCGCTGCGGCTGCTGCACATGAGTCAGCCGTTCGTGGAAGGCTCCCCGCTTCCCCGTCCGATCCCGTCGCCTGCGCGCCAGCAGCCCGTCCTCTAGTTCTCCCGTTCGTCAGTCCGTCGCTCGGTCTCGGTCGCTCACTCACTCACTCACTCGGCACGGCCTCTGTGCTGTCCCTCCCATGACGCTCCGTCTGCCGTCCTCCTCGATACCCCCGCTCCTCCCTCCCCGTCCGGTCTCCGGTCTCCCCACCACCGCCTCCTCGCCCCCCCCACCGCTTTTCCCCCCGGTCGCCTTTCCCCGAGCCGGCGTCCCCTCTCCGGCGTCGTCAAGCTGCCGCTGCCGCCGCTAGCAAGCGTGAGGTGGCTCCTCAGCTGCTTGCTTGCTTTCCTGCCTGCCCTTCTGTCGGGCAGGCAGAGACGGGTGGTACAGGCGAAGGCGGTGGGTGAGTTGCTGCTGCTGCTGCTTCTGCTGCTGTTGCTGTTGCTGCTGGCGTTCGAGCAACGACGACCAACGAAGGCTGTTCGTCGATGCTCTAGTTGCCAAGTCTCCGGCTGCTGCTAGCGGCTGCGGGCGGCTCGTTGACCGTCGTGCGGGATAAGCGTGGGGATTCTGATGATCAGACGACGACGACGTCGACGAGGACAACGACTAGGACGCCGTCGTAGCCGCTCCTCCCGAACCCCCTCCGCCTAGCCGACAGCCCACCAACCGGCCGACTCTCCGTCCACCGACCGATCCGCGGCACGCCCGCCCGCCCGCACCACGCTCGTTGTTGGTGATGGCCGCAGCGGCGTCTAGCACGGCCAGCGTGATCGGAGGACGCCTGCGGGGACGCCAGACTAGAAGGGCAGTAGAGAAAACAGCGTTTGTGCGTTTGCTGGCTGGCTGGCTGGCAGACTCTCTTCTTCGCTCGCTCGAGCACCGCACAAAGAAGGGAATTTGGTACTGCTGCTGCTGCTCTATAGGAAAAACGGCAGGACAAGAGAAGCTAGGGCGCGGCAGGGGTTGGGGGAAGGCTGAGCCAAGAGAGAGACACAAGGAGGGGTAGAAACCCGGGAATGGGCCGGGGAAAGTGCTACGAGGGGAAACGAAGGACACCGTCGAGGTGGGAGGAGTGGGGGGCAGGGGAGGCGGGTATGACGGGGGTAAGAGAAGATCGTTGAGAGACGGGGGAGGGGGGGGCGCAGGCGCGTCTAGCTGGGCCAACGGGCAGACGGCCCATGGCAAAGAGACCGGGCTCCGAGTAAAAGCGAGTACGGGGACGCTACCTCCGCTGACGCGGTTCGGCGTGGGCTGGCCTCGTGGGTTACTGCCTGGTGGGGGGAGCAGCAGCCAGAGGGCGAACAGAAGGAAGAAACGAGTGAAGCAAGAGCTACCACAGAGGGGACAAAGAGATCGCTGCTAGAGGGTTTACTCCTCCTGCGTTTGCTGCTGCTGTTGCTGGTGCTAGTGCTGGCGGCGGCGGCGGCAAAGAAGAAGGCGCAGGGACGTGGCAGACCTGAGGGGAGCGGGGGCGCGGCAGACGACGGGACACGGCCTTCCTTGGACGACGACGGCGTCTACGATGACGACGCCGATAACGATGAGGACGCTGCTGCTGCTGCCGCTGCCGCCGCGGCCGCCGTCAGCGGCACAAGAGCAGCAGCAGCAGCCGTCGAACCGAACAAGTATGACTGGGCGTACAGACGGCGGGCTAGTTCGGGGTGGGCGAAGAAAGGGGCGCGGTGGTTGGGAGTTGGGTCGATGCTCAAGGATAGCGCGCGACTAGCCGTGGGCTCAAACGCATACTGGGGGCGCATAAGGGTAGGGGAGCTTAGGCTACGAAGAGAGAGAGAGAGAGACTGGCACAGGAACGCGGGCAGCTGGCCGCCGGACGGAACTGAAGGGACGCAGGCGCAAGCCACCTAGCCTCAGCAGGGTGGTGGATCAGTGAGTAAGTGAGTGAGGTCGGTGGGGTGGTCGGTCGATCGGCTGGCCGTTCGTTTGGTTCGCTGTCCAACGGTATGTGGCTTCCTTTGCTCGACGGGCAGTTGCTAGCTTGCCTGGCGCGTCTTCTGTCTCGCCTACGCAGCAATATAGAGATAGGAGATCCGAGAGAGACAGAGAGATCTGGACATTTGTGGCTAGTTGAGTTCTGATGGAAAACAGAATAGCTAGGCACCTCATTCACCTTCCTCTCACCTTCAGTAACACTAGCACCAAGGCAGAAAAAATCGTCACTGGCTGGCTCATACACGTAAAGGCGGGAGGGGGGAACAAACGTACGTAAGAACGAAGGCGAACGTCGCTCGTCGCCAAGCTTGCAATCAGAGCCGCGTTAATGTGGTTGCGTTACCTGCATACGTTATGGCGGGCGTTCAAGGCAGATCCAGAAAAAGTAGGGCTAAAAGGCAAGCCAAAGATACATGTCGAAGGTCATTTGCTATAATGAACAAAAATATCACAGCCCACCAGGGTATCGATTGCATAATTGCAGCTGCTATTAGATTGTTCACACTGAATAACAATCTGTACATATATATATATATATATATATATATATATCCTTTCAAAACTGATTCGTAAAAAGACAGGTGAATATAATTAGTTGTCTGGTTGAAGTATAGTTTAACATAAGTGAATAAAAAAGTTAAATTTATAAAACAATATAGCAGAAGTCAAGTAAAGCAATAATAGGAAAAAAATGTTTTAGTTAAGCACGTAAAAGCGCAGATAAAATGCAGAGACGAAAAGTGTTACGCCGGAGGTACGGAGCTCGCATATTTGTAGGCGCAGTTTTCATAAACGCTATATATATATATATATATATATACATATATATATATGCATCATATTATCATGCATTATCAATCACTATGAATGCCTACCTCGGAAGGTCCCTAGGAGTTCTTAGGGGAAAGCAACACTATGCTGCCTTTTCCTTACCTGCGTATCAAGCCACTAAAAAACACTTTTTTTATTCAGACAATGAAGACCATGTAAATCCAATGCAATAAATGGACATCCACGTCTAATGTCCCTTTCAGCGATACGTGTGCAGTGTTTGAAAACTTGTCGCACAGGAACCGCATTTTTTTCCTCGTTCCTTGTTTTTAAACGTCGTTTACGAAGTTCATATTCGAAAACAAAATGTGCACAACGGAAGCTTCAGAGCCAGGGCTTCATAATCAATAATTTATATATATATATATATAACCTGTCGGCTGCTGCCAAAATGGCTGTTGGGAGAAACTCTACCTAAATCAACATGTCCAGGCTTTAGTGCAATAAGAAAACGTCTTACGGCGATTCCAAGCCCGTAGGCGATGAAAAGCAGTTTAGAATGAAGACCCTCCAAAAAGTTTATCGAGATTATTGACAATTGTGTCCTTGTGTCTGTGTACGACACCATGGGGAGAAGTATATGAACCTTCAATATAGCTTATAATCGCCATAAACGAGCCACTACCAAGGCAGTCCTGCCCTTTTCAAGGAGCAGAGGAGTTCAGCAAAATGGCAACTTCCAACGCCACTGTCAAATGATTCGCAGCCCTCCATCTCCAACAACAAACTTAAAGAGGTCGAGAAATCAACAATCGCCGATTGTCGGCTAGCCAATAAATAGCTTGCTAGAGATTTGTACACATTATTTCTAAGTGTGCCCATTACAGGCAGTAAGGCAATGACGATCGATTTAAGGTTACAGTATTTTAAGAAGAATATATATATATATATATATCAGTACAGCGAGTCATATTACCACGATGACAATAGTTGATCCTACAAACGTAAGGATATTAACGAAAAGTTAACAACAAAGGTAATCATCATTCTATTTAGCACCCCCGTATGTCGTGAATACAGGCGGTATAACGGCAATAGTTAAGAGACCCAGCACAGGAGTCTGCACAGGTGTTGCCATGGCAGTGTAAAACCTGTCCATTCCACAGCATTAGCAATAGGAAAACAGTGCTAAGCGGTTTATCTACGGTTCATACTTGTCTATAGAAGCGATCGGGATCCCAAAAAAACTCTGGTGTGGTGAACTAGGAACGACGACAGAAAATCATTAGCACGATCATTGTAAATTAATTTCGTATCTTCTCAGTTGTATGAAAATCAGGTATGATATTGCTATAGGGGTAGTAGAAAATGACTAGAGAGCCGGATGGTACCAATTACTACACTCTAGTTGGCATGTGTGAAACAACACAAGTCCAATTCATTAGAAAACGTGTCTCTTTCTAAATCGAGCTGCTTTCTCTTTACTTTCTCAACAAGAAATATTAGCAGAAAAAAAGACACGCATTTGTTTATATCCTATACTAAAGCTTAAGTTAAGGAACTATTTTGTGTCGTAGCGTAAAGCATCTCCGTGAATTTCGTATCTATTTGATATTCCTTGGAACTAGAGTTACAGCAGGTAAGAAAATTTGATAGCGCAAAACGTCCGCTTGACTCGCCAGTACGTGGAGTTTGGTGACCCCGATTATAATTTAAACCATTAAAGATAATTAATAAACTTAACTTGCAAAAATGTTTTCATCGTCTTGTATTCGGACGGACTGCCTATTCAGCTGCGGACCGAAAGAATCAGAATCAAATCCGCGAAGTCGTTTTCTCCTAGTACCGTTACGTCATGGAACACCTCTTACTCGCTAAGTAAACAGTTGAATTTTTTTTCGCATTTATGTGAGCTAATTGTGCTTGTCAGCCAATCGTATTCATCGAGTAATAAATAGATCTATCTCCTCAATTCTGGCATGTCAATATTATATATATATATATATATATATATACAGGGTCATTCAGGGAGTATTGTACTTCTTTCGAGGTTTGATAGAACTCGGCAAGAAAATAATTTTTTCTTATGGAGGGAGGACGCGGAAACGTATTGTTTAGGAGTGAGGATGAAATTTATAAAAGTCGTTATTCTGCCTTTTTTCTCCTACATAGTTGTGCAAAATCTACCTTTGCGGGAGAACCAGTCAACGCATGAAGGAACCAATTACAGCGGCGTGTTCGGAGGAAAATTCTGCACAACAGAACGGAAGACACTTCACTAGCTTGCATAGCAAAAAGCCAATACACAGGTTGAGAAAAGTCATAAAAAGTCGATATGTTGTTATGTCTTACGCTTAACGCTTTTCCGTAAAAAAATCGTAAAAATTTTCTATTGCGACCAAAACTGTATGTCCAAAAGGCCACTCTCACGCAATGGCAAATTTAATGCCCACCACTTTCGTACCAAAGTGATGATGCTGCGTTACGTAGTTTTTTTTCACTAAGCTTTTTCGATAGCCATATCGAAAGCGAAGGCATGCATATTCCATAGGGCGTATGAGAAAGTTAGGTACATATTTTGAGGTTTAGGTAGAACTCAGCAAGAGAATAATTTTTCCTAGTGGAAGGAGGGGGCGGAAACGTCTTGGCAAATGTTTACGGTTCTGAACGTGAAAACTTGCACGTAAAACATAACAACTATGACTGTCGAAGACGCTTAGTTACTTAACAACTACGTAACGCAGCACCATCACCTTGGTACGAAAATGATGGGCATTAAATTTGCTATTGTGTGAGAGTGGTTTTTTGAAACGTACATTTTTGGTAGCAATGGAAAAAATTTACGATTTTTCATGAAAAAGCGTTAACGTAAAGTATCGACTTTTCATGACTTTCCTTAATCTGGGTATTCGCTTTTTGCTACGCAAGCTAGTGAAAGTGTCTTCCGTTGTGCAGAATTTTCCTCCGAACACGTTTGGTTCTCCCGCAAACGTAGATTTCGCACAACTATGTAGGAGAAAAAAGGCAGAAAAACACTTTTTATAAACTTCACTCTCTCTCTCCTAAACAAGACGTTTCCGCGTCTTCCCTCCATAGGGAAAACTTATTTTCTTGCCGAGTTCTATCAAACCTCGAAAGAAGTACAATACTCCCTGAATGACCCTGTATATATGTCCCCAGTATAATACACAGTTAGTATTTATAGAGGTCGAACCACTTGGTAAAATAAGCTTGTTGTGCGTAGAGGTGGAACGAAGATCTGTTCACGTCATAGAGAACGTGAGAATCATGGAGAGTTCACGTCATGGACAACGAGAATAGCGGTTACTTTCTTGATCAGTTATATAAACGTGCATAATTTTACAGTCATCACGGGGAGGTATTGGAGTATCGGCAAGTTTTAGCGACTTCAGGCTCTGCAGCCCCGCTAGGTCACCAACAATGCAATGACTACTTTACACTCACACTCACTATAAATAAAACATCGTTGCACAAGTGAGCGTGTCTAATGCACACAATTTTTATTGGTGGATCAACGAAAGGGGCCACATAGCTTACGCGCATGCACTCCAGGGCCAATTTTCCGTGAATGATTGCATAATCATAAAGAACAATAGTGCCTTATAGGCCCTCATTTACTTTAAAAAAAAAGAAATAAAAATATACTACACATTTCTTTTTTTTCAGAATTTCAAAAGAGAATCAATAATTACGTAACATTTACAGATACGCAACTGAAGTCACGTTTTAGAGTGACTTCGGTAGCACAGTTAGTTACTTAGCTTTATTAATCAATTCTTAGTTTACACATTTACGTATATGTTCGTTCATTTAGGTTCCAAACATCTTTTCAACGAAACTACTTTTACAACATTGTTGCAGGTGATATAAATGATAAAACACTGTCGCCCGCGGAGTTTGCACAAGCACATAGAACTTTTCTAGAAGACAGATTTCATTTGGAATCCATGTGCAGCAAATCGTGCGATCAGGTGAATTTTCTCATAATTGCAGCGTTTCCACGTATTACACGTTATTGCCTGGATTTCATAAAAGAGCAGGTTAATGTCTGTCATCTTATGCTTTCATTCAGACATGTGTTCATTAGAAGCCACCGTTTTCGGTAGACGGTGCATCTTCTGTAGGTCCTCAACAAATAGCGGGGACGACACTAGTAAATAGACTAACCTGTTAAGAATTGTGCGGCGGACTCTTAGCGCCTTCTTCAGAAGAGTGGCCTCGATTAAGTTTAGGTTCAATAGGTAAGGCCATGTACCCCGGATACAGTAAGAAGTGGTGGGTGTCAGATCTTCGAACTAAAGAGACTTACAGCGACATACATTTCTAGTTTATGAGAGTGTCGGATTCTTTAAAGAGATTGTAGCACTTTCCAATTTCTTTTTATCAATATGTCTCGATAATTTTGCAACTCAAGGCGAATATATGGCTCCTAGGTAGGAGAAGTACAAATTCTCTAGTTCATGAATCCAACCAAAGTTCGTCGGTTCCAGTCAATTTTCATCTATGTTAAAATTTAATTTCCTTTTCTTTATTTATAATTATTTTCAATTTATTCCGGTCTGCTTAATGTCCGCAAGGGACAGCTGCAAGTAAAACCTGGCTGAGAGAGAATAGAACCAAGTTATCTGCATACATAAGGCCGTCCACCTGCAATCTCCGACTTTGTATCTCTTTAGGATGGTCGCTCAGTAGCACCGAAAATAGCAGCGGACTAAAAATATCACCCTGGGCAACATCAGTGGAATGTGTGATCGCCGTATGTTCAACAACTTTAGGGATAAGTCATCAACAAGTGTTGCAACCTGTTTTTTTTTCCTTCCAAATACGGATGTAGCTTGCCTTCGTTAGATGATAGCCTAATTGGTGGCTGCTGAAAGAGGAAGAAACGAGCACGTTATTTCGCCGGTAGCAGCTACTCGTCGTTCACACTGCTTCTGAAGTAGCTGTACGCTCAGCCAGTGAGCCAGGCTCTTGTTTTGAACGCTCAATAACTATTACTGTTTTATCGCAACTACGAGTAGGCATTGGGTTTCTAAGGATGAAGCCCATAGAGGCGCTCCTAGGAAGTATCGTCAAGTAACGTACGCGCCGTAATAGAAGGCATGACTTGGAACCAGGCTCCCGCCCCCAGGACAGGAAACGGCAAGCAACCCAGCCTTTTCAGCGTCGTTCGCTGCCACGGAGATAATTGTTTAGAAGACGTTCTCGAATGCCGTGTGACTATTATTTCTTGCACGTCTCCCTCTCCGTTCTCTCATTGTTAGCTGTCTTACTGAGGAAGAAAGTCAACCTGCCGGAGAGGATCTCCCGCCGGCTACCTTATACTAGGTCTAGGAATCCTCTAGGAGTAAGAGGCGGGCCGTGTAGACTGACTTGTACATTGATGATACGACGGCGATTATCTGAACATCATGGCCTCCGTTTGGCATGGGTATTATATTCTAGCGCTTTCTCCTGTAGAGAACTCCTGGAGGCAAACTCCACCTTCAAGTCTCCTGCCAAGAAACAGTCGTCCAGACCTATTCAAAGGAGACCTGAGTAAGTCAATTACCTCCAATTACAAAACAAAAGATACTGCAAGAGGTTGCCATGTTGGATCGCGGTGGTATACGGGAGTCTCCGGTTATCCTAAACACAAGGCCCTTTTAAGGAATTACACGCTCTGCAAAATTTTAATGTTAGATACCTAGCCGCTCCTGAAATGATGTCTTTGCGCCTGGCAGTCCAAGTCCCTGTAGATGACTGATCAGTTCTAGAACTGCAAATGTAGTAGCAAGCGTACCCCTACGAGGGCTTTTCTAGAATTGTGAGGGAATTAAGGGGAATGGATCTTGCACGTGATGACATGTTTAAGTCAGTTGGCATTGCAACAATTGCTTCTCAGGAAGATATTTCAGCGTGATGAGCTGCATATTAATGACATGATAAAGTTTCACCAGTTGGCTGTCTTAATTATGAGCATGAAAGGGAACACGCGAGACGAAGGTGGTTGCGTAAAGGCATGTTGCCAGCCTTTCCTTTTTTTGTTCAAGGGTAGGCATGGTGATAGCAAACAAAATCCAAATTTCTACCGTGGGGTGGCGTTCGAGCGCACATTGAAGGAGGGGTTCGGTAAGTTGGTTATTCGGCGGACTGAGCACGTGGCTAAAGTGAAGAGGCCCTTCCACCGGAGCAATTTGGCTTTAGCAGATGGCCGAGCTACCCGTTATGCAATCCACGTTCTCCAGTCAGAAATCGAGCAAGCACAAAGGTCATCTGTTTGCAGGGTTTATTGACTGGGTCAATGCCTTTAACAAAGCCCCTCGCCATCTGCTGGTTGGACCATTTCAACATGCAGGAGTCGGTGGCTCTCTCCTGACTGTAATAGTAAGTTTCTTTGAGGAGGTGGCTGAAGAGGAAGAGGTCCCCTCTACAAGCCAACAATGTCAGCAAAGAAAAAGAGTAAATTGATTCAACTTTACCGTTTTCCTTGCTGACCTTGTTGGAGTACCAAGAAGCCGTGCTGGTGCCCTATGCAGATAATATAGTGGTCGCACATCGCGACCTAGGTGCCGTTAAGCGCATATTTGTATAATAGAGGCGTTCCTTGTTTCGAAGCGACTTGAGAAATAACGACCAGGAAGACCACAGCTATTAAGGCAAATGGGGGTTGATTCGCTGCCAGATACGTTGCAACGTTTGGTTTCTAGCCACCATTGGAGTTTATTAACTCTTTCCAGTATCTTGGCCTTTGTCGACCCGGGCGAGTGGATTAAGTTCTCCGCCTCGCAACGCGAGGAGACACTAGGTGCGCGGGTTCGACCCCACCGCTGCACATTTGTATGTATGGGGGTCCTCTATAAGCAATGTGAAAAACAATTCCGTGGACGTTTAAATCTTGGCTGAGGCAGCCCGAAAACTTATTATCTTGGCCCTTTAGAGTAATTACACCGGAACGACGTTGACAGCGCATATAAACGAAACAGTCCGGACGGCACGTCTTTCGTTTTAAGGAGAAATAGGCAATATCTAAAGACTGTCAGTTTTTCAGCGCCGCGGGTCACCGTGCTTAAGATTGCTCTGGGCTAATGAATGGTTTTGACAGATTGTTGGATCACCCCACGCTAGCGAATTTTAACCAGCTTAAGAGGTGCTTTTTATAATATATGAAGCCAATGCTTTTTTGGGACTCCTCAGGGGAACTCACTGAGTTGCATCTCGTTCACGCTGCTTCGGGCCCATCTAGTTGAATACGTGCGTCAAGAGTTTTAACATGCCGTCGTAGTAATGTATGCTGATGACATCGTTGTAGCTCACCGTAACATTGGTGTCATTTCGCGCATTACCGCCACGGTTGAGGCGCATCTCATGAAAAAGGGCTGAAGATAAACTCGGCACTAGCAGCTCTCTACAGAGAGGTCGGAGATGTTTGGCGACTGTTTGTCGGTACGGCAGTGCACTTGCTTATGCTAACAAATCTGCAAAAGTTGGCGTATAGTTTAAACAGAGTGTGGCAACGCCTGCTTGAGAAGTGCTTCACACTATACGTGAAGCAAGTACTTTGCCTCTCACTTAGGGCAAAAAGCCGCTTCGTGTATGTTTTGTCGGACTGTGCGCCGAATCGTGTAGCTGGTTCGCCTTAGGCTGCGGATGCCTGTGACAGAGCTACTTGGCCAGTTCTTAGTAGAGTGGCGACGCAAAGTCACAGAGGCAGCGACGGATGTAAGAGCGCTTAACGTCTTTAAGTCTTCGTGGTTGTAGGCCGAGGTGGCCTGTAAAGGCAGGCACGTCTATACCAGGTGCATCGTACACGGGGTCAATCACCTCGTATCCTCCCGTAGTGAGTTTCATGGAGCCTATAGTACTCAGTGTATTTGGTGGTTCTGTTCGCAGCAATGCGCTTAGTACCACTCGGTTGATCGGTGCCGGACGGCACTACAACAAAGATTTTTTCATTTCTTCTTGTGGTAAAAAACAAATAATGATGTTTCACAATAACGTGAACCACCTTGCGCATAGTATGCTCAAACGCCGCTTTTTGCGATGAGTATGAGTTGTGTACCATGCAGTGGAATGCGCATCACTGGAGCAAAAATCGTTGCACTACTTCTCTTGCCGAAAGCGTAAAGAAGATAACGCATTATAAAGAAAACCTTATGAAGTGTATGTTAAACTCAATATATGAAGATATGTATACGCAGTGGCTTGCGTGAAACATCGACAGAGATCGTCTCCAACAGTGTGCAAGAGCGATAACGCCGACGAAAGTGGTGCAACATAGCAGGAGCACATATGTGTATAAACCAAATACTGGTTAACAAACAATACGTCCATTCATTAATTATACTCAATTTGAGTAAAATAAGCAATTATTGAAATTATTCTTTCGGTAAGGTTGACCAAGGCGCAAGGCGTGCGGTATCCGCAGCGGACGAGCCTGACGCCGGTGTGAGAGTTTGACCTGAGCGTGTACGGTGATCGAATCTTTTACTCCCTAGACGGCGCAAAGGTAACTGCTAAAATGTAAGTAATCAATTCAGTAAATGTTCAGCTAAACTTTCAGAATGTATTTTGTTGGCGACCGATAGTAATGTTACGGTCAAACTGGAAACCAGGAAGTTTGAGGTTTAAACTGCTACACTTCGTTATTTGCAGAATAGCTACAGATGTAATCAAGCATTGGGAAATAAGAAAAGGAAAGGACGCCAAAGATTAACCGACTGTCTGTTTTATGCAAGTAGGCATCTGAAAGATTACAGGTGCAAACCCCAGAGAGAGAGAGAGAGAGGGCCATGACTGACAGTTCTTGTTGCGAAAGACAATTGACGACGCGAAACACTCATGTGTGCTGAATGTGCACGAGCGCCTCACATATAAGCAACTGGTGGCTTCCGTAAAACGGTCGCCTTGCAAGTACAATGCCTCGCAGCTTGAAGCGCTTTACAGGGACGTGTCTGGCAAGAAGTCCTTTCTGCACGAACGATAAGTGCTAGATTGATAGCCTTTATTGCCTTAGCCAGTTAGAGGTAAAATGCCGCTCCGAGCACTGGCAACAGGAATGACAAGCCGCCTCCTGAGACTCCATTGACTGCCGTCATGAAATTAGAGGAGAGCGTCGCCAATTACCAGCATCAGCTCGCTAGAATAGGCTCTGTTTCAGATTTGGCGAAAGTGCGGGACCATTCCAACGGTAATATCACGCATATAATGCCAAACCGTTCGACGGGTCACGGTGCTCGTCTAACGCCTTCCTACGCAGTTGTAGTACGATCTCACGTCGTCAAACCAGTATATATAAGCATATGTTAGCATGTGTGTATATATATATATATATATATAAATATAACAATAATGTAGGAGTTTAATTTTATATTTATCTTTTGACGCAGGCTTTTTGGAGCTCTGCACATTAAATCCAGCGATGTTTAAAAATTATTTTCCCTTCGAAAAAGTAGATTCCTTCTCGAGTCGATCATTAATTCTTGATATTTACAACATTGGTGTAAACGATGATTGTCATCAGCACCATTAAAACTTTGTAACTGGTCAAGACAGTATAGTAAGAACACTACTTACTTTACATTGTAACGGTTTTCACTAAATATATCATATCCATATAGATCACAGAGAAAACCCTAGGGCGCAGATTAATGGCGCAGCCTGAATAATTTATCCGGTGTCTGCACTATTGGGTGTGTAAATCCGGTTTCTGCGCTATTGAGTGCTCGTGGAACTCACCCGTACCCCTTAATTTAATGTCTTTTACCAAAAATGGCTTGGTCTAAGGGCGAATAAGAGCATTTGTCATGTAACAACATAAATCGGCGCTCAAGGGCTGGAACGACCAACGTTAAGTGCTAAGTATACGGCAAGAGAAGCAGATACTAAATTGTTATGCCCTTTCTTTGGGCTTCTGTCAAAGAGTATTAAACTGCGCATAATATATATATATATATATATATATATATATATATATATATATATATATATATATATATATATATATATATATATATATGGATAAATATTGACAATATAGTATCTTATCAAATTACAATCAATTATATAAATATATGTGCCTGCATATACACATGCATAGACCAATATATGCATGTGTGTATAGACTTTTCGATTCATGTTAATAGTTTCGGTAACTGCTAGAATGTAAATAATTAACTCAGTAAATGTTCAGCTAAACTTGAATGTATTTTGTTGGCAACAGATACTGATGCTACAATTAGTATATCGAGACGCAGCCAAATTGGAAACCATGACGTTTGATATTTGAACTGCTACACTTGGTTCATGGCCACGGCTACAGATGTGCTTATTCATTAGGAAATCCGAAAAGGGAAGAACGCCCATGGTTAGCAGACCGCCTGTTTTATGCATAGATAACCCGGCACAACTACGGCAATTGATAAGGTTACCATACACAAAAAAAACACAATGTTTTTCGCGTATGATACCTTAGGTGCACGTAAGGGAAGATGAAAAAAGAGGCTATGACGAAAAGACAAATTAGGCACAATAAAGGCGTGTCAGCTGATGCACCATAAGGTGTATATGTGCCATGCCTACAGTAGACAAAGAGACTGTGAAAAACTACAACGGCGTGTTCATGTATCGATTAGTGCAATTTGTTCAGATTGCGCATGTGGTTTAAAACTCGCATAACGTTCATATTGGACCGGAGTAGTCAGTGTTCCTTGCTATTCCATGTCACATTTACACGAGTCTATCTGCATATTTCTATATCGCTACGCTCAAACTTGCAAAACCACGTCAGCTGTGGATGAAGAGCAATCGAGGATCATATATCTACGGTGTTGTCCGTTCCACTATTCCTTCAAATGCTCTTGTATAAGAAAAAATGCTCTTTAGGTGCTCTAACGATAGACATGATTGAATCATATTTTGCCCTCATGGAAAAATTAAATTTCTTCATCGTGTTGGTTGTAGTTATGGACAGCGTAAATTGTTGCTAGACGTACACGAGGCCCATAAATACACATGAAGTTTCGCGTTCAGCATATCATGCCTTATAACCATATATATACATATATATATATATATATATATATATATATATATATATATATACATATATATATATATATATATATATATATATATATATATATATATATATATATACATATATATATATATATATATATATATATATATATATATATACACGCTTCAAATATCGTACCAGGTTCTGCTTTATGCAACAGTCGATGGCAATCACAACAACCATAAAATGAGACGTAGAAGTGAATGCGGAGTTGCAAACTTCAATTGGCGCTCGTTTCGTAGGCATGTAGGAACGCACATTCTTCTTTGCGTGCGGGATTTGTGCGTGCGAGCTGTAGTCGCACGTCGTTTGGCGGTGGCTATGTATAGTATATGTGTGGAAGTCTGCGTATCGAGCTAACCAGCTAGGTGGCGTCAAAGTCAAAAAGTCTTTAGTTCTCGGTGGCTCGGTCAATAAAGGCGCGCTTATTCTCGCCCATGTCTCTCCTCCCCCCTCTCTCTCTCTCTCTCTCTCTCCGTATCACCCTCTCTATTTAACTTTATTTCTCTCTCCGTCCGTCTGCCCGTCCGTTGTTCTGATCATCGTTGTCCGCGTCATCGGCATCATCACCATCATCAGCATCATCATGGTGATAATCATCAACGCCGTTGTCGTCGTGTTCAGCAGCAGCAGCAGCGGCGGCGGCGACTTCGGTAGCGGTGAGGTGGTGACCCCTAGGTTGGTAGGTGACGTCCGAGATGATGACCGCCGGCTTCAGCCGCCTCAGCACCTCAGCAGCCGTGGCGGAACCGCGAGAGAGGGCCGGGAGGGGACGGGGGGAGGGGGGCGGGGGTGAGGTGATCGAGCAGTAGTACTCAGTCTGTCGACTCCATCTGTTCATCAGCAGCAGCAGCAGCCACAACAGGAAGGGGCCAAATACGACCCCGAGGACGACGATGAATCTCATGAGTGTCGTGATGATGATGCTTCTGCTGCTGCTGCTGATGATGATGAAGGTGACGCTGATGGCGATGCTCATCGTCATCACCATCATCATCATGAAGACGACGTCTCGAATCATCAATGCGGCAGCAGCAGCAACAGCAACGACAGCAAGAACAGAAGCCTCCTTTACCGGTCGTCACGGAGTCGTCGCCGTAGACATGATGCTCGTAGAGCCATCGTTGTAGAGCCATTGCTGTTGCCGCTGGCCTCATCATACGAACTAACGTAGCTATGTATACACAAACTGTCAGTCGAAAATCGCCTCGACAGCCCCCCTCAGACTCCAGAGACACCGCCCCCCCCCCCCCCCGCCTCCCTCCAATCTGAGCCTCTGTCATCCTACTACGATTCCTCCTCTTCAAATTTTATTCGCGTTTGTTCTGCTTGCTCCGCTCACACACACCTCACAGAGCCGCGCCACCGGCGACGACAACAAACACTGAGCTCTAGGAGCAAGTGTATGTTGCAACTTCGATATGCATACATGAACGAGATATACGGAAAACAACCTCTGACGAATAAACAGTTTGTATACTTTTATATACTTAGATGGTTTTATGATTAGTCTATATACATATATATAGTATGCCCGTCAACGTTACGCACATATTTCTCTATCTCTCTCCATCTCTCTCGCGCTCAACTAGAATGAGGTTTAAAGGCTAAACAAACATAGCATATAAGTATCAGCGGCTCTAAAAGCATGATATGCAAGTAGTCATTGCAACACAGTTTAAGGTAAATATATAGGCTGATAAAGCCCATCCACTGACCCGTAGTATAGAAACACAATATCGCGATAAATCTTGTAGTATATCGTATATGTGGGTAGTATTCGACCTGTATCCAACGCGCCTCCTCAACGGTAACGCGGAACCCCGACAGGGAGTTAGACATCGGGGTGCGGAAGAAAACGATAGACATCATTACTATTTGTCCCACCATTGGAAGCAGAATTTCGCTCTCTTGGAATCATACACAAGTTGTGAAGTGATAACTGACTAGTGTACATTAGTATTACAACAATTAGCTATTTCACTCACTCTCTCTCTCTCTCTCCTAAACAATATATTTTTGCCGGCTCCCGCTCTATTGAAACAAAAGTTACTTTTTAACGAATTTGGCGATTTCCTGCAATGCGACCCTTTTATTTTAAGGGGTGTTCTTCTTTTTTTCCCCTTTTTTATTTTAAGGGACGTTCTTCTACTCTTCCCATTTTTATATTTAAGGGGCGTTATTCTATTTATCCTGTATATAGAATAAACTAATGCATCCTGCTTGTATATTGGATTTGTAAACATCTATTCCTGACTCTTCCCGCGAATACGTCGTAATAAACGTACTGCTTAATTACACTTGCGCGTCTTATCTTTTTTTTTTTATATAAAAATGCCTGTAATACTGCCGTGATTTATTAATCATATTAACTCAATTACCGAACAACGGTCAACGCAATTCGATAATTGTTTTTGTACTTTTTAACATTAGCAATGAGTTGACTTCTCAATTGAACTGTATTTTAAATAGATACCAGAGATCGAGAAATAGATGTTGGTCTTCTTATCGCTGTGGTAATCAGTACGCATGACAGGATCTTAATTTCCCTGTCTTGAAGTTAAGGCATACCGAGTCTAACTCAAATCGGAATTATACAGTGGATTTTCAGAATTTATCAATAATCACAAAATTGTATCTATAATCTCATATTTTTATATGTTGTGATCTCCAAAACATTTGCCCTTTTCAGACGCGCCCTCAAGACATTTTATAACGACGATTTATAATAACGAACAGATTCTATCATGCTTTGCTTGAAAACATACTAACGCCTTACATGAGAATATGCTTTCTGTTCATAATTTTTTCGATCCTGCTCAGATGGTGTTAGCTCGCATCGTTCAACCTGTACTCAGCTTCTTAAGACGACGGCAGAATGAAGCGCTGCCTATACATGATCCAAAAACGTTTCATTAAAATTACTCTATTAAAAACACTTTTTGATATGGTTGGTTATATACCCTTATAGGTGAAATTACGCGGTAGGGTTCTCACCCCTCAGATACATCTGTAGATAAAATCATTTCTAAACAAGCGTGTCTTGCATCAAAATTAAAAACGACAACAGTAATTCTTTCACGCTCCGTCTGGCGCTCCCTCGCGGTAAATATATATCCTATTTACTGCACGCAATCTTCGTTTTAGATATAAGCAAGTGTTTGGCGTCAGAGATTACATACTGTGAATATGCGACCAGCCCGAAACCTTTCTGTCCGCTATCCTTGCTTGCGCACCGTTCTACATTCTGTCGCCAATGATGACACACGACTGGTGTGTGGAAAACTATACGTTGCCTTTTTTCTTAAGAATATCGAACTACAAAACGTAGTCGGGCTAATGCTCGCCGTCTGGCAAACCTTGCAATCTAGTAGCTCAAAAAATTCATATTGATTTGAATAATAATCACGGAAGCCTCAATAAAGACTCGTCAGTATGATCTGCCAATGCTTTGTCGTCAAGGTGGTGAATACGTGCGATAGTCTAGATATGCAGTGGTTGCCGATTTAGTACCGACCCTTCCTAGACTGCAAGACTGGAGCCTATGTTGTAAACTACCTAACTACTATACATTAATAGTTGAAAGTGGTTCACTCCACTTTATAAGAACAAAAGACGCCAGGTTCTTTGGTTTCGCAGTTTGTTGTTGTTGTTGTGACTCTGGCTGTTGGTATTATGACTCTCGTTGTTGTTATTGTCGTCGTATTTCTTAATGTGTCACGGTGGCGTGTGGTTTATTGACACCATGTTCCTCTTCAGTAATTGTGACTTCGACGAGCATGGTGCACGTGTATGCATATACTGCGATCGGACTGTTCGCAGCTTCGAGCAATGAGCAGAGTGTAGTAGTTCATATACAAGTTAGCGTGAGGCGGTGAGGCCCATGACCGACCACATGTTCCCACCGTACGTTTCATGGCCCGGCTGTCCATTAATGGGCCGCCAGAGGAAGACATCACCATCGACTAACTAGCCAGTAGTCGTTATAACTAGTAGAAGCTTTGGTAGAAGCAAATGCATTAACCAATCGTAGTAGTAGCAGCAACAGTTGTTAGGTCCGCTTAGACGAGCTAGCTATAAGCAGGCCGAAAATCGGCCGAAAACCCTTCGTTTGCCATTCAACGCCCAGCATCGTAGTGAAATTATCAATTCACTCTTTTCTGGGCGAGTATCTCGTCCGAAGAACCGACCAGCAGTAATGTCTTTATCGATGGTATTCACTCAATTCAACCGCATCATATATATATATATATATATATATCGATGGGACACTCAATTCAACCGCATTGAATTGAGTGTCCACCGAGCTGAGCAACATCGACCGGTACGGTTGTTGACCAGGTTCGTCGGCCGCGCATACGAACGCCACGCGACTTTTGCGCTTGCTAATCGGATCTAACAGTTGTCCGTTCTTCGCGTCGACCCCTGTTCTTCGTACACACTTTTCCCCTTTGCCGCCACCCCCTCGCGGTACTTCCACCTCATGTTACAATCCCCCGCCGTACACAAGAGCCTAACTACGATACCTAGAGATAGAGACGAATATATTGACACCTCTCCCCCTCTTCCTCCAGACCCCAAATTCGTACCGTAGCTGAAAATTCCGACGCCGACGCCGATTTTATGGACGACGACAAAAACAACAATAACAACAACAACAACAATATCAACATCAACAACAACAAGAAACATTGAAACGGCAAGATACATTGAAACGGCAAGAACAACAGCAGCTAAAATAACAAAGGCGACAACAACAACGACGAGGACGACGCACGTAAACACAGAATGGCGCGTGCCGGCCGCCATTCTCAATTTAAGTCGTATCTTTCACCGTCGTCGTCGTAAACAGTCAGCAGACAGTACTGAAGGAGGCCGTCGGCGCTGAACCTGGCTGATCTACGCTAGATGTGCGTGGTGTCGTAATGCTGAAGAGCGACTGTCACCTCTGATAGCGTGTTGTATCTCTCGCGTTTGTTAGCAGCTACTAGAAGGCCACCAATGATACTACCAAGTTATCTATAATGCTACTAAAGACGATCACGACTTGTGTCGGCTTCGCGTAGGAGAGTATGAGACAAATGAGGGAGGTTGAAACAGATTGAGCCAAACGAGACTGCGAAGGCGGTAAAATCCAGCGCAGAACACACAATAACTATAACAACAACAACAACAACAAAAATAGGAATAACAACAACGCAATGGCGGCATACACTCGAAGGGCATACCACAGGGAGGTAACGTCGATTTCAGCACGGGAACCTTGGAAACTAGTAGTCATATAATGAGTAACGCGCATGAATAGATTTGCAGGATTTGCACTGACCTTATCTAGTGTCTAGCGAAATTACAGTTAAGTAAACGGCTCTGGGTTTAACGGTGGAGAAGAAGACTCTGTTGAGCTTGACTCAAATCTGACCCTTTGGCCACCATTGACGAGGTCACAGTTTCGGGGTGAGTCGACGTATATACATATACATATATATATATATATAAATATATATATACACTTTATACAACTGTTGCTATGTCGCGACCATCACCATCAATATAGGAGCGTTTTCACGAAAACCGTCGCTCCCCCGCGTATTCCCCTTGTTTTTGTTCTTGTTGTCGCCCGTTATTATCACAATTTTCGTCTGGTTTCCGTTCGCTTCGCCACCGTTGGTTCCTATTGACTCGGGACACCGAAATACGTGCCCCCCTCTGCCGCTCGCGTCACTGACCGTCTCACTTCGGTGATCGCCGGCAGCCTCACTCGTTCATGGCGGGCGCTCTGTCAGCCTACATTTGTGTGGCCCACGGTGCGGTGCGGTGCGGTGGGCCGGCGCTTGTGGGCTTCATCCTACATTCCTCCTGTCAGCCTGGCAGATGGTGGTGGTGGCGGGGGTGTTGGTGTTGGCCAGCCAGCGCCGCGTTGTGGGGCTATCTGCATCGATCTTCAAACGTCGCCTATTTCTCTCGCCCTTTCTGGCAGCGATTTTCCCCTCTTTTCTTCCGCCGTTGCTGTGGCTGCTGCTGTTTCTGTTGTTGCTGCTGCTGCTATATAGCAAAAGCTTATTCTCTCAGTTATCTGCGCTAACTTGCTTGTCCTGTACGCTTGTTTTTTGGTTCAACTGGCAAGAAGAGCACAAAGAAGAGAGAGAGAGAGATATATATATATCATTAGAGAGCCTTGGCGTGAGCCTGTAATGACGGCGTCATGTTGACGTCTACGACAGGCAAACCGTGTACAGCGTTGTTGTACTTGTTGATGTTGATTTTATTGTTATTGGTGCTGCTGCTGTTCTTGCTTCTGTAGTTGTTGTTGTTGTTTTTGTTGTTGTTCTTGATGCTCATACACGTTACTGTTGTTTTCGTGTTTTCCGTTTGTCCTTCCTCCGCCATCGGCATGGTTAGTGTTTTTCTTCGATTATCGGTGGGCCCGTTAACGTTTCGCTTGCCTGCGCCGACGCTACTGCGCACGCTGCAGGATTCATTGGCCTTCAGCAGTGTTCCAGTACCAGTGGGCACCACCAGAGTCACTAACATTACTACTAGCACTGTCACACCATGAACGAATGTCGTGATCGTCACGTCACGACAAAATAAGCCTACAAAACTACTACGACAACAACAACGACAACTCTAACCAACTGCAACGAACGCTACGGCTAGGAGAGTAGCAATCTCGCTCGCTCAGTCTCTCGGCTGGGGGAGCCGGTCATCGCCCCACATGCCCACCTCATACTGTCTCTCCTCTCTCTTGACATATATATATATAACTAGATTTACATATGTACGTGTGCATGTTCTTTTCCTTTCAGCTCCACCTTTCTCTAACGTGTGCTCTGTTCCTCTGCTCGCTCTACTCACCCACTTTCCTCCCTTCCACCCCGTCTCTCTCTCTCTCCCTCTGTGTTTATTCCGACGGACCCCATAACGGCAACGTTCCGTTCCACGTAACGTAACGGAACGCTGTCCCTATCGACACCATCTGGCGGTGGGGGTGTCGAGGGGAGGGGATGGGTGACCCCAGAGTGTGCTCCCTTTTGTTGTTACCGCTATTCCTCCTACAGCAGCAGCAGCGGCGGCCACGGCAGAAATAGCAGCAGCTGTTCTTGCAGCCGTCGGCGGTGCTTTTTAGTCTTCTGCTTCTCCTTCCTCCTCCCCCCCTCCGCTCCTTCTCCTCTGTTCGTTTTCCTGGCTTGTTTTCCCTTCTCTGGTTTGGTGTCCCGATAAACAGTGCACGACGCCAAACAGTGCACGATGCCATATCAGCATGTATCATCGTCGACACACGCATCGTCTGAACAGTCAGCTAGATACCGAGCAGATACCAACAGGCAGACATAGATACATACACACTAGGTACGTAGAGGCATACACACTAGGTACGTAAATGCATACACACTCGGTACGTAGATACATATGTACACAGTAGATACATACGCTTCGACGTACGCAGTCGCATGCATGCACGGACATGAAAGCCAGAAGACAGACACTGCACTGGCTGCACACACACACACCCTTCTATGGGTGTATGTGTGTGTGTATACAGGCTTAACTTAATATCGGCGACTGAGTGCGCGTTAGATTAGTGTAAAATGACGGCCGCACGCCCGATTAACAACTGTCTGCCTGCCCGATTGCCTAACTAACGGTATGATAACTAACGCCGTTTTTGTCGTTGTCGCTGCGCGATTATTATTATTATTATTATTATTATTATTATTATTATTATTATTATTATTATTATTATTATTATATACTAGTACCAACTTGTACTAATGATACTAAACATTCGAAGACAGAAGGGAAGGTCACGAAGATGTTTGGACAGGCACCCTTAGGCTTGTATCGGCCTAGAGATTAATAGATGCGGCAGCGGTCACACAGCGATAACAGCAGCAACAGCTCTAACACCAATAACAACAACAGCAACAAGACCTACAGCAACAACAATATCATCAACAACAACAATATCATCAACAACAACAACAAAAATAATAGCAACAACAACAACAACAACAAGAACAATAACGGCAACAACAACAACAAAAGCGGCGGGACCAGCAGACGGCTGCACTGAAATGACGGCAACAGGCGCCGCTCGCTGCCGTGCGCGGAGGCTACGGCGGAAGCAACAGTAACAGCAGCAGCAGCAGCAACAACAACATCAGCAAGCAGGGCGTAACGAAATCGCTGGCGACGTCGGCGGAGGCGGCTCGATTTGAACGAGCTTTAAGCTTTGCGCACGCAGATGAACAATGAGGACGACGACGGCGAACGCACGATGGCGTTCAGTCTCGACCGACCATCACGCTCGAGTAGTGCTCGAATTGTTCAACGGCGCCAACCTCGATCATGACGTCATGACGACGACGACAACAAAAACAACAACAACAACAACAACAAGCAGCAGATGCACCGTTTCAACGATCGGGACTACGGCCCACAATGGGCCACCACCATAGGTCATATGGGCCCTATGTATAACTTTGTATCAGTTGGATTTTTTAGAGTTGAACATTTTTATATATATATATATATATATATATATATATATATATGTATATATTCGTTCGATATTCTGTGTAAGTTAGAAAAATCATGTTTTTATCATTCAGCCAGTTCGGGTCGAAGTGTTAATGTCTCTCTCTGCCGCCGATGCGCGATATGGTCCTCTATGACGCAAATGTTAACAAATCAGAACTGATATACATATATATATATATATATATATTTATATATATATATATATATATATATATATATATATATATATATATATATATATATTTAAGTGCCTCTCGTTATGTATACTGGGCGGAAGGAAGAGAAGATTATAACAGTAACGCAGGCCAATGAACAAAATGGGGAACTTGTGTTCAGCAATGTACCAATCCATATATAGAGGAGAGGTATCGGCATCGAAGCATCGACGGAAGTGTAAGAGGTCGCATGGGCGATGCACGCGCGAATGAATGGAGCACGTACTGCTCGTACATACGTCTCAAATGAAGGCAATCGAGCAACGGGGATCGAGTGCGTTGCCATCGACGTCAACGCTAAAAATCTATCAACTATACGATCGCTAGGCTATGTAAATCCTTAATGTTGCTGTTGTCGTTGTCGTTGTTGTTGCTATTGTCTGTTCGCCAACTGGAACTAGAACCGGCACGGCAGTCCGGCGACTGCCGGCTCCGTTGACCGATCTATAATAGTTTGTAGTCGAGACGTTTATCCACCCTTCAGACCGATTTAGACGGGCTGGTTAATGCTGGATATATGTATACTATATAGTAGTATGTGGATGTGCATCAAACAAACTAGAATGCATTGTGTAGAGAGACAGATATACACTTTTCCTTGACTGACTGCCCACGTAGCACGAATTCCCTCCTTAATTACCCTCTTCTATTTTTTGGGGAAATAAATGGCTTAAGGAGAAGAACGTGCTCGGCAGTAAAGTCAAGCATTGCGGCCAGGATTAGGCGCCGTTGAGCCGCGTCAACAACTTCGTGTGTTCTTCTGGTTTCTCCTCCTTTACACTCTTCTTCTTCATTTGACATCGTTTGACTGATTCCTTAACTCTCCACAGAGCGTACGTACAGATGTATCGTGCAGAGAGCTAAACGCACAGATATTGCTCAATAAAGTGCAGAGAGCTGAACGTACAAATGTTGCTTCAAGAGCCGGACGCGTACATGCATAACCCTATTGTCTATTGTCGTCGTCGTCGCCGCCACTCAGTCATCGGTCAATAGGTGTAGTAGAAGTGGTAGGTACATTGTTGTGTTTTGCCATTTCTTCGTTGTTGTCCACAACGAAAAAAAGTGACACGCACTCTCTGGCAGTGTGCGGTGGCGCCAGCTACCGTTTCTATCAGACGACAGCGACGCCGACGACATCAACAACAACAACAAAGACGGTGAATAAACGAATGAATGAATGAGTACGGCAGAACGATCGATCTGATCCGATCCGGCACGCGACGTGAGGCTGGGCTACCCACCGTTGGCTGACGCGCGGCCATTGAAATCTAGAAATCGATTGGATCAGGCTCCTCCTCTCTGTCACCTTTCCTCTCTCTCTCTCTCTGATTCCCGCTACAGTTTGCCGCTTTTGCCGTTGTTATGTTTGGCGTCGCCTAACGACAACCACACCTTTTGTAGGGGAATAGGCAAAGGGGGAGCACGGGGCGAATCACACTGCACGTAACAGATATGCTCGCATTACGCCGTTGTACTGCTATGTATGTAGTTGTTGCTGCTGTTGTTGTTGGTGTTGTTGTTGTTTCTGCTGTTATTGTTGTTGTTGCAGCTGCTGCTGCTGCAATTGTTTCTGCTGTGGCTCTAGCTATTGCCGTTAGACGCGTTTTCCTTTATCTCTGATATTGGTGTTGTCGTCGCTGTTCTTGCTAGGGTGGATGAAGCAGACTTTACATGATTTTTTTCTCTCTATCTTTCTACCTCTCTCCTCCCCCCCTCTCTCTCTCTCTCTCTCTCTATATATATATATATATATATATATATTTATACATATTCCCTTCTCTCTCTCCCTTGATCGCCCTATTTCTCTTTCCGTCTATGCATCTCGACATGATTATACGGCGTACACTTTAGTGGCCGCTTGTCGTTGTTATACGATTGCGTAGCTTGAACGCCAACGACTACATGAACATCTGGCAAAGACAACATTGAGGCTGAGCCAGGGCAAAGTGTGGGGTTGACCGAGGAACAAAGCAGTGCTCAAGTTGTTATTGTTGTTGCTGTTGTGATGGTGATGGCTGTACTCTGTCAAACTCCGTCGGTTCACCGGCTCGTAGCACAGGCTGAGGTGACGCCAACGGTGGCATGCGCTCTACGAGTTACGCCACCGTTTTTGCTCTTGATTATTGTTGTTGCTCATTGTTGTCGTTGGCTGTTTTTGTTGCCGTTGTTGTTGTTGTTGTTGTTGTTGTAGCAGCAGCATTAGCAGAATTAGCAGCCGTAGTAGATATGTATGACATGAGAGAAACAACAGCGAAACACTCTAGTAGTGTTGTCGGTCTCTGATCGGTCTATGTACAAGTATTTGTCGGTTAGTTAGTTAGTTGGTCTGTCCGTTTATCAATTGTAGATTGGTTGTATATTCAGTCGGCCGCTCGGCAAGAAGCCAGAAGTTCAGCATTGCCACCAGAGGATCTAATCCTGGTGACATCCTCAAGATCCTCACCATCTTCTCCGGCCATTTCGGCAGCATAATGATGTTCCGGCGCCAGCCTCCACCATATACGTAGCAGTCTGCAGCGGCAGCAAGTATCGGGAACGAGTTCGACAGCGAACAGATCATTCAGACATTCATTGATTGACGCATATCCTACCGCCCCTAACGTGACGAACCTCTCGCCCGTCCAATCGTTTCTCTTACTGCTTTCCGGCTTCTCTGTCGACCTGCTCGTGTTCCCATCCTTGGAGTCGTCCGTTGGAGTAGCCCCTGCCTACCTATATACATTTCGGGCTAAACCTCAGCCAAAGCTTAACGTCCACGGGACTGCTTTCCGAAATGCTTCATAGACGAATGCCCCCTCTAATACAAATCAGTGCAACGGTGGGGCTCGAACCCGCGCACCTGCTATGTGTCTTGTCCGGTTGCGAGGCGCCGGCGGAATGCATCACGCCACCGGGCTCGACATGCCTACCTACGTTTCTTTCTCGAGAACAGCAAGAGTATCATTATCATAATCGTCATCATCAGATGTTGTTGTTTCCGAGCCTGTTGTGGTTGTTTGATTTCAATCGTTGTTGTTATTGTATTGTTCGATTTCAGCCGTTTTTGGTATTTCAGTCGTTGTTGTTGTTGCTGCTGCGTGTAGTCTTTTTTTTGTGCTTGTTGTTCTCGCATTGTTCTTGTACTTGTCGCCGACCGTCCGATCTCCTTTGATTCGACTGCAGTCGACGGGGAGACTTCGTCAGCGCGGCTCCACCGACAAAGATTATGTTGTTAGCGTCGTTGAGGCTGAGTCATCATCACCACCAACCATGACGAGTCAGCGCCACATGGGCACACCAAACGGTCCCCACCACCATGTGGTTCCGTGTGGTTATTACTATTACTTTTTATTATATTGTTAGTTTTTCTTATACTATTTTATTATACTATTATTCTCTTTTCTTCGTCTACATCTGCTTCCGCTGCTGCCGCTACAGTTACTAGAGCAGCATTAACCATAACAATATAAGCAATAATAGCGGAAGAAACGGAAACAATGTTCTACCGAACAGGTCCTGCCCTCATTCGGGTCGCTTTTGTGGCGATTTTCCTTTTCTTTACCGTCTTCTGCCTGCTCCACTTGCACACCATGACCCTAAATCGCCCTCAGCCGCCTCCCTCTCCCGACGAGTCTATTTCACTCTCTCAATTGGCTCTGCTTCTGCTCAACAGTTGGCTAAATAGTAATTTTCACTCGAGGTATGTTGTCTGCTGGTTAGGTAGCGGTTATCTGTTCAGAGCTGGTGCGTTTCTCGTCGGTTTTGCTTTCGTTCTACTCAGGATTGCTTGCTTCTCTGCTTACCTATGACGGCGGAGTCGGTTGCTCTCAACCGCGGTGCCAACAAGCGAAAGCATATGCAACTCTTCGCGTAACACAACAAACAGAAGGACGACACAAAGTCTCGCGTGAAAAACAGAAACAAAACAACACAACAAAGATTCGCGCAATAACAACGCAAAAACACTCTCGATAGAAGTGCTAATGCAAAAGGTCGTCGGGCGATCGCATCCCTGTGTAACTACTACTAATGAGCGTAATGAGGGCTAGGTTAGACAGAACAGGTCTCCGAAGCAGAGCAGAAAAAATAATATGGTGCTTCGGATTAGGGTAGAAAAAATTTGTCAGCCTGACAACCAGTCAGGCGCTGTGGTTGTTCTCGTCGTACTAGTCGTATGAATAATGTCGTAAACGACAACTAAATGAGTTTATTTTTAGGCGACGCCAGAAAAAAGCCGCCAGACGCCAGGCAGGTTCTCTGCGTGTGGCCGGATCAATCTGTCCGGACTTCTGTCGGCGATCCATGTCGGCGCGAGAGAGCTTTGTCCTAGCGTCGTCCATACAACAACTGACAACCGGTTTGCCGCCAGTGTTTCATGATCATGATGACGAAGTTAATTGTCGTCGTTGTCCCAGCCAAACTCAATTGACAAACTCGACCTCAACAACTTCAAGGACCTCAGCGATGTCCATGGCTTCGTTCGACAAAGCTGCTAGGTTCACGTTGTCCTTCACTACGTCCGTCGGGGTGAGCAGCACTGAAGCTGCAGAGGAAGCAGGCGCACTGGAGCGACACCAAACCCGAGTAGTGTCGAGTTCAACCGATTCCGATCAACTTCATCATGATGATCGCCGATATGTTCCTCGTCTCCGTCGCCTACACTCTTTCATATTGGTCATCATCGTCATAATAATTAACATCATTGCGTTTTGTCTCGCCAATCTCATACACACCACAGATGATCACAGCCATTAAGAGTGAGAAAGACACATAGTAGATCTACAACTTTAGATAGACCAACAACGGCTGGGCGAATGGTCGGATGGATGAATGAATGGATAGCTGGGTCGATGCATTGATATACAGATAGATAGATAGATAAATGTCTACATAAATAGCCATGGCCTCATAGCCGTCGACGGTGTTTTGCCGTTGGCATGTTTGACCCCAGGCAATCAAGCTTCACTACGCTACAAACATGTGCCGGAGCGATGCTGGTGATGCTAATAGTGCTGCTGCTGCTGATAATGATGATGGTGATGATGATGCGAACCACGAAGAGAACGACGGCGGTGATGGTAGCTAATGTGGATCATGTCGATTACGTTGGTGATGTGCTGTATGATCGAGATTTCGCGCACGTGTTGTTGGCCATGACACCATGTCCATGGCACTATGATTGGACGGAACGCGGCCGCAGCGGTAAACGACAGCTACGCCGCTCTCTACGTACGCACAGTCATCAAGCACCGGAGTGCGACCATCGACGAGGTAAGCCAGAAATCGAGTTCTCGAGTTTAACCAGACAAGACGACAGCGTCATCGGCGTAACTGGACGTTGGACTTCATGCAGCGCCGGCCGGCGGCCCGTCCCCTATCATGCACGCAGGATAGCTGGCTGCCAGAGCCGGCAGCGGTCAAGCAGAGGTCACGGTTAGAGTCTTCCCTCGCTGAAGCTTGAGCCGGTTCTGATGACCTAGAGGGCCACGCATACACGAGATAGAGAGAGAGAGGGGGGGGGGACAACAATAGGAACCTAGAAGGAGAAAAGAGGGGAAAAGACACAGGAACAAATCGAAAACGAAAAAGACGCAGAGACAGAACGGAGAAAACTAGAGCAATAGAGGGGAAATCGACAGACCGCGCGCGAGAGAGAGAGAAAACACAGGCGAGAGCAATGCGAGCGCTGGGGAATCAAGCGGCGGTCACCCGTCTCGGCTTCAAAGCGGCCGCTGTCCTGCTGAATCTGTTAGTATCCTATCTATCTGTGTAACGACAGAGAATCTATACTTGCTAGACAATTCCTCGCTGTTGTTGTTGTTGTGCTTGCTGCCGCTGTTGTTGCTTTTGTTGCTGTCGTTGTTGTTGTTGTTGTTGTTGTTGTTGTTGTGATGAGGTACGAAATGAGAATACGCGAGGGAGGAGGCGAAGAAGTTAACGAGAAACAAGACAGTACGGTCAGCTTGGGTCAATTGTACCAGTAGTAGTAGTAATAGTCGTAGTCGATCGCCAGTTTGCTATGACAGGTTCGATAGTCCCAGCAATAAGGCCGACTTTTAGGACCGACACCGTTCGTTCAATTCTACGATGCGATCGTTGTATCGTTACTGTTGCTGCTGCTGCCTCTGTGGTAGTGCAGCAGAAGCATCAGCGCTCTTGTTGTTGTTGTCGTTGTTGTTGTTGTCGTTGTTGTTGTTGTTGTTGTTGTTGTTGTTGCTGTTGTGTTGTTGTTGCTGTTGTTGTTGTGGCTGCTATGTTATACTGTTACTCTGTTACTGCAGCTGCTGCTGCTTCCGTCGACCTCGACGTCTCGGTTGCCGGCGTCGCCTCATTTACCGCTATAAACGTTTTCTTGCTCGGCCCCCTTCGTGGTCATCTGCGTCTCCTCGTTTTATTCGTCTTCTTCTTCTTCTTTTTCTTCTTCACGGAGCGTATCGTTAGCGTAGAACGTGAGGCGGCGCCGTAGCCGGTAAGGGGGTTAGCGAGGAGGGGGTGGGGGTTAACACGAAACGTTGTTATTGCTGCTGTTGCTGCTGATGTTATTGTTGTTATTGCTGTTATCGAGCATATACGGAGATACTTGATGTGTAGCAATGGCGGTAATGTCAGCCGACTCTGTTTTCTTAGCTTCCATCGCTATGCTAGCCGTTATTTTTCATTTTCAATTATTCGCTACGCCAGTTAGGTAGTTTATTTCATAATGCATTGTCCATTAGTTAATCGCGTTGCTCACGGCAGTGCCAGCGAATAACTAGCCAGCCGTAGAAGAAGCGTAATTCGAGTCCGTCCTCCGTCCCCTACAGGCTTGGAATCGCCGTGAGAAACGCGGCATTCAAATTAAATACTTCTCTATTGAGGGCCGGACATGTTGAGATATCAACTCGAATTTCTCCAACAGTCCATATGGAAACAGCAGCCGCAGTATGGCCACTGACTCTTAGCGTTGTATGGTACATCGTATGCATTCGCAATCGCGCATCTGCCCAGCCCCCTAGATCACGCCGCCACGGCTTGAAGTACTATTACTGCTGCTGCTTCTGCTGCTATTATGGCTGCGAATTACAACGATTGAGGTCGTGGTTTTGCTTCGTGAAGTGCTACTGCTTACTGCTCCCGCCGCTAGCGGTAATGAGCCTGGTAACAATGCTAATAATAATCAAAGCCATAACGATGACCGGGGCGACCATAATAAAAATGATCAATACCATCATCATCATCATCAAGATGATTGGCTTTGATTGACAACGTGGCTAATTATTGAAACTGCATTTTACAATGCTTGAGTTTGCTCAAAAAACACGATGTGATATAAACATGTGATATGATGGGTAGTATGCTTTGGGCTAGAAATGGCAGAGTTGATTGATTGATTGATTGCTGTGCTTCTGTTCTAGACGTTCGTTACCGCTAGCGTTAAAGTTACCGCTGCTATTGTTGTTGTTGTTGTTGTTGTTGCTGTTGTTGTTGTTTTTGTTGTTGCTGCTGCTGCTGCTGTTGTTGTTGCTCTCGCCGTCACTAGCCGTTGGTAGCGTTCTATACGATCAGAAACGGTAACGTCGTTCACGCAACAATGATGAGTACTACAACCTTGACTACTAGCCACGGTATCAGTACGATTTAGAGAAATATATTTTCTGGCTATTGCTCATTGTTCATCGATAATACCATCATCGCATCGTGGTCAGCTCCATCATCAGCAACCACCACGCCCCGCTCCGCCATCATCATCATCATCAGCGCCCCCCCCCCCCCCCAACAATAACAGGATCATCATTATCAATATCATCATCATCATCATCATCAATGATATCATCATCAACAACAACAGCAATAGCATTACCATCATTGACGACGCTGTGGTCATATTTGTCGTGATCACGGTCGTTGTAGCAGTCAGTCACAGCAATCAGTCAAACGCTGTAGTAACAACAGCAACAACAACAACAACAACACAATTAACAACAACAGCTGCGACAACAACAACCACAACAACAACAACGATACGGAGGTGGAGCAAACAAAAAACTGACGATAGAGAGACAGAAAGCGCCACAGAACGTCGTTATCGCTGTCGGGCTATCAGCAGAGCTCGACGTTGTCATCATCGTCGTCGTCGTAATCGTGTGTAGTCGTAGTAGAAGTAGTAGTAGTAATAGTAGCAGTAGGAGTATCGGTCGTCGAGCCCGGTGGCGCGGTGGCTTAAGTCTGCGCCTCGCAACCGGAGGAGACACATAGGTGCGCGGGTTCGAGCCCCACCGTTGCACATTTGTATTTATGGGGGTCCGTCTATGAAGCAATGTGAAAAACAGTTCCGTGGACGTTAAATCTTGGCTGAGAGTCAGCCCGAAAAACTTTACTAGGAGTATCGGTCGAGCCCGGTGGCGTGGTGGCTTAAGTCTGCGTCTCGCAACCGGAGGAGACACATAGGTGCGCGGGTTCGAGCCCCACCGCTGCACATTTGTATTTATGGGGGTCCGTGTATGAAGCAATGTGAAGAACAGTTCCGTGGACGTTAATCTTGGCTGAGGGTCAGTTTAGTAGGAGTATCGGTATACAACACTGACCGACCGAATCATCAGACAGATGATTCGACGGATCGCCAACACGGCAA